>CAEMYA010002116.1:1007266-1074965 GCA_903131615.1 Diplodus sargus
GAACTAATCTTTCATTTTTGTGATGTGTAGTCCTTAAAAAAAAAAAACTCTTTTACTCATAGGCTGTGTATTTTCTCATGAAAATGTATTACAAAATGTGCTTGCAACATCAATACTTATGCCAGTAAAGCTAATTTGATTTCATTTTAGGGCATTTTGTTAAACTCCAGCTTGTTGTCAGTGTGGAGAAATTGAGATGGCCAATAAGTAGCCTCAAGAAATGTGTTTTTATTCATGGTCTTGGCTCGAGCTAAATTCAACCAAAAGCAATTCTCAAGACTTTTGGTCTCTTTCGCTTACCGTAGTTCAAGCCAAGGCTCCGGTTGCCTAGTAACGCACCCTAACGTCAAACACAGGTTGTGGGATAGTGAAGTTAACGTTAGCTTAAGTTATCCGTTGCCACTGGGCTAGTTTCTTTTTACATTAATTAATAAGTGGCATATTTACGGTAACACAAGTTTAACAATATCGCATTATTATTTACTGGCTAGTTTCACACACCTGTAATGATATTTTTACTCGGGTAGTCGTGGCTGAAGCTTTGCCGTAGCTAGCTAACGTTAGCCAACAATTTATGATTAATTTAAACGGCGCTGGCTTAAACGTAATAGCTAACGCTTGTTAACTTTCACCCGACATGGACCTGGATATTCGTCAGCATCTAACCAAGGCAGATGGGCAACGAGGTTTGTAATGTATCAAATGAGGAACAATTACACTTGTAACGACGTTAAAATATGACCTACTGTGTTTAATGTCCTGTAATGTGTGTAGACCGTGAAGCTCTGCAGTCAGCCTACCGCTTAATTAAGGACAAGGCAGCAGCAGGAACAGGCAGACACATTGCCCCAGAGTTGCATGTCGTCTGTGCAGAAACCGCTCTACAGGTGAGACTGAGGCATGGATAAATCACTGTAACGTTAGATGTGGTCAGCAGGGCCAAAGCATAGATTTTTAGACATAAGATAAAAGGCTCTGAATTCTGTTGAGTGTGTGCCTGCTGAGGATGGATGCTAGAGGATATACTGTAACTTGTCTTATACAGCAATTTCCTGGGAACTAATGTGAATCCTATTATCCCGGATAAAAAAATAAATAATCACAGTAGTGCTCTAGAAGCATAAAATGCACACACAGCTTTTAGGGAGAGAGGAAGATTTTGTCTGGTCTGTTAAAGAAACAACCAACTAGTGCTCACTAGATTAAAGATTACATGCTAAAGGTTGAAGAGGAAGTTAAAGAGGAAATTAAATGACTGCATATCATGCAATATGAATTAAGCATGTGTACAGAATCATGCTTAAACCCACACAGATGACGGCCAGTGTATGTGTATACATTTGCGAACAGTCAGCATTAGATTCTTATGCTGAAACTGCTGTATGAAAGATTGATGTGAGAAAACACATGCTCTGAATGTGCCTGCAACCCTGCCGTCCAAGAGCTGTGAGGAGGGTTTCATGTTGTGAGGAGTTCACGACTGCTGAGATTTCGCATAAGACATGATGCTTCAAGCAGCCTCCAAGAATGAACGATTTGCATCTGAATGTGGGAAAATATAGAGCACATTTATATTAGTAAATGGCTGCTACTGTAATGATATGTAAGCATCTTCTTTTATGAAAGCTCTTGGATTATTACTGGCATTATTGGCATATAGAGAAGATTCACTTGGTTCACTTGGACTAAATAAAGAATATCCTTTTGGAGTTTACAGGTACCGCTATGTAAAGTTATGTAAATACAAACCTCTGCAGCCCCCCTCTGCTAGAAGATTCTAATCACATATTTCATTATGCCACTGTTTTCATTCAGTTACTTTAGTTTGCTAAATCTAACTATTCTCCCAGAAAGGGATAAGAAATATATATAGGAGTATTCACTAATGTAGAGTGAATTGTCCCAGGGCAAAGGAAACATATTTGAATAATGAAACACAGTGATATTCCATAATGTGATTTGCTCTGTCCTTTTTATGTCATACAGCAAGTATTCCAAGGGAAAGTGCAGCTTGCCTTGAAGTCTCGGGCTTAAGTGTCTCCACAGCAGATTTAGATCACAATTTTCTTCCGTTTTCTAGACAAGCATGAATATTCCTGTAGCGTAAAGACATTTTCTAATGCACTGATCCAATGTTCATTACTGCCGAGCTTCATTTTATGATCTTCCGGCATGGGAGAAAATAAATACTTAATCATAACACAATTAAAAGCTTACAGTCTACAGTTGAAACTTCTGTCACAGGATTATCTCACCTGACAGTACTACCATTTCTCCCTGTGTGAGTTTATCTGACAATTAACAGGAGAGCGTATACTGGATAACACATGACAGAGTCTCAAGGGCAGCAGCCTGCAATTAAGATGATTGTTTGTCATGTGAAAAATTAATAATCACACAAACAGGAAGCCATTTCTGAATAGTTTCAATAATTTATCACATGTAGGAAAAAGGTGTTGGCACAATACAACTGCATATACATTTTAAATCTTTATTTTGTTTGCCCTCTTTCTGTGTTTTCAGCTGGGTTGTTTGGAGATAAGCGCAGCGTGTCTAAAGATGTACTTTGAAGGGAATCCGCCGGCTAATCAATTTTTGTGTCGAGCCTACCTCTGCCAGGGCCAGCTGAAGTCTCCGCTGGCCACATGCACTGTGGTGAGGACAGTAAATTAGACACATCTCCTCAGGGGGTTGTGTGTATATATGTGTGTCTGTGCCAGGGAGGTACAAACACACACTCAGCTACTGTAGAGCTATACTGTACGGTGTGATTCTTTGAGGCATGTTGTCCTTTTTTTCTTCACAGTCAAGTGCAGTTTAAAGTTTCTTCTTTAAAGTTTTCTTGGTGTTTTCTCAAACTGTTGTCTTTATTGAATGGTTTGTGTGTCTGATCTTTGTATGTCTGTATGATTTGACAAGTTCTTACTTCCCCTTTTTGCATTTTTTTCTATTTTAGGAAGACTTTGAAGAGGCTGTGCAGTATTTTCTGAAAGCAATTGAAATCTCAAAACGTGAACCAAGGTATGTAACCTCTCTGAAGTGTGCTTGACTTTCTTCTTTATCAAGAGAGTTGAACAATTTTTATGTCATGTACTATTTATCATCTCTGACATTGTTCGGAAATTGCCACTATAGTGCTGTGGTGCAGCTGGTAAAACATGTAATAAAAGTGAGATATTCACAACAGGGAGTGTTTTTTTTTTGTTTTTTTTAGCTCTGATGGGTTATGAGAGTTCAGTTTGCGGCACAGAATTATCCTGGGAGATGAAGGTTTGAATTGCAAAGAACATTGTTGAAATATAACATGATCATTCATGCTTCACCCTGAACTCTTATCCACAAGCGGATGATACGCAGCATGTATTCTTCTAAAATGTAACAGCTGACTGGAAGTATATGTGAGCAGGTTAGAAAGGGTGATAAATATAGATGTTTTAATGGAAACTGTGGAAGTTCCCTTGTTCCTTGCTCTGACAGATGTATTTGGAGATAGCGGCTTAGACTTTGTGAGAAATGAGCACTGTTTCTGTCTGCAAATGAACTCATAACCTGTCAATAAAGGAGCTGAATGAGCAATCCCAATTAAAACCAAAGGGAATACATATCTAATGCATCCATCCCAGACTAATGCACAACATACTCTCTGGTGAATAAATTAGCAGCGCTCAAACAGTCTGTTCACACGATTTCCTCTAAAGCAGCGCCTTGAATTCATAAATTTCACTTATTCCACATAGAAAGGCTCCTGCAGGGTGCTCTCTTGAGGCTCATTGGACGATGGTTAGTCCACACATTTGCAATTCACAGGACTTCTCCTGTGAATAGCAAACCGTGTTGACACTTGGTCTGAATTGAGTTGTACAAGGAGATGAAATGCTTACATCATATAGATAATTCAGCATTCTCTGTTTGCTCCTTTTGCATATTGTTTGTTTCTTTCAGAAACTACTTCATAGTCTTCAATGCTTCGGTGCTGTACCTCCAGACTGTGCGTCCTCTCCTGCAACCAGGGCAGTGCTTCCACTTGGTCCCTTCCCTCACGCAGGTGATCCAGAGCTTGGAAGAGGTGGCAGACCAAGACCACAGCTGGAGGGCTGAACTCATGATGCAAGTGACCCAGCAATACTCTCTCAGTTGTCTTTCATGAATAAGTCCAGTCCTGATTATGTCCAGTCTCACGCTGGAGTCATGGGGATGATACACAGAGCTAATTAACTTTTGTCCACAGATTCCCTGTTCCCTCGTTAATATGTTGCATTATTCTCCTCTATGTAATGGAGAATCAGTTCTAATGTAAGCTGTTTTATCATGTTCTCTTCTGACACCACAGGCGCAGATGTTAGTTATCTTTGTTCAGAGGACATAATGTACCATTCATGTAGAGTCTAATGTAAATGCCAGGGTATTAATAGGATTTGGTAGAGTATGTCTGAAATCCATAGCTTAGTTTATCCATACAAGATAGGATTGGCAAACATACCATGGCTCCTGTTCAAAACTCACTGTGTGGCTATTAAAATGCACTGCATGGCCTTTGAAATGTTGTGTTCGCACTGACCACCACAAGGGAAAAACAAAATATGCCAAACACCTTTTAGTAGAATACAGTGTGATTCTACAACACCACAGTGTCACCCACAGTGGAACATTACAAGCTTCATAGAGTAAGGGATATTTTATTGAATTGTGTTACATTGGATGTACACATATGAGGTATACATGCACACCTTGTTGTAGGGCTTTGGAAATTGCTGTAGTAAAAGTCACATAATGGCCATATGTTGTGGAAATATCCCAGTAACCCTTTCCAAACAGACACAGAGACAGCCTCATTTGCTCTCTGTTTTCATCCAGGCACCTGATGAAATGTCTGGTGGACTCTGGGAAAATGGAGAAAGCTACAAATTTTGCCAGAACTGCAGAAGAATTCATCAAGTCACATACGCCACATCTTTATCCGAAACTCTTTACTTTACTGGTAAACAGTATTTCTTTGTTACTTGGGGGCTCACGTGGAGTGTTTTTTAGCCTCAAACATTAGACAATTGTCAATCTTTTGTTATAAACTGATACAATACACCAGACACAATATCAATACAATACATAATAAAGATATATATCAATAAACTTAACAATCAACAAATGGTTTGAATAGGACAGTGTTCATGCTACAGTATTATGGGTAATACCTGGTATAGTCACCTGGTTGTTGACTAAATGTCAGTGTCAGTGTCTTATTTGTCTCTTTGATGGTTTCATAGATTATGTAACTGCGGTCTTAACTCTGTATTAACATTAACCATGATCCGAAGTTAACCCATTCCTTACCTGACACTTTTTTTTATAAAAACGTACCCCTGTCCTGTACAGTATTTATGTTTAACTTTTCATTCAGTTAATTGAGTTTCATTTGAATGTGTATGATTATTTATATTAAATGTTAATTTTCCATTTTATCACATACGTTCAATGTAAATTGTCATATCTAATGCAAGGTTTTTCAGACAGGTTGATTCAATGTAAATACATTTAAAAAACTTGCTCTGATTAAATTGAATTAATGTAGATTTACAAATAAACCATATGTGTTCATTCATTTTTTGCATATAAAGTTGAAGGAGACTTCTTGATAAACATAATGTGTTTTTCATGTGTTTATATTTCAGTGTATAAACACATGAAAGTAATGCATTTCAAAAGGATAATTCTGTCTCCTACAATAAAGCACAGCTCATCTGCATACAACCATTAATTTATCCAGATGGACTCAACGTGATAGAAAAACATTGAATTTAAATATGACCCTTTACGTTGAACTTGAGTGAATAAGTTGGAAAATCTACATGAAATTAAAACTGCATAAATATCTTGCATACATTATTTCAATACGTGTACTCTTCACTTCTAGGTACATCACAAGCTGACAGAGGGCGATGTACTCATTGATATGAGCAGACAGTGCTCTACCTTAGCAGTCATTTACAGAATACAGGAACTGAAAAAGTAAGGAAAGTTTCTGTGCTATATTTAAAAAAAACTTTATTTGTTCTGCTCTGATATTGCTGGAGGATTTGTTTTGCGAAAAGCATTGTTTTTGTGCTGTCATAGTGTCATGATGAAAGCCTATTCCATCTGTCTGCAGCTAAGATAAACAAGTTTTACAGTAGCAGTCATTGTCAAAGGAGAGAAGCGTTTGATCTGCTTTAATATTGTTTGCTCTTTAACAATTGTGGAGGAAACATTGTGTTTGAAAGAATATGTTTTATTGATTGATTGCATGTTGCGTTTTTTAGAATCCCTCCTGCTAAGGATAGGGGCAAGTTCAGTCGTAAACCTTGTAATTTATGACCTTATTAATGGTCATACAGATGTCTGATTTATGCATTCTGTATTTGTAACCCGCAATGTGTATTTGTCTTAAACGCCATGTTTTCTTAAGCTGTAGAGCTTACAGGGGGATATTGATATGTTTTTGATCTGAAGTTTAACACCTTCAGCTAACTTGGAAGCTCTTCAAACACTGACCCACCGGCCCCTCAGCTTAGCCTGAAGCATCCTATAGCGGGTGGTTTTATCTCTCTGCCTGCATACATGAATAGTATAGTACCATAGTTTCTGGTATGGCATGGTACAAACCCAGCCCCAGCCCCCACCCACTTTCTGCAGGCTGTTCTCAACATGTCACAGCTCCTTATGGTTCTTGTGCTCAGCTATAAACGTTGACAGCATGACGCAGTCTGACCCAGCCGTCATTGGCATCATATAGATTATTTCGCCCAAGGTTTATGCACTAGTCAGTGTGAGTATATTAGGGAAAGGAATGCAAATGCAGATGCATGCATACTCCTGAATGCATAAGTGTACATGTATGCATATATGCAGGAAGGTTTTAATGTGGTTTGTAGCAGGTTGGAAGAAATGAAGGAGGATGAGTCAGCAAAAGAGGAGCTAGAGCATATTTTCCATCTCCTGGTGGACTGTGCTAAAGAATCCACCATGCTTGTGAACTCCAGCCCTCTTCAGAGCCCAACACCCATGCAACCAGCTGACAGGTCAGTGACCTTAAGTGCCCTAAAAAAATCTCCTCCTCTTACCTTTGTTACTCTCGTTCCTCTTCCTAGACCTCACGCTACACTAAAACCACATATGGATGTACCAAGGGCATTACATGGCTCAGATTACTTTGCTGAGTGTTGTGAACTGTATAAATTATGCTTTATCTGGGATTTGCAGGGTTGCCTTGCTTCTGGAGTTGGCTCTGCTGGCCTTGCAAGTGAAGCAACAGAAAGTAGCTGCCGACTGCTTGAAAGAGCTGAAGTCGATGGGAGAGGCTGTGAGTGTCCGATATTCTGTTGAACCTCAGGCAGTAGCGTGGCTCCGTACTGTAACTGTCCATATTAATGGAACACATGCAAATGTATGCATGGAATTTGACATCCCTTCTTAAGTGGGCACTTGACAACGATGAGATTAATTAGGTGTGCTCATGCCCAAAAGCCTAAGAGGTTGCTGCATTTTTGATTACTTCCAACAGCATAGAATTTATTTCACAAGGTGTTTTTTTTTAGAAATGTTCCATCTTCATTCTTGCATACTGAAGTAAAATGATAACATATCTATGAAGGATACATGTCATCCTCTCTCTAATGCACTGTTGACTCTTAAAATCACATGTGTTCTTGTCTTTTTAGACTACTGGCCAGCGCATAATGATGGAATGTGTCAGCTGTGAAATCAACCTTCTGAAGAGAGAGGCGAAGATGAATGACTACTCCAAAGCCAGTGTTGAGGTACTCAATCATATGTCTGAATTATAAGTCATGTGTTTCTGCTGCATTTTTTTTCTTGTAAGCACTGGACCCATTGACGGAGGTTTGACTATCAGCTCAATAATATTTTCCCTTTTCTTATTCTTTGTTCAAGGGTTTCAATCCCGTGGTGTCCATGCCTTAAGTAACCACTAACCCATGTAAAAGCACTTCATCAGTTGGAGTTTCAGTGGAGAATTTGAATGATCATATATTCATTGTAGTATATTTTTCCTATTTTTACATGTAAAAAATCCTGAGGGAAGTAGGTTCACGTAATCTCATTTTGTACCATATTTTGCTAAGAAAGCTGTCACATTTAAATTTGGCATTCACGTATTCAATCGAATTCAGTCCAAGTACACTTGCCAAGTGACAGAAGTGTTGTGCCGTCGTTGCTACCAGAGAGATTTTCAATCTGTAGTTGTTGTCCCACAGGCCCGGCTGAAGGAGATAGGCAAGCTGGATCAGTGGCTGCAGACTGCAGTGAGGGAAGGGGACCCTCAGGCCATGCAGGCAGTGTGTGCTACCCAGTGGAGCTTCTGTCTGCCCCTTTTGCAACACAACCTCAGGAAACACATCAAGGCACCTCTGCTCAGTGTGGCCCAAGTACTACAAAACATGCAAAGGTTTCCAGCTTCTTTAAATTCACCATGATACATGATTATGTGTGTATGTCTTAGGGCTTCTCGGTTTGTTTTATAGATGCACTTCCCTGCACATATTTTTGGCTGAGCTTGTTAGTTTTACACAGAAACGTTTTGAAGAAAAACAGGTTGCGGCCTTATTTAACATTCAAGAAGTCTACATTTAACAAGATTAAGGGAAGCTTATCAGGGCCTATATTCAGCATTTTCCGAATATTGGTGTCAGTGATTTTTCTGTGAGATTGCCAATGAAATAAACTGAATAAAAAATGTGCCACTTTGGCTCTAATCCAACATCTTCTCACACAATGTCCCGCCTACAACAGTGTTTGATTGGTAACATGTTAAAATTGATAGCCTATAAATACTGAACAATCTGAGTCTGCAAAGTAACTAGTAACTGAATACATTTCAATTTTTTCAATTATTAACCTTAAAGCTTTATGGAAAAACGGATTTTACTTTTGGATCAAGAAAAATTATGATTTGCAGTATGAAAAAGTTGTTGTCAGACCATCATTTAGGTATTTAGGTATTTGAAGATGAAAGATGCATCAATAGCATCTACACATTCAAAAACTTGGTATCAGATGCATTGATTTTTGTTCCTTTCTAGTATGTTAGTGATATTGAAACATCTGTGTGTTATTTTCGCAGTACGTTGCTGGAGATGCGCTGTCAAGTCCACTCAGAGCTGGCGGTGATTGAAGAGGAGGAGGGGCGCCTTGAGGCTTCTTTGACTCACCTCCAGAAAGCTCTGCTGCTCGATAACGGGACACAACGAGAACAGCTTTTGTCAGCTCTCCGCCTACTGCAGATCAGAGGGACCCTCTACCAAACGCCCTCCCGGACAGAGGATAAAGCCGCCATGCTTATGCAGCAGGTTTTCAGCCCATCTGTGTCAGACAGTCGAACATTATAAAACGTAACAAGTCTTTGAAGCTGAACACAGCAAGATTTTTATGCATGAACAGCAATCATACACAGCTACAGTGAAGGATAAGAGCCTCTTATGCCCCCAGAACATAGTTGTTGCAAATCAGTCTAGCAGTTAACATGCTGTGTGCTGGTTTGATGAGACAAGAGTAAGTGTAATTTGTATGCTATGAGATAAAAAAAAGAAAATCTGCGTGTTTTGATTTTTCTTGTTGTACTTAAAGTCACAGAGGACAACATAGCTGGTCTTAGGACTTTAAGTAAACTGCATGACTACAAGTTAACATCCAGTATGACATCCAACCCTCCCTCTCTCTCTATCGCAGGTCAGGGAAATGAAGCCCCAAGATAAGACAGACATTCATCCCATCCTGGTCACTGTGGGACACCTTTTGGCCCCTGACGATTTCCAGATGATCCTAGATGCAGACAACACCTCTGAAAGTACAGAACCTTTTCTCACTTCTCACAGTTTCCCATACAAAATAGTATTTCCCTAATTCATATGATTTACAATATCTTCTCTCATAGGGATTTAGTAGGTTGAAACACAAGTCCTTTATTGCTGTTATTTACTTTTGCCCCTTGTATCTGCAGTATGAACTCACACATTTCATTAAACTTTTGCAAAAGGACAGTTTACTGGCCAGGAGGAATATTCACCAGATAACTATCTGGGGTACATTGTGCAGGCAATAAGGTGCATTTTTTTCCTTTATGCATGTATTTAAGAAAGGAGTGAGAAAATATGATAAGTAAGCAACTATTTTATAGCATCAAACAATATGGCTGTAGGGATTGGTGGTTTTGTGCTCATAATAGTTACATCAGTATAGGCTTTGTAATATTGTTTCATTGATGAGACATCAATGGTGCGTGTTTTCTCCCCCCTCCACCTGTTCCACCTGAGTGTCTGATGAACTTGCTGCTCACTCCCATGCGTAGCTCTCTCTCTTCTCACTTTCTTAGCTTTCTCTGTACTAACTGTGGTGGCTTCAGTACCACGTGTTTTTGTGGGAGGGGTTTTTCTTTGAAGATAATTTAATGAGTCCTACAGATCAGGAGATTTCATAAATTATTGAGTAATAAAACATTTATGTCAGGTGTTGAACTGCACCTCAGGTAAATGTTTTGGGATCTTGTTGGTTCATTGAAGAAAGACCGTTGATATGACTGAGCTCTCCCTCACTCGCAGGATGCACCTGGAAGGCAGTCCTCTGCAGTGACTGTAATGACTGACTTTTTCAGTAGAGTAGACACTGATTCCATGCAGATTGTGAGTGCAAATTGAATAAGAGTCTCAGAGCAAAATAGGTGTGCGCTGTCTTGTATGTACATTTTGGGAATGTTGCCAGAATGCCAGAATGTTCAAATCAGGACAGAAGCTCTTTCAGTAGCAGCATTTTTTATATGTATATATATATATATATATATATATATATATATATATATATATATGTATATATAAAATACAGTATCATTGCATGTGGCCTGACCGATCTCAATACATGGACCTTTGAGTCATTGAAAAAAATCTTTGTGGCCCTATAAGATTTGTATTTGAGTACCCCTGGTCTAGGTTGTGTATTCTCAGAGAGTCGACCTGTATTCAGTGCCGCTCACACGTCGACTGTGTGCAGTGGATCATGGAGCAGAAGGGCCTGAGCTCAGGGAGAGTCTTTGATCTCAGACTCATTCCAGGCTCCTTGGTCCACGGCATCAAATGAACATTCAGCAGTCCTAATGACCCAGTAAAAAACTCCCCTCTGACAGCTAATCAAAGGACTTCTTTTGCAGGCATGGGTTAAAAGCTACGGTCCCTGGAGACACCTCTTGTTTTTGTCCATTACCCTCAATCATGCTTTAGTTGACAGCACTTAAGCATTGTGTTCTGAGCTTCAAAGCCTACACAGAAAGTAGCTCTTGAGATTTGAAGAACTAATTAATTGTAGCAGGTCGCATTGCCACTATTTAGTGTTGTACCTCTGATGTTTATCAATGAGAGGTTTGTGCATGAATAGAGAATGTGTGAGTATGTGTTTGACTTCTAAGGTTGAGCACACAGGCACTGAAGCATTTTGCTTCTTTGAAAGACTCCAGTGAAAGTCACAGACCTCTATTTATATTTCAGCCAATTTAACAAATGCTCGAATAACCGCGTTGCTGCCGAATGGTCTGAAAAAATCTGGAATGTGATTCTTTGCTGTTTTTTTTGTTTTGTTTTGTTTTACGTTTTTGTCGTACATGTCGGGTCAGATTGCAGTCAGTATCATATCTGTTTGAAAGAGTTGGCATTGTTGGAAATAGGCCATTTACTCTTGTGAGTTTCTTAGTTGTGTTCCCTTTTGCTTACATGAAAATGGCATAATAAGGATTCATTACGTAACTTTCTCAAAAGGATACCAATCTCACTATGCATATGAGGGCACAGTTCCATGTTCCTTGAGTTCTAGACGATCATTCAGGCATAAGGAGTTGTGCAACAGAATGACTAGACAATTTGTTATGCAAACTAGGCGGGAATTTATATTGATTTATTATTTAGAGAAAATGGAGAAGGTTTTCCAACAGAATTAATAAAGTTTGACTCATGTATTCAGTGCCCCAACAATTGTCCAGTTCCCGTAGGCAGTCCTGGATCTGGACCAGCAGCTCAGCTCTCTGCTAAGGCTCAGCATCACTCTACGTCTGTGGGGAAGGTGGATGGACACCTGGCCCGACAAGGAGATGACACAGACAGCACAGAGAGGTGTGTGTGTGTTTGGACGTTTACATTTATTATTTATGACTGCACATAGAGTATGTGAAAACAAGTCAGAGATTTTTTTTTTGTCTTCTTACCAGTGTAAACTTTTCTTCATAATCATCTGGAGCTGACAGGCTTTCCAGTAACCCAGTTGTAATATCGGCCACATAATCAGCCTTTTATGCCTTGTTGGATTTATTACTCCTTGCTGTTATTGAACATTAGATAGAAATAAATGTGTGATGAATTGGTCTTCTCTGCAGTTGAACTTGTGTGACTATAGAAATCTGCAACCCGCTATTACATCTCCTTATTCAAAGCACAGTTCAGTTCCCCCATTCCAGCAATATCATTCCAGTAAAAAATGTGCACATCAAGAACGGCAGGCGTAATGGTCAGGAGAGAGCAGAGCCATCAGGACTTAAAGATTCCCCAAAGGAAAGACTTGTTATTCATGGCCCTGCAAACAAACAACTTTAGATGATACAGTATGCAGTTTGCTTCTGTGCCCTTGCCCTGATCTTCACCTTTACAGAAAAGAATCTTCTCTGTGTTTATTTCTTGACCGTTCCAGGGTGAAGTTGTGGGCAACACTGGTGAAGACAGCCAGGAAACAGGAAGTTTGGGACGTGTGCCGAGCTGCTTGTCGATTCTGTTTGCTTTACGATGACGGGAGATGGAGAGTTGCCAACACTGACAGTAAGATGATGAATGATCTATAGACTGATGGTAAAATAAGTGAGGAATTCCAAAAACTAAGGGAGAGGCTATTAGAAAATTGGAATGATTTGAAGACTACAGACTTAGATATACCCCAACTGACATAGAACTTTACTGTTATCATTGCATTATTATAAATTCATCTCAGCTCATTGTTCTTGTGTAAATCACATTCATTATAATTATGATTTGATTTATTTGAAGTTTAATTTGATTAATGGTCTGATCCAGAGTGTCGATGCTCAGAGGAAGAGAGCTGTGCAGAGTGTCTTCACGGTTGCAGTGGAAGTCAAACCTGTGTAAGGGACTTGCTGCGCCTTTTGGCTGAAATCCATTTCATCAGTGCTGAGGTGAGTTACTTACCGAGTGCCTCCTAATACAGACATATGCACACTTTTCATATGTCTATTTGATAGTAATGCACAAAAAAATCCATTTGATATTGATCCATCCTAAAATTTACAGTATTGGTTTATTTGGCAACATCTGGTGTGACAGTAGAAAAAGTGAATGCTGTGCAATACGAGACAAAACACAGCAGGTATTTTGTTAGAAATACAACAGAAGAGTGACCAGTGTATGTATTTACAGTGAAACCGAACAAAGTGACATTGTTTTAAGTATAAATAGGCAGCTTTTCAAGTTTCCCTCTCCTAGCATCTGTCTCTGATATTACTGTTTGTGCTGTTGTTGCAAAGATAGCATTAGCAACATGGCCATTCCTAACAGTTTGGCTACTGTCCAAAGTTAAAAAACAAACATAAGAATCACAATTTGACCCAGAAACTGATCCGAGCGCCAATAAAAGGCAGAGTAAAACACTCAGTTGTATTAAAGTATATAGGTTTTGATACTCACTGACATTTTACAAAAATTGCTTGGTTTGAACTGTCTTGATTCCGGCTGGACTGCAGGGGAAACATATCTCACAAGGGAACAGACTTTGAGACAGCATGCTCTCCAATAAGTGAATTAATTTTCATTCACTATTGTTTTACCTCGGTTTCTTTCACTCTCTTCGTACTATCTTTGCCTATGCCATCAGTTCTTTTTGTAGAGTTTCCGCAGTTATTCCAGTTCTATCACCATTACCTGGGGATAGAGACCAGTCAGAACAATCCCTTCTCTTGAATTGTTGTATAACTGCAGATGTGCTTCCTTTGTGCCTTAATTCTTCCTTTGTTTTGTGGCCACAATCCAGCAAAAAGTTGTTGTTTTACCAGTTATGTAAAGAAGTCAGTCAGTAATAAATGGGACTGGGAAATTATGTCATACTGCACATGGTGTGATTTGATTTTCACACAAGAGCAGGTTACAGTAAAGTTTGTTGTTTTGCTCAGGAGTTGAAGGTGTCCAGCCTGTTGCTTGCAGCGCTTCATCTAAAGGCTGCTACTTCCTGTTCATTTACAACCTGCAGTCGTGTTTTATGGATTCTTTTGAAGAATGATTGTGGTCTGCACCAACAGCGGCTTGTGTTATGCCAATGGAACGCATTACTGTGAAGCAACGGCAGTAAGATGGGCATAAACAATAACTCTAGACAGCTCTGATACATTGTAAAGAGAGAACGTTGGTTGTTATCAATGAAATATGCTGAATTACATGCATGCATGCACATTTCCTCCGAAGGCACTTCAACCTAGAACTGGAAAGTTCTAGATTAAAAGTCAGCCACTAAAAATAAAAACTACTTTATAGAGAAAGTCAATATATTGAATGAATCGTTGAAGAAACACTGTAAGTTAGTTCAAAATGGGGTTTGAGTTCATCAAAATCCAAAGACTTAGAACTTTAAAAGGGTAATGACAAACAAACATATATTCAGTGGTGTCTCTTCAAGGGTTGTGAACACCTTTTTAATGTTTTTTTATAATGATAGAAAGTTACACTTTGTTGCAATTCATTGATTTTATTCTACAGATCAAACATCAAAACATTCAATCTGTCTGTTCTTTGAAACTCATCTACAGAATTTACCAAGAGTAGTGGAAAGAGTACATTCACATTGTCTTGTCTATATCAGCTTTTTTTTCAGTATCTTTATGGCTGCAGAAGTTTTTGTACTTAGGCGTTCATGTTCTCAGAAACTATGTGAGCTTTCTTAGATCATAGGAATATTATATTTGATTTGTTTAGCTACAGATTTTCTTTTGAGATATGAGATCAGGAACAAAGACTGCTTGCAGTAGTAAACATGCATTCTGGGATTTTTAACAAGCCCGTGAGGTAGATGTTGATTGGTTGGAGTCAGAGTCTGTTGTGCTTCTCATATGAGTTTGTCTTATTGTGTATCCCAACTCCCGTCAGGCCTGCAGCTCCAAGTTTTTATTAAGTCTATAGAGATGTTAACTTGAAGACACTTTGAAGAAAATGGAGACGACTATCCACAGAAACTAGATGACCCTGCCAAAGACTGACTCACACTGTAGCCTCACTGCTTGTATCTCTGCCTTTGTTCCACGGCACATGGGTATTATATTTTGAGAATAATTCATTAATTTAAAAGATACCTGTGTCTCAGTCTGATGATGAAGACAGGTTGCCTGTGTCCTACTTGAGTTGTCCTCCACTGGAGTAAAATGCTCACCAGTCATTTCCTTTTCTTTGATCTGCTTCAGCTGAGCCTTAACAGCTCTAGAGAAGCTGTCATCCGATAGCAGGAGGTCTTCTCTTATCCTTTTATTATGAAGTTGTCAAAACAGTAAGTCAACTTTAATATTATCTCTTGAGGTTGAGGAAATGTATCCTTTCTTGCTTAGGCTACAATCCAAAAGCTGCGAACAGAGGGGGTGCAGCTGAACAGCCCTGCTGTCCCTGTTCCTGTGGGAAAAGAGGTGTGTGTGTCTGAAGATGATCCACACTGGGTAATTTACAGGTAAAAACACAATATCAGTAAACTAGAATATTTGTGTCTGTTTTGCATAAATTATGTCTATGCACAATTATTTATTCTTTATTATTAGTTGCATAAACCAGATTTAATACATGTTTTATTCATGTCTAATCTTATTTTGCATTATTAAATGATTTTCCATCTTGTATGAACATATTAAACAATTTCAATTGAAATTTGAATTTTATGTCTTGTTTATATGATTAGCAGCTACCGCAGCAACATAAGCAATGATATACCTCAATAGAATCATACTTTCTTCATTGTGTGTTTACATTTTGTTCACTTTTCTTTTGCTATTCCATGTTGCAGTTACGGAATTACAAATGCTTGAGATTTGAGAAATTGTGATTTAATTAGATTTAAGAAAATGTCATAAGTCCCCAAAAACGTAGCTCCCAAATAATGTTGTTGGGTTTAATGCCTGATGTTTGAAAAATTCTTAATTTAAGGCTGGACCTTTCAATCAAAAAAAATATAATAACATTGTTTTTTTAATTTTATTTCATTGGAAAAAATAAACTAAAAGAGGCTACATGTCACTTGTACAACAGCTTTTATGCTATTCATTTAGTCAGTGACAGATCATTACAGTAAAGATGTCAAAACAAAGCTCTTGGGCCATAATTCAAACCCGATTGCTGCAGCCACGACCCTGTGATCGGGACTTCAGGCTCCTCTAACCTAACCTCTCCAGCCCCCGCCCCTTTACACAATGCCGTATGTGCAGATGTTTTGTGACTAGACCATTGCAGTTGCCACAACTCAAGGTCTGACATTGCTACAACAGTTGTGTTTTGTTATTGTAGACTTTATTACAGCATTGAATGAAGAAATGGAAGTTGCGGCTAACCTTGGTCACCTTATTTATTGAAACTATCACATTTAGCCAAACCACAGTAAACAAACCATTACCCTGCTATCACTGCAATAGAGGAAACAACTCTGACAGCAAGAAAACATTCTGCAGAATGTTTTTTCATGAGATCATAAAATAGATGATAAATAATAATCAAATAACTTTTTTGCTTTACTTCATGCACATTTCATATCCCACAAGCGTTAATTCATATCTGGCTAGGCTACTGAATTGGACCCTGTTGCGGATCAAACAACCAGACCGAGACACTTATAAACATGGCCTCAGCCTCAAGCAGACTCTGGTGTAGTTTGTTTGTGGTGTGAAAGCAAGCAGATCACCCACCTGATTTTGGGAAAATTGTATGTGTTTTTAGCAAGTTTTCAAAAGCTCAGTTACTAATAAAGCCATCTGCTGAACAGTGAACTTTTCAGGAAGTGATCTTGGATCCATCTGTAGCCAAGCTATGGATTTATATGAAATCTTCTCATAGTAACACCTATGCACATCACTGCGGTATTTTCAATATCTAATACGGCAAAATCTGTTAACACTGACATGCTGTATCCAACTTCATGCACTTGATCAGTTTGTTAAGTCTATTAGAAAGTGTGTTACAGCAATCCCACAATATTGAAGCCTAAGTCATTACTGCACATGTGCCTGATATGCAGTCTAATTTTTACTAATAGTCCCAATAATCATTTTCTGTGTGAGCTCTGTGTGAAATTTGATTTCCCCATGTGGACCACGATTATGCGCTGATGATGCAGGGCCACACTAAAACTGTCAAATTAATAAGTTGTCTGTTAGTCTCTATCACTTCATATTTTCTTCTCTTGGTTTGTTTGTTAAATGTGTGAACAAAATGTGTAATACATTTTGATATATAAAGTACTACATTTGTGTAACTGGACAGAAATAATTAAAAAGCAGTGGTGGGAATGACACAACAAAAACTACACCTTTTAGTATTATGATTATTTAACTAAAGACCAAGATGTCATAGATGTACACCACAAAGCTCCAGGATCAGACACTCTGCCTTTAGTCTTTACAGCCTATTCTCTTTATTGAATTGACAAGACCTAACATATTACATTCATATTACACTATTATTACACTTTGCGTGGAATTTGCTGGAAACTTTCTTCCAGTACATCGCAACATTGTGAGGGCTGAGAGCTATCGATGTGTATCCAGGTGCTTGATAAATGGCTGTTGATGCCTCATTGGACATCATTTATTTGACATTGGTAGGGTGCATTCGGGGCTCTTTTGTGCATCATGCAGAAAAATCTGCCAGAAAAGCATTCCAAGTTTATTCAGCTAATGGAACTATTCATGTAAAGAAGAAAAACCTCACGCATTATGAGTTTTAACAAGGAACTTTTGAAAATTCATTGACTTTTCACCTCTAGTTTAATTGTGACCACTTTACTATCGTTCTCTCTTACACACAACAAAACTCTCTCCCTCTCTTTCCAACTACCTACTGTACCTTTCTGCCTCTCTCGCCCAGGGACTGGATCCAGGCTCTGTCTGCCTACGCCACCTCCAACTTCTTGCGGGCAGCAGAGCTCGGAGCAGAGATCAGAGAGACGTGGGTGGTATCAAATGCAGCCACTTACCTGTGGAACTACAGCAGCCACTTGTTGGCAGCTGGGGAGTATACATGCCTGACTCCTACATTCCAGATTCTGGTGGAGATGATCCGAAAGACAGGGTACACAGGGTAGGTCGGGTTTCTAAATTAGTATCAGTTTTATTCCAGGGTATTACTTGTCGAACAGAAGTTTGGGTATCTGACCAGCACCAAAAAGGTCCAAGCTGTTCCAAGGACAACGAATAAAAGATTGATTTGAATATATATATATTATTTTTTTATTGTTATTATTATTATTTTTTTAAGCATTTTATCGCCCAGCAGTCATTCACTCAACCCTCACTGGAATACTATGCAAAACGTGTCTTTGGATTCTGCTGAAACTTGAAAATGATTACCTTTTCAGTTGATACTAGCAGTATGTACACTCGTCCTTAGAAAAAGCATTTTAGGCATGCTCAAAGTTGACTTTTGAAGAATGTCTGTTTCACTAACTGAGGAGCAGTTTATCTCTACTCTTATTTCTGGCTATGGAAAGAAGCAGTGAATGTTCATGAAAACAGACCAAGCTGCCCTTGAGCACAGTCATTATTATGTGAATGTTAGTGACATTCTTCTGTAACAATGTGACCAATGAGACAAATGTACACTATAGCATCCAAATTTGTTGTAAGGGTTCTGACTTTCAGGAAGAACATAAACATAAAAACAAATATGTTTGGCCTTCAAGCCCAACTTTCAGTCCTTGTTTTCCTTGAGAATGTCAGTTTAGAGCATCCTTTGGATTGTTATTTCCCAGGATTCGCACTCTGTTTGTGCTGCTTTGCGATGCTGTGGCCCGGGGGTTGATCCAGCCTCTGTGTGGACCAGACAGCTTCGAGATAGCCCCTCAAGGAGACAAGGGCAAAAAGAGAGCTGAGAAGGGGATGGAGAAAGCTACAAGTGTCCATGGAATTTCCTTAGACCCTGCTGCCCTGCAGGAAGTCCGCAAGGCACTGGAGGTATGTCTGTGTGTGGCTTATACTCGGGCGCACTTACACTTTGCCCATTTGCATATTATCTGATGTATTTAAGTATCAGTTTCATAGAAGTATATGTGAAGAATAATGACTTGACTTTGTTAAGCCTTGAATGCATCACAGTAAAATTAGTCTTTGACCTATGAAAAATGCCTTTGTCATAGCAACATTATGTAAAATTTCAACCTTAAAAGAACAGCTTCAAAATCGTGTTGCTACTAGTGTCTTGTAATAAGGTAAATGGTCTCTCTGTCTCAGACACTTATCACTTGTTTCTGCTCTATGGAACTTTAGTGAGAGGGTAGAATCACGGTGTTAACATCCATACATGTTTGATTCAAGTTTTCAACGCATAACATTGTTGTGACAATAACCTGGGATTTGTATTCACAACAGTGGTGTTTGCACTACTGTGGGGGGCATGAAGCCAGAGATGACTGTGACCTTACAAACCCATTTTTGGATCAAGGATTCAGAATTATGACATTATTTCAAATAAATATCTGCTAAGATAAAAATGATTACGTGATGACATTTTATATTCAAAGGTCAAAGGTCAGCTTCACTGTGACATCGTAACATTCTGTAAAAACATTCGCCTTTGCTATAACTCATACAATTACTCACATTGATACCGAATTAAAGATGTGTGTGAAGCGTCTTTCTTGTATAATGTAGCTTCTTTGTTTTCTGTCAGAATCAGCTTCAGTGGCCAAAAGGTTAAAAAAGGCTAAAGGTTGCCAAGCATGTAAAGACAGACAATTATGACTGTATTTTGTTTCTCTCAGTGAACTTACACACTGATAGAAAGCAGCACAGCAGTAGTCCACTTATTGGTTTTGCTGATATTTTAGCTTCAGGTGATTGTTGTTGTACCGTGTGAGTCTCTCAATCAGTCCTCTGTACTTCTCTGTAAAAATAGCCTCGAAGTGAAAACAGCATGTTTCTCACAGGACTCAAACATTCCAATTTAGTGATAACTCCAGTTTTAATAAGAACTACACCTACTGCCTTTCATTAAATGATTTCAAAGTCTTCACTACATACTGTGTATGAGTCGGGACAGACGTGTATGCAAACTGCATCTTGACTGGTGCATGGAGGCATCCCACCATGAGGCAGTAATTCTGCTTATAAAATAACCAAACTAAGCATTTTCCTATGTCACAACAAATTTGAGTAAGAGCTGCACACATCGTTATGCATTTAGATTTAATGCCCTTTCTCACCATTAATTTATAGAAAGATTCCTAACATCACCATGAATTTGCAAAACAATTCATTTAGTAATCGTTTTTTCCTACAGATAAAAAAGCCTATAACCACAAGCTAATTACAAGGCAGCCATCTGGTAACACTCAAGTGGCAACTGCACAGTCACTGATTCTGTCTAAAACTTTTGTAGAAGCCGAAAGAATAATCAACGCTGGCGAAAGATTGTTGAGGTCATACGTTAGAATACTTTTCCCAAAGTTTAGAAGCCTCCAGGTATCATGTAACATAAAATACTGACAACTTAGAACTCAGCTTTCCTGGGACCCAAAAACAAGTACAAGTAATGAAGACATGTTTACTTGGAATTCTCTTTATTGGTTGAATTAGTTGAAGCAAACATGAAGCAATTCTCTCCTTGACTTATTGTGGTGTTTTGAGCTGCCCCTTTTTTCAGTTGCAGATCTTTCCACTGTGAAAACAATGACCGAATCTTCAGCATTCAAATCTTAACAACAGTTGAGAATCTCTGAAGAGATTGTGTTGAGACTCTCAATGGAGTTTGTATACAATCCCCTGAATAAAGTCCACTGAGTCCTTACAAAACCTTTTCAGAAACAGACAATGTTAGTTATTTGGAAGTTTCAAACCTTCAGATTCTATATTTTACTTTTAAAGTTACAGCCCACTTTCAGCCTTCCGAATGTTCTCTTTTAATTTTGTGCTTTATGATTGGTGAAACAGGTCATTGTCATACAGATGCTGACTAATTTTATAGAACAGATGGGAAGATTTTTCTCATTATTTTGGAGCACACGTCATGTCATCCTCCTTAAAATGTGTCTGGCAGGTAAATGTCTATTACAAATATCTCCTTAAATGTATTTCACCGCTTAGGTGGAGTATTATGTTGTCAGGAAAGGTATGGAGTTCATGGGAACAGACAGAAACACAAAGAAAAAAGGTTATTTTGGTTTCATATAGTACATGTCTGTGTCTATAGAAAGCATTGATCCCTCTTTGGCATGATATCATGGGAGATGTAAGAGCATCACAGATGAAAAGTTGAAGCTCTCTCAGGACATACTTTTTTTTTTTTTTATCTTGTTCTTACTTTGACACCCATTATTCATCCAACCATGCATGCACACACGCACACACACACACACATGCATTCACACTCACATGTAGATTTCATGACTGGCTTTCTTTGTGCCGTTGAAGGCTGATTTCTCTGTTCTCTGTGCCGCACTTGCCAATTAAATCCTGTTTCCTTTCTATTCAGAGGATCCTCCATGAGTATCAGCTCTAACTCCAGATGAAAGGCACTTTATCAGTGAATTATTAACTCAATTTCATCGTGTCTGTTTCCTTTTTGAAGGAACGATACAAAATAATCCTTTTCAGTGCATTTTTTATAAGTAGTCTACAGTACAGCAGGGTCAGATACAGTATCTAACTTGAACAAGTCTCACTGAA
Organism: Diplodus sargus; assembly: GCA_903131615.1. Taxonomy (NCBI): domain Eukaryota; kingdom Metazoa; phylum Chordata; class Actinopteri; order Spariformes; family Sparidae; genus Diplodus; species Diplodus sargus. Next base: position 1,029,192 of record CAEMYA010002116.1, read on the forward strand.
TTTTGAGTTTGTTCTGTAGTCTGTCGTGTTTGCAGCTGACAGGCTGGCAGAGGGCCTTGGGCCAGAGAAAGTCCAGGGTGTGCACAGTCTTACAGATATGCACCTTAATGAATGGTATTTGACATACACTTAAATCCATATTAACATTTTAAACATTGTGTAGGATTATGTAGAATCCTGACTATCTTAATGTCATGGTCTACTTATAGAGCTTCTCCGGCTTTTAATAGCATATGAAATAATCCTAGCTGATATAATGCAAGCTCAGTGTTGTTTTCTACACTCCCTCCTAGCTGTGTGACTATGCCCTGCACATGTCCAACTGCAACATCCCAGGAGAGACCGTCCCCATCGCAGCGAGGAGGCAGGTGGTGGCAACATGGGTGAAAATAAAGAGGCTCCAGCAACAACAGATTGGTACAAAAATGGACGCAAAAGATGAGGTACCATTATATCCTAGTCTAGCATTGGGTTGCACCAGCTATTCATGAAGACATGAGTTTGAAAGTGAAGTCCTTCATTTCTTAGTAACTACAGAAGCATTTCAAATCACCCAAACCTTTCAAAAAAAAATGTGTTGTCTTATTTTCATGACTTATCATTCAAACTCTATAAGATTTACAAACAGCATTTGTATATGACCATGTTGCCTGTCATATCTTGGCAAGCTAACATTTATTTTGTCAACAGTCTTGAGACATGAAAAGATCTGTTCACATATTTGGACAAACATGTCTTCTAAGCTCTACCATCATGTCACTATGCTCCATAGCAGCACTTGTGTTTGTTGCGCTTCATGAACATAGAGGTCCACAGACAACAGCAAATTCAAATTATATTGTGCTGCATTTGCTCGCTGTGTTTTATACACGTTGTGCTGGTGTGGTCTCCTCTTTGTCCAGGAGTCACTGGCTATGGCATAAGGTTATAAGGTTATAAGGCCCACTTAGAATGAATTATGTGCAGTTTTTTGTTAATGCAGATGAATTGTTATACTTGTTTAAACTATTTTATCACTAATGTAATTTAGTAAATTGTAATAATAGGAAATCATATTTATTCACAAATGTAATTTTTAACAAGTATTTTAGGTGCCCAAGCTGCGAGCATGTCATGCCAACCCTTTTCTGGTGTATACAGGCACAAGTTAGAGATCCAGTTAGAATCATAATGGGATGTGACATGAGTATGAGATCTCATTTTCAGAAATAACAAGCTGTATTTTATGTGTTTGTTGTTCGTGGACTGTCCTGGCTAATTAAGTAGTATTTTTTTTAGAAGCAGTTCTTGGAAGCTTTTTATTCTGGGCAGTCTTGGTTTGTTAGTTTTGTTTGTTGGCTTTTTTTTGTCATTTATATAGTCATGTCTCCCCCAACATATGTTTTTTACAGAGATGGCTTGGTCTGGTGGTGTATTTTCAGCAGCACAGATTTGACTGAATGAACCTAGAAATATTGCAGGAATACCACAGGCAACAGTGTGTCATTATGATCCTCTCGCTCTTCCAAGACCAAACATTGCCATTTGTCACCTTGGTTATGAAGGTGACGCTACACTACAAAATGGTAAAGAATTTTTTGCAGTGAATAGTTTAGAGAATATTATAGATAAGAAACTAAACTGAAGGTCCATGGTTCTGTCCATGGTGCTGCTACTTCAGCACCATGGACATAACTGTACACAATGAATATATTCAACTAAAAAAAAAACCTCTGCACTCTCTGCTACTCTGAGAGAGGGGTGTATAGCAGATTAACAAGGAGGATGCATTTTGGTCATTTTGCTAAAAAATGCTAATTATAAGTCAAGCACAATGTTTAATTGACTTATTTGAGAGACTGACCAGGAGCAACTGCAGCAGCATTTGCTTTCAGTTTTTCTCTCTTGTTTTGGTGCATTGTAGTAACAAAACCCCTGTTTATAGAACATTTAAACAAGAATATTGTCTTACCATTTGGATATTGGCAAATGCTTGCTCCACATGGTGTCTTGTTCTCAAACCTCCTCCAACAATCCACAAAATCACACATTGGTGTCGAAGAATAAATACTGCATACTTGTTTTCTACACACCACATCACCATTTAGTGGTGATAAACAAACTGAAGTGGAAATAACAAAATCATTTAGGCAGTGATGACTCACCTTTGATTTGTTATGCACTCGCGGCCAAGGCGTGATTTTTCAACCTGGCTCCTGTGAAACTTGTCAATTAAGCTATCACAATAATACTTCTGTAGGCAAAAGATATCTTTGGATATGCCAGTCTATTTAATAACTTTGAAACAAAAGCATTAAGGTCGAACCAAGAACTCAAAAACTGCCGCCAGCCTGCGGTCTAAAACAAAAGACTTCCTATGCGTCACACCTGAATCAATTAGTGTGCACCTTAAGTGTCCTTCCACCACACCCCACAGCACCACTCAGGCGAACTAGGAGAATGGCTCCACCAGGCAGTATATCTTGGGTTTCACTCAGGCCATCCAACGGAGGTTACGTCGTCTGTGGTCTCGTGTGCAGTTTGCTTGCACGAGAAGTGAATTTAGAGGGATAATACCCACCGTCCCACTGTTACCGCGAGGAGTCTGCCTCTGAAGTCAATAAAATGAGTAGACTAGACACACGTGTCTTATGTTACAGCGGGTTATTAACTATAAGTTTCCAACAGATCGCTCATGAGATTATGTGTATATCGACTATGCAGCACACAGTGGTCGTCTCTCCCTCAAACTGTGGCCAGCAAACAAATTGAAGTTCTTATCGTCCGCTGATTGAGCCAGAATACGATGTATTGTGGTAATACGGTGGCAAGACTGTACAGGCTGAATTAGCCTGAACGAGCTCCTAGCAAGCGTAATAACATAGTTAGCACACAGTATAGTAAAGCATAAATCGGACTCGGTGGTCCTTTCACAACAACGTAAGCACAACAAAGAAAATCATGCTACATACTATCTGTTCTGCCCAAACAAAAGCCTCTTACTTGAGTCGCTCGTTGCGACCAGCATGTGTCCCGTCTGACTCGGAACTCCAACTCGTTGTGGGGCAAGCGCAGGGTCAGCTTTAGTGTCCTAAAAGCTGACGGCAGGCTGTATCACAGTGTTATGTCGACTTGATGGAAGGACCGGACTGGGTTTCGTGGCCTTCTGAAGATGATCTCTTCCTTCTGCAGGCGGTGAGGAAACGGCTAGGTTATGCAGCGTTCCTCTATGTATCCAAAACAATAATAACAAATGTTCGAACAAAATGAAAGTAAAACAAAAACAGTCTCGTCCAGCGAGGAGGGAAGTGAAGTTTAGCTCAAGCAAAATTAAAAAACGTTTCTCAAAGTTACACCCTTTAAACTGGGAGTGATGTCATTGTGATCCTGGTGGAGCCTCCGGGCTCACAGTCAATAGGGATTGGATGAAAGTTCTGTGGGCAGGTCGTAACTCTGAGTTACGTTGTTACGGCCTTGGTTCTGTTCTTTTGTTCTGCGACTAAATCCATGAAATGTATTAGCAGTACTAGCATAAAGACAACCAAGACACTAAATGAAGATTAACAAAAAGACACTCCCAAACTCCCATGCTGAGAGACATGAGGACCATCAGTCTTCACTCCAGTAGTCTCTCCCTTCTGATGTAAGTCCCTTCTGCTGTAAGTACTGCCTCTACTAGGCCAGGTGAACATCATTGAGCAATGAGCCTTTTTCACAGAAGCCATAGTTACTTAAAAAAAGAAGGTAAACACAGGTTTAATTAATTAACATACATCATACATTTGATATGACAAGGATAATGCTTTGTACTTAACTATTTCACTTAGAGTGCTGGTATCCTCTTGTATAATGTATCTAAGATAAAAAGGCTGCTTTGCATTATTTTTTATTGCGCCATGAAATATGTGTAATATGGAGGAGGATGAGTACTCACTGAGACAACTATATAGCTCATTGTCACAACATAGCCATGTCACATTCATTATGTATCCTGTATTATGGTGTCCTCGCGGTCCTTCTTAAATGTGCTTATAATATTGTAGACTTGTGATGTCTGACATTTTTATTAATCTTTTTGATGTGGTAGGTGTTGCTTCCGCCATATCCATATTTCAGCAATGTATCCGCTGCTCTGTGATCATCTCCGGATGTCATATTTCCCAATTGTGCTGCTTTACAGTGGGATAAAAATGTGGGCATTGCACTTATACAATTTGTCATTTAGAGGGGCTGTTTGATTAGTCACCGTAATCCTACGACCATTTGTCAACCAAGATTTCTCCTGCCCTACATTAGTCCCATCAGCCTGATGTGCTTTGAGTCACAGCTAAATGAGGTTTGTTTCTTGCAGTGCAAATGAAGAAATGCACTGTTAATATAAATGGGGGGTTTATCTCTAATCTCAATAAATCATTCATCAACTCATTTTCCACACAATAGGAAGTCATGCATTATCAATAAGGTCATCACTGCAGTAGTTGGGACACATACAATATGATAATCATACTGCAGGTCCATGTATAATTTATAAGCAAATAGTAATACATGTATGTGTCTTTTCTATAATTAATCTTAAGGGATTGGTTTTTGTTCAGCAGAGGACTGCAAGTGCTCAGTGTGCATTGTTCTCTTTCCCAGTGTGAGAACGAGGAAGTGTTGGCGATGACGCGTGTGCTGGTTGCAGTGGAGATGCTCCAGTGCAATAGCAACCCGAGGCATATGGAATTCTCGGTTCCCAGTCTCTCCGCAGTATGTGCTCTCCTCTCTTCATGTTTTGATACAGTAGCTGTTGCCCAGATGGCAATAACAGATGCTAATATGACCCTGTCGTCATCTCATCATGTGTCATTTTCTTCTTAATTACTGTAGCTGCTTCACTGATCTCGCTTTGGTCAGATTATCAGAAACTTCTTTTGACATGAGGTGTGCTGTGCATTTTGTCTGTAGAGAATCACTTTTTTGACTCTTAAGGTACTTTTGGCTTCTTTTTCACATCTGCTCTATGTTATTTTCTACTCTCTGTCATTCTTCTATCTCTCCTTGGCTGTTTTTTCTCCTTCTTTCTTTTTTCCCATTTTCATTCACTACTCCCTCTCCTAAATTCCTTCCATTGCTCCCCTCCCCCTTTCTTCCACTCCTGCTTAATCCTTCTCACATTTCATTTTCTGTGTACTGCCTTTCACTCTTCTCATTCCTTTGTGTCCGTCCTTTACTTTTTTTACTCTGCCTACCACCTTATGTCATGTCCCTCATATCCTTTCTTCATTTCCATCCCTCCCTTTTTCTCCTCCTTCCACTCCCATCATCTTCTTTTCCCTTCGATGTTATACTCACTCCGTCTAATTTTCTCCAACTCCCTGCTTACAAGCCCCCCCTCCATATTTTTCCTCCTTGTTTTCATTGCCTCCCTGCATGCCTCCCCTCAATTATCCTCCTCCCTCTTCTCATCTTTTTTCTTAATCTCCCCCCCCCCTTTTCTTTTCCCTCACCACCTCCATTTTCCTCCTCTCAACTCATCTCTCTCCTCACCTGAAGCTGGTGAGCATGGCGTCTGAATGCAGCTGGACTGATGCTGGGTTGGAGCTGCAGGTGTGGTGCCAGCTGGCTGCCTTCTGCCACGATGCCAAGGACCACAGTCTGGTGTTGTGCTGCACCAACAGCGCTCTGCAGCTGGAGGAAAGAGCAGCTAAAGGCCTCCGCACTATGCCCTGTGTTTTGTGAGTGTAGTTGGCTGACTGCAACTCAGTCTCTTTCCTCTTATTCTTAAAAATGGACAGGAGAGTGTGTCCTTGATATGAATGTTGTGTGCCTTGTTATGGAAAGTCCTTTTGCTTCCAAAGCTCTCCGAGGGCCAGGTGACATCTTGTGAATATTCAAGAGTATTGCAGGGGATATTAATGAGCCAGCATTGCTTTTTATTTTTTTCAAATCTCAAAGTTTGTATTTAGTTGTCAGTTTCAGATTCTCCAAGGGAATGTCAGTTGCACATTTTGGTTGATTGATTGGTTGACTATGATAGACAGTTAATACATTTCCTCAAATCCCTAGCTATGGCCTGACTGCAGTGGATGACATGCTGAGCAGTGCAGCTTGTTTGAGGGGTTTGAGTTTGGTCCACGAGTCCAATGGGGACCTACACACCTACATGGAGGCTATGAAGGTGCTTCTTTCCAGTGTCAGGTGCTCTTTACACTCAGCTCATGTATTGACTAATGCCTCAGGCAGCTATAAACAATAGAGATGATATGAGCGAGATTACTAGATTTCTTACCTTATATGTACTTGCTTTCTGCTCTTTATCCATACTATAGCTATGCAGAAAAGGCTGAGAATCCAGCACTGTGTGTTGCAGCTGTCAGGCATTTCTGGAACACCTGTCTCCCCCTGACTAAGACTGCTGAGGGAAGATGGCAGCTCCAAGAGCCCCTGGAGAAGATCTTAAATGCTCTGATTCATACCAACACTAGACATGCAAAGGTATGGCCCCTTCAACTAATCCAAACTGTCACTTTAGTCAATATGGGCTCTGTCAATGTACAGAGGCCTTGACGGTCAAAACACAACATTTCAGAAAACACAACATTGCGTAAAATGCAAAGACATTTGAGAGAACACTTGTTTTTTGGCATCAGAGACAAGAAACATTATCCCAACTTATCCGTACTCTGAAATGTTGTTTTGTTTTGACCCTCTGGCACACCACATCAGAGAAATTACAAAATGTGTGTATTTATTATTTAAATATTAGATTTTTTTTTTTTTATTTTAAGAAGAGGATACAACATTTTTCATTTCAGTTTTGCAGGCATGGGAGCTATTAATTTTCTGTTTTTCCCCACCTGGCTCCACTATTGGACACAACTCAATTTTGACAACTAAGAATTATTAATAGTGCAACCTAACAGGAGTAATGAAAAGGCCTGACAACAAGGGAAACCGCACAAACTGCGCATCTGGTATGGGAAATGTTCCAGGCTCTCCCCAGCCCCAGCGTCAGAACAAGTCCTTCCCAAAACTTCAAATATTTAGTCATGCCAACTGCTGACTCAACAAAAGTTCAGCCAAAATGTACTAGCAACAAAATAAACAGCAATTAAGCAAAACAAAAATTCAGTGACAGAAGTAACCTTTCATGTCACATTTTGTCATTCTCGTTTACTATTAGATTTTTTATTAATTTATTCCTTTATTTGCATTAAAACAAGGTAAAATAGGGCGCATACTTCTTAAACTTGGTGAATTATCTTTAATTGATGATAGATTTGATGAAACATTCTCTTGAGGAGGTTATGGGAGAGAACCTGTGGGTGTTCTTGAAAAAACATTTCCTCAGCACTGCCTGTGGTGAGCAAACCAGCCAGGGGGATAAACAGTAGTTCAGCTGCAGAATAACTTTAAATCCATAATTAAAGACAGCCAATGTGAGAATTCAGAATGATGTTCATCTGTGCTGTTCCTTTCCAACTTGACATAACAGAGGTGCAAGTACGCTGTTTCTGAACAGAAAACACACAATACTCAGTGTGAGCATCACAAATGACCACCTTACATGTATAACTGAACCCTGTGATGTTGCAGGCTCTGGATTTACAGATAAGGTGCCAGGGTCAGATCAAGGGCAAAGTCAGATAGCAATTTTTCATATATTGTACATCAGTAAGCTTGAACTACGTGCAACCATCCACCACTACCAGCAACACTCATATCACCCTTGAGGCTCAAGTGTTAAGGGTGGTAGTATTAAATATTCATCTTTTCTCGTTCTATTTCAGAAACGGGGCAAAGTGGAAGGCTTGCTGACCTTGACAACAATGCCTTATGGGAGTTATAAACATGAAGCAACAGGTGAGTGATAAAAGGTTCCTGAAATAGATAATCTTTGAAATTTCTTTTTAAATTTTGAGACTATACCCTTTGAAATTGACTGTATTTATTTTTTTCTTCCTGTTATGAATCTGATTGGTTCTTTTGTACCTCAGGACTGCAAATAATGCATGGCACAGAAAGTGTTAATCATTCAAGGATAAACAATAAAGATTTGAGGCCTGTGACGTTTGCATTAGGATTGTCTATTTGGATCGCTGAATATTGTAGTTCTCATGATTTCCTAAAACATGCTTGCATTTGACCACAAAATCAATCATCTAAATATGTATCTGTGTGTATGTCCTGGATGTATGTGCTTCTGCGAGTAGATGAAGAGGACCTAACCCTGCGAGCAGCCATTTACGGTTTGTTGGTCCAAATCCACATTGATAAAGCAGACTGGAAAAGTGCTATGCAGCTCCTGGATCAAGCTATAAGAGACGTTCCTCACACAAGACACCGACTGTGAGTAAAAATATAACACAGTGGGGACTGAGGGAGAGATAGGTCAAAAAGAAATCTAATTTCTGTCTGTGTTTGACCAGACCTCTGCTGAAACAACGAATACTGGTGAAAGCACGACTGGGGGAAAGTGTGCTGATGGACATGCTGAAGTTAAAAGACGAAGGGGAGCAGTGCTGTTCATTCATGTGGCACCATGTTGCACTGTGTGCTGGCAATATAACGCAACAACTCACCTGCTACCAGAAATCCATCACCTCTCTGTTGGTAATAGCTCTGTTCTGGCACCATGCCCAAACCTGATAGATGATACACTTATGCAAATAGATCATGTTGGATCATGTGGAAAATTCTAGTGAAGTTCATCATGTAATTTCCTAATAGTCTTTTTGCACTGAGCATGGACACTGTTTCTAGAAAAGTATCTAGCACCATCATGTGGAGGTATCTTGCCATTACAATTGAATGCCCATTGCCTTGTCCTGGAAGACAGGAAAAGGGCCTTTCCCCTAAGTCAGGCCCATTCAAGTACATTTCTAGAAGGACCAGGTTTGAGGGATCAAAAATCTGTTAAAACAATGCACTTTCTTTTGTTTTTTCCATTTTTTTCACTAGTTTTCACAACTGAAATATGGTTACATATTCAAAAGTGTCAAATGATCATATGGTTGGAATGAGGTTGTTAAAAGGCCACATTTGGCCCACAGACCAATCGTTGAATACGTCCAAGCTAAGAGCAAGTTTAGGATGAATTATATCTGTTACCTCATTCAGAGGTGTCGCTTTATACCAAACTCCAGGCCACGTGTTGCTAAATAAAAGGAAAATAGTAAAAAATGTATCTTCGCATCTTTCGCATGTTTGTGATTGACTCCTGTTTGTGATGCCATTTGTGAACAGAGTGTAGCTTCTCAGCGGCAGAAGGTCAACCTCCTGTTAGAGTTTGGAGAGTGGCTTTACTGTCATAACTTCCTCAAAGCCGATGCCCAGCAGCAGGTTCAGTGGGCTATAGACATTCTTCTACACATGGACGCTGAACAGGCAGAAGGAGCAGGTACAACTGTTATTGACTCAACTTGCACATTGTATCATGACACAACTGCATGAATCACACACTTAGTTTTGTGAATTATGCAACAACTAAATTATTCAGGAAAAGGTGAAAGAATGAGAATTCCCCTTGGGGGTACGCACATGGGAATGAAATGCACATATCTCAGGGATCCTTTTCCGTATGGACTCAGTTTGTGTGTGTTGTTGCACATGAAAGCATGTGCCCGTGTACTTTTGTACTCCCTGAAGTTTTACTCTGTGTTAGTCTGAGGGGAATAACATCTGCTCTGTCTGATCCACAAAGGGCCATGCCACAACTTTTTGAAAGTTACATCAGCAATGTTTTTACTTTCTTCTGAAAGTTTACCCTGTGTAAACATTAAAACAACAAAATTGTTTAAATGGTCAGAGGAAAAAGAACTGCCCCGACAAAGACAGATTTCTCAAGATCCCATGTGACTACGCCCTGAGAACAGTTTAGCACTCTTTTGAGTGTCCTGCTGAGAGCCCTGTTAAATGACCCCTGAGAGACTAACTAAATACACAAATAAAATAAAATAAAAAGTAGAAGCTGATTACAGTGTTCTGTGTCTCTCTATCATTGGCTTAATTTGTAATTGTGAAAAGGAATGTTGCTGTAAAATTGTATTTACTTATTAATTATCTTCTTTCCTGTTAGATTCTGGGTAAAAGTAAATGTTCTTTGTAAATCTTTCCTTCAGAGGACGAGTCCAAAAAGAAAGATGTGGGCACTGTGAAGTGCGAGTCCCTGGTAAGGGAGGGCTCCTTTTTCACACAAAGTTTGTCTAATCTGAAGGAGGTGTGGCACCTTGACAGCCTGGTACGAGCACACACTCTGCTCGCTGTCATGGCAGACAGGACTTCATCTGAGCACCAGCTGAACCTGCTCAGAGCCTACAACTTTGTACTTCAAATATGGCGGGTAGGGCATCTTTACTACAATTTTGATCTATCACTCAAATTAGACAATGTTGATGTGGCTGTTCAGAAAATCTTTTTTTGATATATGGAACATTTGTCACTCCAGGTGTCCATGGCAGTGTGTCATGAGATTACCAGCGAGATGAGAAAGAGTCAGCCACCCCAGCCTCCGCTCTCTGCGGAATCTAAAGTAGGCAAAGACAAGGGGAAAGGCAAAAAAGTGAAAGATGTAAGTCCTTTAGCTCGAAATTGTAATTCAGAATTCTACTGATTTCCACAGTTTTCCGTGGAGTGTGTAACATACAGTGCAGGGCCATTGTTCACCTTTTTCTCTGTATGACAGAAAGTAAAATGCTTTCAGCTGCTATCTTGAATTTTCGCAATAAGTTAAGTAAGTAAGTTACTTTTTATTTATATAGCACTTTTTTCAAAACAAAGTTTGCAAAGTGCTATGTAAAGTTTAACATGACATTTCTATGAAAATTAAGCCAGAAAGTTTAATATTTCCACATGGTACCAGGTATCACATGACACCACTCCACCAAAATATACATATCATTTATATGAAGTATTCTTGACCGGTATTAACTGAACTTAAATTAGACAACAAACAACAACAAAATATGAATTCTTTGTCTAATCTGTTTGACCAGCCTTCTCCCGCAGAAGAGAGACCTAAACCCATTGTCTTGGATCTATCATTTCCTTCCACCCCTAAGGACTGGGCTTGCTTCGTCTGTCCTGACCAGGCCAGGCAGATATTCAGAACCAACAGTAACCCTCAATGTATCAATACACACAGCATTCCAAAGCAGGCAAGATAACTTACATGTCTGACATTTCTATCACTGTCAGAAACTCTCATTTCAGCCTTGTTTTCGAAATAGCAGCTGGCTATATGGGCTCAAAGGATCAGCTAACAAAAGCATTTGGGATCAATGCTGCTCGATGAAGCTGTCATTTGTAAATCAAATAGATTTGCATTTATTGATCTGTGAGGATCAAATTAAGATGTTGAGTTCTGAATTAAATATGTGTTATAATTAATTAATGGATCTACTGCCAGAATGGGATAAAAGTATGTGATGAGACTAGATTTAATTAATTAGGAAATGCAGCAAACAGGTGGATTTTGGGCCGTTTCTGTTATGATTAAAAACCTGAATGGTATTTGTATGTATAATTTTTAAGGTGTTACCGCAATAATCTGACTTGTATCTTTGTTTTTCCATATGTTTGCATGTTTGTTTGTAGACACAGAGCCTGTTTTATCTCAGCCTGCTGGAAACAGAGCTCCACTCACTGTCACTCGACCACCTGACCCTGCCCATAATGCACCTGGCTGAGACCATTGCTCATGACCTTGTTGATAGGAGGAGCCTTTCCGACCTCTACCAACTAAGGTAAAAATACTGATCAATTAAAGGAGAGCTGGTTACAGATTTGATACATATGAGAGAGACGTTGCATAAAGCATTTTGTAGAGTTTGAAAATGAAAATCATCATGTAGAAGTGATCCCACTAGACCTCCTTGGCTTGCTCCTCATGGCTGCATGAGGCTCCAGGCTACTTATTCAAATTGTGAAAAACTGCAAGGGAGTGAATAGAGCTGTTAAATGGCTGCTTTATTTAGACATCAAAAGAAGGGGGGCACAGAAAACCTCTGAAATGATGAGTATCAACTTGTCATGCCATTAGTTACTTTTAGAAATCCTATTAATACTCAAGTAGTGACTTTGTGTGTTTCTTATTGCTCTTTTTTCAACTAATCAGAATTGTGAGGACCTGTTGTCGCCTGGCTCTGGATACACATTCACCATATCAGGAGAAGCTCCTGAATCTGAGTAGAATCCAAGAACAAGAACAGATTGAGTATGTCTACTCAACTACAAAGTTTTCACGTTTTAACATTTGCTTTATTGACCTATGATGATCATGATTGCAGGTGCTACAAAGCGTTGGCTTTTTCACAAGAGAGGAGAGACCTTCACAAAGCTTCCAATCAGGTCTGCTTGCTTCTCAATGAAATATATTAAATATTATATCCACTGCTCCACATTTATGATGGTTTAGTTAAAGAAATGACCACTAAAATGACTAACTTTTAATTAACTCTTGGCTTATTGCTTCTTAGAGGATGACTTGCATACCCATACAAGTAGTTTTATCTGACTGATGGCAGGTTAATATGTGAGGATTATCACAGTCAAAAAAACTTCTCTCATAAAGAGAGTTTTAACTCTTAAGTCAGTTATGTGAGATGAGAATTTGTTTTTATTAATTAATTAATGAATGAATTAATTGGGTGGTTATAATTTTCTTGTCCTTCTTCATGTAAAGTATTGTACAATAGCCTATTATTGATGTGAATTTCATATCAAAATCTACAATGCTCCACCGCAGAAGCCACTCTCCAACTCGAACAGCAGGCTGACCTTCTGCCACTGAAGCATAAACACTTTTGTTGCACCCATTTTTTTTGCTTGGTGGTGTGTGTGTGTGTTTATGCACTCACTGTATGCATGTGGCTTTCCAGTGGGCGTCTTGAAAGAATCCAACCTGTTAATTGGTCAACAGTTTTGAAAAGCATTGTCTGTTCACAGTTTGAGTCAATATAGAACAATAAAGAATTGTCCTGTATCTTTGTGATTTTTTAGGAAGTTAAAATGGATGAAAAGGCTTGGTCTGGGCGAGAGAGGATGGATGTGTGTGCTCAGGACATTTTGCTGGACAAAGCTGAGGCTTGCCTTAGCATGGGGCTCTATCAACCTGCCAGGCAGCTCCTGGCAGAGGCCCACATGGTGGCTATGGTGAGTTGGAAGAAAAGACCTCAGTGTCAGACTCTGACAGTAAAATATAGTCTAATCAAATAACAATATAACACCGGACTGAACCATTTTATAAATTTTCAGTGCTGACGCGTATGTTCTACAGTGTGGTTGTGTTTTTTATTGTTCACATCGGTGGTCTTGCTAATGGTCAATAATTTATGGTAGATAAAAAATAGAAGTAAATAGAAGAAGTATTTGCAGCAGTGTTCTGCTAATTTTCTGCTCCATTATAACTCTCTTTCAAATTGTCTCTGTTAAGAAACTCAGAGACCAGAAAGCAGTGGCAAGAAGTTTGCTCAGTCTGGCCATGCTGGCTTGTGAAGAGCAGAACTATGCCCAGGCTATGATCCTGCTGGACAAAGCCCAAAACCTAGGCGGGGATGAGGAGTTCTGGTACGAGCTGACCCTCTCCAAGGTCAGAGCTGTGGTCGGCCAGAGAGACCGTGGCACACACACTAAGGTGCAGAATCACTACATTGTAGCAACCAACACTCTACAGTACGATTATTTATTTTTTGTAGTGAATATATTTTCCTATCTTGTTTTATTTTTCTTTCACAGTTGGCTCAAATTATAAAACAAGGCTGTGGAGCTCTGAAGCTACTTCTAGAGCAGCGAATAAACAGAGTCCCAGAAATCATCTTCTTGATAACTTCATTAGAGATGAGGTAAACACAAACATCTATGGTCAAACCTGCTAAATTTGTGATTTCTCCTGGGTAATATCACCTTCAGTGCTCTGTTGTCTTTGATGAAGATTTTGATAATTTCTGAGCTGTTGTATTTAATTTGGGTAAAAAAAAGAATCATCAGCAAATAAGAAGATATTGGAACTTACTTCACAGTTTTTTTGTAGGACAGAGAGACTTGAGATTGGTTTAATTTTCTATAATGAAAAATTGTGAGTATACAAGTTTTGTGGCCCTGACAAGCTCAGTAAATATTCCTCCTTGTGTCTTGATGTGTTATCAGTAGGCTTAGTATACTCCAACAGAAGTCAACTGGCTAAAACATTATCTTCAGTATGTGAAACCTACTTTCAACATGTATTTGTTACACATGAATACCAAATATCATGTTATTAATGTCTAACCAGACACATTTATGTAAGTGGTTTATTCTGATCTAATGGAATGTGTTGTGTTGTGTTGTATTCCAGAGGAGCTATTGAATGTATACATGCCCTTGGTGGTGATGAACCTGGAGAGACACTCAGCGCCGAGGTTGTCCGGACGCTAATGACTGCCTGTGATACACTCAGAGATTGTGCCAGTGTTCTCACCAAACTCAACTATAGACAATATGCAGCAGAGGCACATCTCGAATATGCACAAGGCCTAAGGTTAGCCAGACAGGAATAAGACCAGACATGAATGTTGTGAATGTTTTTTCCCTTTAGGTGAACTTATCCTTTAAGATTTATTTCATACTACTATAACACCTACACCAGACTTATACACAGTCCACCCCTTGCAAGGGCATTTTCATATTGCCTTCCTGAACCTCTCTTACTTTTTTCTGCGCAGATTTTTGTCATGGCAGCATTTTTAAGTTGGATTCACCAAACTCCCTCAACTGTACAAACTTGGACCAAAATAAAACTAGAAACATTTTGAATACAGTGACAGAACTGAAGAGTGAAAGGTCTAAAATAAAGTCTGTTAAATGCAGTGAATGTTAATGTAAATGTGGGTTTGAGTCCCGACCTGGGGCCCTTTGCCGCGTTTCACTCCCCCTTGCTCTCATCCTGTTTCCTATCTATCTTCAGCTGTTCTGTCAATAAAGCGGATAAAAGGCCAAAAAAATATATGAAAAAAAAATTCAAGAATTTCATATTTCAAGTAAATGGGGGATCATATCAACAGATTAGCTGCCAACTGCTGCTAACTGTAGCTGCTGTTAGCTTAGTTAGCTATGCAGTTAGCAGTCCGTGCTAGGGGGTTGGACTGGTTGTATGAGAAAATTAGCCGGTGCTAACAGGATAGCATTATGACTTCAGCAGATCTCTGTAACACAATAAAATCTGACATGACATCAAAATTCTTATTTTTTTCACATTCTCTGATAATTTCAGTTGTTCTCTTTTTTCAATTTAAATCTAAAATTTTTGCATGTTAAAGTTTGTCTTATTTATACAGTCACTATACAGTGTTTATTTTGATTAATCTTGGTATTATATGTAATATATGCAGACTATCTGTCCATGACTCCTTCAGCAGGTGTGGGCCACTTGTGAATTGTGTTTGTGCCTAAGAGAAAATTATAAGTATAAGAAAGTACCTGCTGAATAAGATTGAATTTGTTTGTAGTGTTAGTGAGACCCAGTGTAGTCTCATATACTCAATATCACTCAGTATTTGTTATCTCACTGACATAACCCCACTTTGTTTTCTCTCTGTTAATAATATTGCTCCACAGAATCCTAGCTAACCACACTACTTCTACAGAGGACAAACAGCGCTTCCTGCTCGACAGCCTCTCCCAGATGCAGCAAGCTGTTACAGAGCAGGAACATGCAGCGCTGAATGCTCAGAGGATGCTTTCCTCACAGGAGGAGGTAGATAAAGTGCAGGCCTGCTCCTTGAAAATCCATCTTTGATTGTGATGATAATCTTTCGAAAACTTTAGGAGGCTCTCAAAAGTTCTGAGAAACATTCTGTCTTCTATTATCCACACTATTAACCAGTTAAAACCACCAGACTTTCTTTTAAGGATACTCATCAGCACAGAATGTTGCTGACAATGAGAACCAGAAATGACTTACATGGCAGAGGAGAAAGCATTACTACAGTAATTCTTAAAATAAATGCTGTGAACAATTGTGTAAGTGCATTTGCTTGGCTGTTACTTCTGGGTAAAATTGCCAGCCCATTATGGACATGTGCAGATGGCAAAATGATTGATCCTATTTAGAGAGCTATCTGAGCATGTTGTGAGAAGAAAGGACTCTCTTATGAAAAGCCCTGTTCATGGCTAAATGACAGAGAGGCTTTGTTTGTGCTGTCTGCCTGTTCATTTCCTAAACAGTCTAATTGACCGAATCACAATTAAGCAGCTGCATGAGGTTATTAAGGCCCCCGTTGTGCCACTGTCATATTCTGCGGTTCTGGGCTGTCTGACATCTTTGCTAAATATTTGTGTGTGTGTATGTGTGTGTTGTGGTTTATATCTCGGGCCACAGTTTAACTATGTTCTGACACAAACAGATAAAGCCTTCATTACTTTCACTTGTCAACAGCAGATGGGTGTTAGAATCATATTTTATCTAGACACAGTACAAGCTCTCATACAGATGAGGTTATCTGAGGGTTTCAGTGCCAGAGACTGACTGGCAAAACACAGGCTGCCGCCTTGATTTTCATGTTGATAGAATCAAGAAAGAAAGATTGATTGAACAACTCTCACACCTGCTGCAAATTCTTCTTCTATTGAGGTTTTGATTAAATATTGAGTGGATATTTGACTCAGACATGTAGAGCTGGATTGTGACAGTGTGCTCTCAGCAGATGGTGCTGCTGCACTTGTAAGTTTTGACATCCAGACTGCCTTAGAGACAGGGACAACGGCTGCAATCACTTAAATGAGCTGGGGCATATTCAGATCATTTCTTAATGAGTGGTTTTCACCCCAAGTTTTTCTTTGTGTCTACCATCGTGTCTTATGAAATCCAATCACACATCTTGCCTATGTTGTTATTTGTGGACTCATCATCACTGTCCACTCTTGCACCCTAACACACAAATTAGTACAATTGTCTTCAATTACCATTTTAAGTAGTCAGAATGTTCATCATTATAAAGAGAATGAGTTTCTGATTTCAGATTGGCAGCTTATTTAAATGGGAAAGTGTTCAGTGGCATTTTTTTTATCATTGAAACTTGAGTTGCTTGCAGTGGTAGAAATGGGGGAATGAGGAGAAAGGCTGGCATTCCCCCTACGATTCAATATTTTAATAGGTGCTGCTGTCAGCATTGAAGAAATTACGACTTTCATGTATTTTCAGTGCAGAATGTATATTCCAAGTCCAGAAGCGGGGGTTTCTTTTTCTCATGCGTCTGTCATCTGTCTCTGTATGGGGGATGTTTTTGATATTTTCAAGTCCAAAAGGGAAATTTAATACAGTTTAATCAGTACGTATAAAATAACTTAAAAAGAAAAAGAAACATAAAAAGCTCATTTAAAATGTAAAATGATAATTTTAAAATGTAAAGCCAGTTAATGACAAAAGTGACATTTATACTGACTCATATATGCTCATGTGTATATTTGGTGTGTGTTACAGTTTTCTCAGCATATTTGCTTTTAATTTTGAGTGCATTTTCTCATATTTGAATTTTATACTTGTACTTTCGTCCTTGTCAGAGTCCTGGACTGTCTCTGGCAGCCATGCGGAGGCTGCTGCGTCTGCGACTCACCCTGACAGAATTTTGTCTGGCAGTGCTGGAGGAGCACTGTGCTGAGAAGAAACGCCAAGCTCTGGCCCGGCAGAGGAAAACTGCTGCTGAGATAGCAGTGGAGGAATTTATATGCTGCACACCTGAACCTAACTCCATAGAAGAGGTAAGACTGGGTCAAATCTGAGATCTTGTGTTTGTTCAGACATAATCAGACTTGACACACCTCAAACAGCACTTTAAGAGCATTTCGAAAGATGTCATATATCTTTGTTACACTAAACATGAGCAGTTTAGGTCAATACATATGTATGAACTTAAGTATTCAGTCTTGCTTTGTAGGTCAGAGGAATGTGCAGGTTAGTTGTGGTTAGTCGGGGACAATAACAGGCTAAGTAACATCAGGCAATGTTATGTCTAATTTTCCTCTTGAGAGCAAATCCCTTGTGGCTAACCAACAATTTAGCATTTATTAAATTTCTCTGTTAGCTCTCTGGGCATTTTCCTTACCAGCCCCACTCTTAATTTCTTCTTATTGAAACTGATTTATTGACTTTGAAAGAGGATGCCAGGACAAACAGTTTTCTATATTTATCACTGTTATAAGCAGACAAGCACAGCAGCAAGCCAACTTTCCAAGTCAGCTTCTCATTTATGTTAATTTGGGACACCACTGCTCAGGATTTTCCGTCATTCATATTTATTTAAGGTTTCTTAATGATGTGCTGGGTTTGGGAAACGATTGTATTCATCAAATATTTGAAAAGTTGCCAAGGGTGGGATAGCGTACACTCACTCAACTCAGAATAACAGAGAACATGCAACATTCATTATAACATATGTTCCCCCTAATAATGGAATTATGAAACAAAAATAAAGATTTTCCTTCAGGAAAAATGTACCCCTTAGACTACCCTAAAATCAAGTCATGTGACAGTTACACTACATAAAGACTTATTGCCACTAAGCCAAATAACATGCTAGCAATTGAACAATTGCAACAAGCAGATCTCTACATTGCAATTTGCTTTTAAATGTTAAGAGTTTAGATTTGGAGGCTGAGAATGTGAGCACAAGTGTGGTCATCCATGAGTGCTTATACTGGACTGTATGATAGGTGGAAGAGCTGATAAAGTTCTGTTATTTTTTATGTACTTTATATTTCCATGTATTTTCTCTTTTCTACTCTTTCCTTCTTCCTCTTTGTCTCACTTTGTTTTTATGCTACAGGAGATCAGTATTTGTTATGATAAATTTAAAGCCAGAGTACTTATTCCTGTTTTTTCCACGGACACCACTCCTCTTCCTCCTCTTACAATGCTGCCTTTGAACAGCTTTTGTAATAGATTTTCCTGGTGGAAAAAAAAAAGAAATGTTAATCCAAATAGTTGTTTGACAGGTGATAGTACAAGTAAGTACATTGCCTGTGACCCATCTCCTCATTTGACCTTAACTTCCCTGTGTGTTGTCCAGGAATGGATGACTGTGGGCAGTACCTTGGGGCAGGTGGCTCTGGGCCAGCTGGCTGCAGTCAGTTCTCGCTGCCTGGATAACATGGAGACCAGGGCTCTCTCTCTGAGTCTGCTGGGAAAGTACCTCAGACTGCTGGCTGTACAGGAGGATCCAGTTTATCTGTGTGCTCTCTGGGACAGACGCAAACAGGTAGCCATCACAAGTGCCCATATATACATTTACACATGATGTACACTTGTCAGGGTTGTCATCAGCACTGTGTTCCAGAGAGAAAATTATAGAATTTGATGTATTATTTAGCGATGCACAAGAAAATGTATTGAATTAATTAGATATGGAAAACGGACTGTTGGAAACACAAGGTGTAATCTGTTTCTCCGAGTCCGGAAATTAAATGTAAATCTTCCTCGAAGTGTGGTCTGAATGCGGACCTGGGATTTGTATTCACGACAGTGGTGTTGCACTGAGAAACTGTGGGTGGCCAAATTACTAAAATGCCAATTTCTACATAATGTTGCTTTAAGTAAAACTGAAAGTGAAACTGCCACTATACCTCTGTCTGTTTTTTTAAGTAACTCTACTATTGATTGTGTTCGTCGGACATATATTTATTTATAAACATTAATGAGTTTATGCTGCCATCAGGAAAAAGTTACATACCACCATACCACCAGACTACGCAGCAGCTTCTTTCCTCAGGCTGTGAGACTCCTTAATTCACTTGCATTCCACTTTATAAGATAGTTTGTTTTGTTTTTTGTTTCTATGTTGCATAAAGGGACTTAAACTTGGTTTCGTTTTGCAACTCTGTTGATGTAAAATGACAAATAAATTAATCTTTAACCTTTAGACTAATAAATGACATACCAGACAGAAATCACTTAAAATCGAAAAACAATGTAAGTCATAAATCTGAGGGGATTTTATTTGTGGCACACATGCACGCGCGCACACACACACACACACACACACACACACACACACACACACACACACACACACACACACGCGTGCGCGCACACACACACACACACAAATGAATGGTAAACTGAAAATCAGGCTTAAAGTCTTATTGGGGTTAGAAAGAGGGATTCCCACTTACATGAGACAGAAAAAGCCCAGATTTTCATGGTTCATGGTCATGGTGGGATTTTATTACTAATCACGATCACTGTTGTGTGATCTTGAACTAACTTTGTTCAGAACGGGCCCCGGTCTGACCCTAAAGCTGTTTCCGAGGAGGAGGAAGAGGATTCAGAGAAAGACAGAGGATCAAGCAGAAGAGAGCAGAGGGTGACCTCTGCCAAAAGTGCTGAGCTGCAGGTACATACCTCCTGACAAGTGACTCTATTACTTCTGACTCATCTCTAATCTAAGGTCTTTATACTGAGGTTCACATCATATCCCAAATCCCCCAGAGGTACATTTTTGGGTGCTCTGCATAGTTCTAATATTGAAAGTCAGTGCAGAGAGATCTACTGTCAACATCAAACTAGGTACAGAATAAAATTGGGTAATGTATTATTTATATGGCAACGTTTGGGAATATTAAGTTAGATTAAATTGATAATGTTGTAAGGTTGAGTGTTCATTGGGGTGCCTGAGATGAACTACTGTAAAATTACACATGTTATTTTTAATATCGAGGTATCAAAATGGGATGAATGCCTTCACAGACAACTTTAATCAGTTTGTTTATTGTACTTTTGCCATTGGGGGACTTACAAGTACTGTTGCCTGACATAGCAAACTTTTCAAAGTATCATAAAACATTCCAGTCTTATCAGAAGCAAAAACTATAAATACCTACATTGAAGATCTACTGTGTGGTGAGGAGGAATGATTACAGCAATTTATAACTCCATCAGTGTACGAAATGAAACCTACCTATTAGTGAAAAGGAATATAGAAAGAAAATATATTTGCCAGCATTTTACAGGTGACTTATAATTGTACCTTTTGAATGTTTGACTGATTATGAAAGACTTGTACTTGCATTGAATTTGAAACTGTTTGAGGATGTTAATTTGCCTGTGCTTTTTGTGTGTGACTGAGCAGAGGAGGCATAGAGCCCAGCAGCTGTTGGCACAGGCCAGTCAGGCACTGAGTGAAGCCATCAGCCTGTGTCTCCAACACAAGCTGCCCCTCACCATGCTTGCTGATGCTTCTGTCAACATGTTGGAGTGTCATGGCCAGGCCGATCCTGCAGTGGCAGGTCAACATCTTGCCCTGTTTCAGGTATTGTACATGAAATGAAAATTTGCGTTTTCTTACAACAGTGTGTGAGTGTCATGAACATGCAGTGTTTGTATAATGTATAGCGATTACATGCCAATCATCCTGTTTGGTTACACTTTATAATAGCCATCATTAACAGGTAGTTTATATTGAATTAAACTTAAGTCTATAGTTTTTTTACTCTGAACAGACAATGAAATGCTTTATAAGCTATTCATCATCAGGTGCAAGATGTAAGAATTGGCCTTCTCTCAAATTCCTACGAATAACAGGCAACATATCACCATAGCGACAGCTAACTGCTGCTAACTGCGGACACAGCTATTTAGCTCAGTTAGCTGTACAGCTAGCATTCTGGAGTGGAGGCTCAGAGTGGTATAATGAAAAAGGCCAGACTGGGGCTAGCTGATTAGCATGCTAACTTCAGTAGATATCTCTGCAACACAATACATTTTATGTCAATACAGTTATTTCCTTACATTCTTTTAATGATTATAGTTTTTAAATGCCTTCAACACACTTCTTATATATTACACCTTTAAGCAATTGTAAAGGTTTAGAAACATCATATGCTACTTTACAATAAACAATTAAACTAAAGTTTAATATACTATAAATGTACCATTTAATAATGATGGTTATTAAAAGTGTTACCCCAGGTTTCAATTTATTTCCATCACTAGTGTGAGCACTGTTGAAAGTTCTACATAGTACATAGTATGAAACTGGGGTCCATACGCTGTCACTGAGCTACAGCATAGAAACACAGGTTGCTCTATGCACAACACAGTCCCTTATATCAGTACCCACACATCACCCTCACTTACTTAATGGTATTCTTTAGGATATCATCACCCACTATTATTCCGGCTATTACAGACCAGCTCCTTCATCCATCTTCTGTTTTACTCCCAGAGCTGCTGTACTGCTGCTACAATGGCTGAGGTCCTACATTCTGCCTGTGCTGACACCAGTGTGTCCCAGCTCTCTGCTTTGCTCAGCCTGCACAGGAAACTGCTTATCTCTCAGGAGGAGAGGCCCAGCAGCATGCTGAAGGGGGTGGAGGACTCCCTCAATAGCCTATCTAAGGTACTGGGTCACCAAACCTCCCCACTCATGATTTATGGATGCTGTCACACTCAGTTTGGTATTCTCCCTTGATGGAGAACACAATATTGGTGCTGTTATGGCCTTTGCTCTGAAAGTACAGTAGAATTCTAAAGTCACACAAAGTAGCCGGGCTTCAGATACACTTCTTTTTCAAAGTTTTTATGTCACATCAACATGTACAGTGGCTGGTATGTAGGGCAGCTTGGTGGCATCTCCAGCCTTGTGAAAGAAGTTACGTGAAAACTGCCCCCAAAGGCAGAAACATGTTAATTAGGTAATAATGACAATAGAAATGAATAGTTGCCTTATAATTAGTGGTGTAGTTTGTATCTAATTATATGATTATGATTATAGTCCTCAATTTAACTCAAGTTAAGTAGTTTGTTTAAATATTTTATTAACAGAAGCAATTGAACCTGAAAATATGCTCATTATGATCGCCATGACAAAGTAAAAACTTATCGCAGACTTTCCTGTGTGTGGTTTTTCTGGAAGTCTTGAATAAAGGTGCTCTTCCAATCAGCTTTAATAATTTAGACAATAAACACATCATTTATATTGTTGTTCTTTTAATGTACTGCAATTGTTGATAATTTTTTAATGTCAAGGGCATAGGTTTGTTTATATCTTTGGCCTGTAATAAATAAATACCGACCCTGGACAATAGTATTGTTAAAGATGATACATGTTTAGATTGCATACAGAACAGCTTAGCTGTAACTAATGAAAGGGCCTGATTCTCTTTCAGGGAGCATTTTTCACCAGGTTATAACATTTGATGAATAGATATGTCCGAGCAATGATCAGGACTAAGCAAACACCTCCAATTTAATTACAATATTAATTAATTGATGATGGTTTTATTCAGAAAAGCCATTTTTATACTTAAGTGTATATAAATTAGAAAAGTAGAAAGCAGAATACTTACTGCTTTAAAACAGCCTTTCATTCATCACATTTATGATGCCAGTTCTGCTGTGAGTACTTCAACGAGATATCCCAATGTCTCACAAAATAGCTCATATTTTTAATTGTTGATCTTTTAAGATCCCAAAAAATATTAGTGGAACATTAAGCAGCATTTTGTCCCCCTTTGTCCATATCAAATCACTTACCCATTTTTACAAATGCTTTTACATTTTGATACAAATAAATAGTCCTTGTGAATCAATTTGTAAGACAAACATCCTTCTTTTTAGGCTCTGTAAAAACCTTTTATTCAAATAAAGCAAAGAGACTTTTTCAAAGGCATTTAAAATGTTAAGTGTGTGATCTGAAAATGTACTTCCTGTTTGCAGCCGTTCAGCCATCTGACCATCAGTCCCAGCCACCTGAACATCCTTGCGGAGCTTCCACCCAACCTGAAGATTTTGCTGCTTCAGCACTCTGAGGATGGGTAATTTCAATTTTGTTCTCTGCTGTTTTATCACTATTTCTGTCATTTTACCATTCTGAAAATTATGTCCTTTTTTTTTTACTCCAAACATTTCATCATACATAAGTTAATGATTGCAAGTCACACAAGTCACAATAGATCCAGGCTACAGTCATACCTAGAGCAGACAGGGCTTGCAATGTTTTATTCCTGCCACTAGAGGGCCAATGGTTTAAACTACTGTATTTTACTTGCAGATAGAGATGAACTGCATTTATATTACTTCATTTTAAACAACTATGTGTTTTGGTTTCAGGTCAGAACTTTTTGGGGCCTTTTATGAGATGACCAATGCTCCAAATCAAAAAGGAAAGACTGCGCAAGTTACAGGTGACGTGCTTGTACATTTTTAAACTAGGAATGCACCTATCCGTCTTTTTCAGTCCCGATACCGATACCGATACCAATACCGATACCGATGCCTGGGCTTTGTGTGTCTGTTGATACCTGATATTGTTGTTCAATGTATACCTTCCACCATATACCTTCCTTCCACCATGTGGAAGAGACTGAAGGCACCAGACTTTCCTAAGACAAAATATTCAAACAGATACCAAACATTGTAAACATGTAAAAGATATATTAAGTGCAAAGTCCTGCAAACAGGAATTCAAAATAAAACATAGCAGCTGAACCTGAGAATAAACTAATAAAGAGTTGGTCAAACAACAACCCTAACGAAAAAAAATACTGGATTGGCCTGTTGATCTGTTAATTTTGTCAATACAAGGGCCGATATCCGATCTTAATATCGGATCGGTGCACCCCTATTTTAAACCAACGTTCACTACTAGACAGACTAAGTTGTTTGTTCCACAGCCCTGGAGAATATGGTCCTCAACACACAAACCAGGCTGCATGTAGCTTTGTTGTCAGCATTTAAATTGAGCCAAATTAATTGAGTATTCCCATGTAACATTTATCTGCAGGGCAGATGAAAAGTTCAGTTTTAATGAAGACAAGGAGAGGGGAAAAGCAGACACAGTGCAGAACTAATTTCCCTTTGACCTCTGTGCTACTGGCCTGGCATGAAACGCCAGCTTTCATAAGTCATCACAGGGCATTAGCATACTGTAACACCTGCTTACATGACCTTTCCTGGGACTACTCTCACATAAGAAGTTGTAGGCATTGTGGAAAAAAGGGCTCTAAACTCGCTGCCTGAGAAGTAGGACAAATTTATGAAACAGAGGAGACAGTGGGGGAAAAAACAAGATGAGACAGAAGAAGAGAGAGGGAGATCTTTCAAAGGGGCAGGGGGAGGAAAGGGAGGAGGAAGTGCTCAACGGGACCAATTACAAGGCCTGAATGTGTCTGTGAGTCTGCATGTCTGATTGTGTGTCAGTTCTGTGATTGCAGGTACCCTGGCGTGCTCTGGGGTGGCCAAGGTTTCAGTCTGCCCGCGGGCTCTGCTGGCACTGAGGGAGCGGATTTGGGCCTTTGGCCAGGAGACCAGACATGCCCTCCTCAAGGAAGCCTGTTGGCAGGGAGCTGAGAGCAGGCTGGAGGCTTCTCAGGAGCATCAAGTTTTTCCCTGTGTATGTCTTGTTGAGACCTCTCAGCTTCTTTCACTCCATTAACATTATCCACTGCAAGCCTCATAAATAAACTCACTCTACTGTTGTTATCATCATCTCATGCCTCTGCTCGCTTGGCTGACTTTTTCATCCAGCATTTTGATGCTGCAATAGATGTGTATGAAAGTAATCAGGGGCCTGAGACAATGAATACTGCATTACAGCTACTGAACTCCCTTCTCTTTAATGTTGTTCCCTCTTACAGAAAACTGCCGCAGAACAAGCGTTCAGAGAAATCGTACAAGATATGGAAGACTATTTGAATCCACTCCTCACCCAGTTTGACTTCTCCTGCTTAAGGTGAAGTAGTGTATGTGCCATCAGACTCCACAGTTGGTCCACTACAGAGACTTGTTAAATCATGTTCATTTAGATTTCTTAGCCTAAGGAGGGAAACTTTGCTCCTTTGAAGTAGAGACTTTGCCACTGTAGCTGGTACAAATGTCCTCTGTAAGAAAAGTATTTTCAAGTGTGAGTTCAAAACAAAGAGAGACTGGTTTCAATGTTCGTCTCTGTTGTACACGTTTTCACATCATGCACTATCTGGTTCTATCTGGCATTCTTGTCAGACATAAGGCAGTACACTAATCCTCGCCTGATGATCCTTCCCTCCTCAGGCCCCAGGATGCATCACTACCAGTCTCTGAGATGACCAAAACCAAAGATAAAGAAGAGAAAGAGAAAGGGAGCTCAGGTAAAGGGAGAGCATGTTGTGAGCTTGCCTGTGTCTGTGATGGCCTGAGGGCCTTATGGTTATCTATACAGTGTATCATACAGACAACCATTCAAACATCTGCTGTGATTCCTATCTGTGTATTGGCAGCCTGTCAGCAGGTTTCTATTCCAGCGAGCTGCAGCTCAGCCCCCTCTGGCCAAAGTTGTTGCTATATGTGTGAAATAATGTGATACAGTTTTATTTCACACACAACACAGCAACTACATGTTGTAAGAACAATCACAATTTTACAAGTCAGAAATTATGGACTTGAGAAGTGAAGCAATAGATCCACCTGACACATATTGTATATTTTATGACGCCTCAAATATTTTTGGGGTGTCATGAAGTATGCAGTATATATCAAGATGTTTGTGCTTTCTATGTGTTTGTGCATTAGCAAGATTACCAGCAGAACCAGGGGAGTACTTGGTGTTGCTGGCAGACAGGAAGTTGCTGGAGTTGCCACTGGAGGCCTTGTCAGTCCTGCAGGGGGAAGGCCTGACTTCTGTGTCACGAGACTTCTCCCTCCAGTTACTCCACAGTCGCCTGAACAGAGAAGAACCAGAGAAAGGTATCAGAGACAAAGATTCCTAAGTTTTTTGCAAGTACTACCTGGGAAGTCCTAACCAGTCCAGTGAACATTCAACTTTAAAAGGGGGAATGTGTAACATATGGCCAGAATTGTAGTTGTATGCTTGCAGCAATTTTACCACGATTCACAAGCTGTCTTAGCTTTTGTAGTGTATTAAATTTACAAAATTAAATTAAAACATGTCAAGACAGGAAATTACACCTATTGTCCTTATTTAACAGAAAAATACAATTGTCAAGTAATGAAGTTTCTTTTATCAAACTGATGAACTTAATTGCCTTGTGAACTCATAAAAAAACACTTGGTTTGAACTTCACAAAAGAAAAATAAACAAAAACTATCTAACTACTGGTTTGTCTTTCCTGTGTTCCAACAGTCGTTATTTACTGGGTTAGGGTTAATTTTTATAATTCACCACTCAGGATGCTGCTTGTTCAACATTGGAGATGACCGCCCTTACGCTCACTCCTCTCCTGCAGCTAGTACCTACAGCCATAGATAGCTACTGCAAAGAAGATAGTGAGCAGCGGTTGCTCTGGTTCTATCTTGTCCCCTATTTTTATAGTAACCTCTGACACTTTGCTAGTTTTTTCACCTTTGACATGCTGTAGAGCAGTTATTCTTCTAGACTCTAAGCCTGTTGATCTCGCATTATTCATATAATTTAATGGTTCTATCACTGGGTCTTTTGCAATCCAGTGAACAGTTGCATTCAGTACTAAGTGATGTATTTTTCCTCAGTAACATTGAATGTCAACTAACACCAGAAAATGCCAGCCACTGTAGAGTTGCAAATTAGTCATTTGTTAGCCCTGAGTGCTTGAGGAAGCATTAGCTATGTTTGTTCTGTGTGTTAAACATAGGTATAACTTGACATTTCATAGCAACCACACAGAAGGCACCCAGAGACACACATGATTGTCTAATGCGTACCTATGAACATTTAAATGGTGTAAGATCTAGTTATTCATGTAGACAAAAGGCATGACTAATGCAGTACTTTATATAACACAGGTATTATTAGAAACCTGTTTGAATATGGAAGTGCATATGGCTTGACTGGCTGGCAGACGTCATTTCAAACACATCTTAAAGCATCAGGAGAATTCCTGCTCAGCATTAATTCAGTCTGTTATAACTGTCCTAATTAAACAGGAACTATTTTAGAATTGTAAGAGTACTAATAGTTTTTTAATTGGCCAAAGAATGATAAATCAAGACCTATGATTACTCATTTCCCCTCATTTCCATTGATAATTTCTAAAATGCTCCTTGTCTAACGAAGACATATGTGTAGAGCTTTTTCATTAACCTGCTCATATTTATTTTTGTTGCCATCATGAAAATAATTATGTGGCGATACATTTATTTAAAGGTTACCTTTTTGTTTTATATTGAACAAAAGATAATGTGAAATAGATGGTGACAGGTAAAGAACCATCAAGATATGACAATGAACAACAATCTCTACAGTTTTAAAATGTAAATTTAGCTTTGAATGCATTTCACCCCAGCATCAAAGATACTGCTGGAAAAAACTGATTTGTTGTGGGAAATTTAAGACAATGCAATTGAATCATCTTATTTGTAAGATTGTTAATAATTAGAATGGTGTTTTTTTCACAGTATTAGTGGAGGTTTGCCTCTCATAATTTCTCATTATTTTTTAGTAAACAATGTCTTACACTTTAGACTGCAGGCAGCCATCCATAGAAATGGAATTTGCTCAGGAGAGAAAGGTCATTTCACATCCTGCTGCCATGCAGAACTTCATGTGGACATCCGTGAACGCCTCGGCCTGCTTAGCTAAAGTGGATGTCCATTAACTTTGGCCATTTCACCCTGCCTGCTAGAGCAATTTAGAGTCAGGACTATAGATTAGATTGTCGAGGAGTAATACAGTATATGTAGATGTTGACTGATCACATGGAGCTTTATGTTGAAGTGACCAAACTGGTGTAAAAAAACAAATAGTGTGGGTGCAGTTGAGAAGCATCATAATGACTCCTCTGCCTTCTGAAGTGCTGTAGATTCACACTGATGGCCGGCTGAAATTCTGCTGTCGGATACACACTTTGTTGGGAAAAAGTTTTAGTTCTGTAAAAAGCAGATTTTGAATGTGTTCAGTTACAGTCCATCTGGGACCTATTATAGGCTGATGTTTTTATGTGTTGGTTCCTCTCTCCTTTACAAAAATCCCTAGCTTTTATATTGTAAAATTTAGAAAAAAACATATGCAGAGAAAAGTATGTTGTTGTTGTGGTTGTGTATAGCCAGGTTATGGTGACATTCTGGCAAGAATATCTGTTCTTCGGTCTAAGTTCAGGTTAAATGTTGCACTATTACCATTTTCGTCTTCACAATTTTACTGTATACCGAGTTATTATTTACTGTAATTATTTACTTTACTGTAAACATCAGGGAACGTTTTAATGTGTAATAACAGAATCTGATTAAAAGACAGTTAAGAAGAACCATTAGACGTATTTTTCTGGTAAAAAAAAAAAAATGGAAACCAAAAAGAACGAACCTCATTTTGATTAATATTATCCAGCACATTGTGTCTCTCCAGTCGCTCAAGATTTTGTTTTGGAGGTTTACTGTAAAATCCCAAGGAAAAAGAGCGTTTTTTGGCAATAATGCTTCAATCCTTGGGGGAATTCTCTACACGAATATTTTGTGAGGAAAGAATAAAGGGGCAGACAGAGCATGGAGTCTGCTGCTGCAGACACTTTTACCTTTTTAAAGGTTGGATCATTTGCATAACTTAAATGAATGTTCAAAGGTTACTGTTAAACTAGTGTATATGTGTGTGTGTGTCACTTGACACTTATATATGCCACAGATAAAAAACTATGGAATATGTATTTGCTAATCTAATTTTTGAATGTCTGGATCAACACATCGGAGATGATGAGACCAGAAAGAAAGTGTTTTTTTGTTTTTGTTTTTTCTGGACCATCATTACCATAATTTTGACATCTACAGTTTACCATTGTGTCAAGAAGATATAGTGCCTGAAACCACATTTGAAAGGGCTATTTGTTATTCTGTGCAGTGCTTTGCATGAAGTATGCACAGGACAAATTAGCACAAACTATAAAAAGACTGCCTTCAGGTAGGAAATGTTTGCCTTTGTCTGGATGTCTGTTCTTACAGCCTCAAATTTCTCTGAGTCTCTGTATCTGGAGTTGTGATTCAAACACATAAGGATCAAATATATTACATTAACATTTTAGGAGTGATTTGGGAAAAGAAGCAGAACAGAAGTACAGTTGGTTATAGCATAAAAAAGACAGTCCCATGTTTTTCAGGTACAGAGTCGTAGAACAGCGCTGGAAGTTGCTGGTAAAGAAAACACAGAGAGCAGGTGATGAGGGGGTCAACTGACTTAGAGTGAAAGAGGCTTTGTTGTAAACTGACTAAAGCTTCAGACAGAAAGCGGAACTCTTATCCTGTTGCTTCTTTATAATAATCCAGTGTTTTTCCCTTTTCTAGTGAAAAGAACTTCACCCCTGGCATTAGAGATTGGCACAAGTAGTAGGTTACATTCCTTACTGATTTTTAATCAGGACAAGCCTTCAGTTGTGTCTGTTTCTCTTCTTTTAAGGAATTATACTCTACAGTTCTGATACAACTGAAGCTATAGCAGCATCTGAGCTAACCTCATTGTTGTTATGAACAGCCGCTTCTCTCACTTACGGCCATTCAACCATGCCCAGAGCTGCTGTCTCCAGCTGCCAGTAGCTTCTCAAAGGACACTGATTGGTTCACCGCCTGTGTGTTTGGCCAGCATAGCTTGAAGCTTGGCAACATGGAATTGATAGATCACATTATCATATATTCTCGCAAATCCATACTGTATATCAGCTGATAAAGGCATTTTTTGCAATGAAAAAAACGATGAAATGGTGGCAGGATATTTCACAGTTGAACAGAAATAATGATAATATTGATAAACTGGTCAATGAGCCAATCGGTCAGTCCAGCTAGAGTTTAAATTCAGTATTATTCTAGATGATGTAATTGAATTAGTAATCAATGCTTAATCAATAGTCATTTGCAGGGGTTTAGAAACGTTGTAGCTATGAGGAAACTTTCCGAACAGTTCTTCAGTTTAAGTCACCCGTAAATGTCATTGACTTTGCAGATACTGAGTTTTCTTTCCCCCCAGTCCAAATGCTGTGTAATCTACCCTGCAGACAAGTGTATGTATTAATTCTGCTCCCTGTTTGTGGCAGTTGAAAGTGACAACAAAAAGGAGACCAAAGGTGGCAAAGGAACTAAGGCAAGGGGAGATCAAAGCCAAGCCATCAAAGTGGTGAGTTCAGTAAATTAATCTGGGTCTGCCAGATACAGACAGCAATATTACTTTTACCTGCTGTCAGCACTGGCAATAATTTAAGTTCACCTCGCCTCCCTTTTAAGTGTGGTTTTTCTATCAATTACATAATGTGTTTTCATAAAGATCCTATTTCGAGCTTCTGAGCATTTATCTTCTGTCATGCACCACTTCTTTTTTTTCCTCCAGCCCCTTTTCTTTTCTGCCTCCATTTATTTTGCTCTGTCTCCTCTGTCTAAAAATCCACTCTCATTCTTCGACACCATCAGTTTTTGTAGATGTATATGTTATAGACAGTCTGTGTGTGTGTGTGTGTGTGTGTGTGTGTGTGTGTGTGTGTGTGTGTGTGTGTGTGTGTGTGTGTGTGTGTGTGTGTGTGTGTGTGTGTGTGTGTGTGTGTACAGTATACACTATGCTTGTAACTGTCCTGAGCTGTTTAAACTTTAATGTATTTGCCCAGGTGACGCTGCCTTCGAACACCTTCCCAGTGGACACACGTAACTTCAAATGTATCTTTTTTGCTCAATATAAAACATTTTTTCTTTCATTGAATATGAGATAATGAGTATTTATTGCACTCTTTTTCATTGAGCATTATTCTTGACACATCTTCACAGACATTGTTGACCCTCACAATGAAGGCCACTTTGGTAAGTAACTAAGTCAATCAATTTTTGGAGGGACTACTTTACATAATGTACATTACATATGTACATAATTGAAAAGACTACTGTATATATAGCTATCTCTTAGGGTGGACTCTTTTGGGATTTATGTTCTCTGTAGGTAATGTTATTTTCAGCTTGTAGCCCTTAAAGCATCCTTATTTTACAGTTAACTATCATACAATATCTTTAACTTTGGCAAGGTTAAATTTAAGTTTTCATCATCTTTTTGTGTCGTCTGTGCGGCACAGAAGGGACTAGTCTGAGCATGAGGATGAAGGAGATTTTGGAAAGACACAGCCAGCACTTTACCCGTCTGTGGGAGGGCTTCGTAGGCAGCAAACAGAAGCCAAGGTAAGAACCTTTAAGTAGACCAAAGCAATGCAATCCAATGCAGCATGTCTTTGTTTGGACATTGCACTGAAGATACAGAGAACCAACTCTAATTGTTACATTGCAGCACACTTGATCATTTCTGTGTTGCTAACCCATTCCCCAAACGTGCATCCAGCTTGTCTGAGGTGGAGCAGCTGCTGTGCAGGTGCAGTGCCTTCATTTACCTGGGGATGGAGCACTTCATGGCAAACATCCCACCTGCCAAACTAGCAGCCCTCAACCTCTCTGGTACTGTACACCCAAACACTACATTTACAATCTACATGTTTTAGTAAACCTAAGAGCATTTTTATTTAATAATAAGATAATAATACATTTATTTTATATAGCGCTTTTCAGGTACACAAAGGCGCTTTACAGGTTACGACAGAAATATAAAAACAACACACCATTTGAATTAATGTTTGTGTAGATGCATTAAACATTCACAGTATGCTTGTGATATCTACATAATCCTGCTGTACGACCACACATCCAGACATAACACCAGCAACACGGACATCTCAGAATATGCCCGTCACTGTTACAGGCACCACTCTTCTTTCTGTTTTGGACTGACAGTAAATTCGTCAGTTGGGGTTGTCAGTAAAAACATTTGTTCACTCTGCGTTACTCTGCCTTATTTCTGTGACCCCATTGTCACTATCACTGTATGTAGGCCCTCTCCAAAAACAAATATATCTGCTATCGATAGAAATGTAGCCACATCACATAAATGTCACAAACTGATGAGAAAGATATATAATCAGTCTATGTCATCAGATTTCTGGATGTCCTAGTAATGTACCAGCTTTTATGAAACAGACAGCGCCTTGCGTCAAAAAGCCTTTTAAATAAATGCAGAAGAAAAATATGAGGCAAAATACTGTAATGAATGAATGATTGAAATTTGGAGCAGTGCTGTTTGCGGGTTATGTAAGCAGTAAATGGAGCAGTAGGCTTAATCTCTTTTAAAAACATCAATCTTTCATTCTCTGAAATATATATAGAAATATCCCTGTTCTGCAGTAAGAAATCAATGAGTTTTCACTGTCAGATGTCTGCTGTAACAAGTAGACTTTCTGTTCTTTCTTCACCGAGTGCCTGTAAGACTAATGAGGAAAATTGTACTAATTTTACTGTCATTTAATCCTACCGACTAATTATAGCATAAAGTCACATAAGATAACACATCTGGAGTATTTTCAGACGGATATCAACTGAATCATTTCAGCCTTAAGTCCAAGTCCAAAATCCTCATCACATTGACCCAGTGGGCTTTACTGTCTGTATGGTGCACTACACCCTCTGTCTTTGGACCCTCGATTCAAGTAAGGAAAAACTCCCCCAAGGAGAAAAAATGGAAGCAACCTCAGGAAGAACTATAGAGAAGGGATCCCTCTCACAGAACGGTCAAATGTCACTTATATCGAACAGGCCAACAAAATCACTGAACACAGATAACAATGACTAAACATCTGCGACAAGTAGATTATAAAATATATGTAAAGAGTGTGTATCCAGGAGGACGAACGGAGTGACTCCAGACAAATAGAACTAAGACATTGCTGCGTCTTTCTATTTTCAGTCAAGGAGCTTCTTTGATAAAACTATAAACCCATCCCCTTCTTATCATGAAAGAAGGCCTTTCCTCCCTCTGTACTTTTTAAAGGTCCAATATGTAAGATTTAGGGGGCTCTATTTACAGAAATGGAATATTATACTCAAAACTATGTTCTTATTAGTGTAAAATCACTTTAAACTCTCAGCCATTTGTGTTTTAGTAACCTTAGAGGGAGCTGGCCATCTTCCAGAGTCTTTCGTGTTGAACAGACAAACCAAACACTGGCTCTTGATAGGACCTTTTGCATTTTTACTTTACCTGAAGGACACTGTAAGTTCTCCTACAGGCCTGGCATTCTCTACTAGGTGCCACTAAATCCTTCATACTGGACCTTTAAATCTGCCCAAAACTTTTTAGCATGTCACACTTTCGAAGGTATTTCACAAAACAAATATGGTCTTATATTCACGGCTACTTCCCACTCTCTCACCAGCAAACAAAGGTGGTCTGAGGATGGGTGGACTTACAATGTGATTGACAGAGTGTCAGGATGGCCTTATGCATCGCCCCAGGCCAGACATATGTGCCACCCGCTAGCCTGGCATTAGTGCTGCTAACTATAGTGTGACTGACACCATGGTTTGAATTCCAGCTGTTACTTCACAGCACACCAGATCGGTTCTACCTAATTGGCCATCAGGATATGATTAGGCGATGGCGGATTTGTATTTCTCAGAAGAAAAAAAAGGTGTCATGCGGGACACGCAGCACCATCTGTACTCATATCTTATCAGGGAATTGTGTTACTTTGTCACTGCATCTTTATCTTGCTGGGGTAATTACATTACATCTTAACGTGGCTCAAAGCTCGATGACTGTAACGCCGCATTGACAGTGACTGAGGCTCACACCAGGGAGGACCGCCGTTCTGGCCCCAGGCAGCTGCATATAGCAAGGAGGGGGAGGAGGGAAGGGGGTCAGCAGTGTCATGGGTTCAGACACAGACATAATTGTCACTGTATCGGAAGTAAGCCGATGATAGCTGTGAGGCACAGCCTGTCCTTGCTGCAATAGAGAAGATGGCAGACGACCTCACTGACACACACCTGGTGACTGAACGAAGCAGCATTTTCCTCACACCTGCAGGTCGTAGTGCTCGTACAGTAAAAGCTTGTCTTGTGTAGTAATCAATAAAGGGACTGTGTTTAAATAACTCTTCCTGTCTGGTTTACACTGTGTTAAAACAGCCAATGTGTAAGTAATAGTAATAGAATTTAAAAAACGTATGCATGTCAAAGAGAAAGTGTAACACGTCTTTCTTCTGACTTAAAGTGGGGGACTTTGTGCTCTGTGTGTTTTCGTACCACCAGACTACAAAGCAGCTTCTCTCCTATAGCGAGACTCCCCAATGTATCCCCAGCACATTCTAGATATGACTTTTCTCATTCATATCATTCATATTTAAATATTCAACCTTTTCTCTGCATTTTTCCCCATTCATGTAAATGGACAACACATTAAAAAAATTTAGTTTTATGATTTATCTGACCAGGCGCCAAGAATAACTATAAAAACTATATGGAAATGGCCAATCTTTTCACTGTGGGTTTATGTAGGTCATATGTAGGCATCAGTGTTAAATTAAGACTGTTGCATAACAAGTTAAAAGTTCCTTGCAGTACCTTTAAGGTTCAGGTGTACACATGAGAACAGCTGAGGACATCTCTTTTTGTCAGGGGCAGAACATAATGGACATCCTGGAGGCTGTGATTTATGCTTCATTTGGAAATGTATATGAAGAAGTCAGAGGCACAGGTGCACGCTGTGTGCATTTAAGCATTAAGAAAGAACATGACATGACATGAGATGACATGACATGACATGACCAGCCACTGAGGCACCTAGCACTCTGCAGTATGTGTGTTGTGTGTTTTGTTTGTGAGGAGGTTTATGTAGATACATATACTTGTAAAAGAGCTTTATTTATTCTCCTGCAAGATAATGATTTTTGTTCTCCTCAGAGTGTCGCATGGCTCTGTTCTTCGACATGGTTCAGAACAACGCCAGTGTTCTCCGCCAGTTAAACTCTGACATGCACAAGAGGTAACATAATAGCTTTTATTGAATAAAGCTCTGTCTCAGCTGTTCAGATAAATGTCCACTTTGCTTTCTTCCCATTTAGAGCTGTCTTTTTACCTCAAATGTGTTTTACTGGATTCACTTGCTAGAGACCTTTTTGTCTTTTGTTTTTGCCAGTATTTCAGCTCCCCTCCCTCTGTCTCTCATAATCTCACCATTTCTCTCCTCTCCAGTGCAGAACAGTTTGCCCTGGAGAAACCACTAGAGACTGCTCTGCTGATGAGTTTGTGTGGTGTCGGCTGTATTGTCCTCAACCAGTGGCAGACTAGCCTTCAACAGAACGCACAGAATATGGCCAAGGTTCTAGACAGTAGGTGTTGGACATAGGAGCAATAATACTTTTCCTACATTTAATAATCCTACATTTAGGCTCAATCCCATGTCCAATTTTTACCCCTACCCATTATTTTCCAGTGCTCCTTTGCCCCACAGAACAGCAAGTTACAAGAGGTAGTGGTTCAAATCTCCCCCTATAAAATGGGACAATTATCATTCAAGTCACCTAATAAAAAGAACACTGCTTCATAACCTGTTCACTAGTGGAGCTTTATTGGCTAACATTAGCAGCCCGGGCTCCTGCCCTGCCAGTTTGCATATCAGAGGAGCCATGCGAAGTGCAGCAATTTTACTGCTGGACATAAAATTCAGTCATGTACAGGGGGGGGTACAACATTAAAATAAATCGAAATGCGAGAATGTCATGCACGAAAGACGAAAAACAATGTAAGGTTGGCTGACTAGGGCGACATCAACAAACCATGGATCCGACAAGGGAAAGACAGTGACAGAGGAGGAGCCCCGTTCAGTCCTATGAAAGCTGCTCATGGCGCACAAAGCAAAAAAATGCTACACTTCCCAGAATTACCCGGATCTTGACTGTTATGGGGGCCATAGAGTGTGCGCACGAGAGACTTCCACCGGGAAAAGCCGGCTATGTCCAGGTTTTGCACCCAGCTTACTTCAATGTGGACACTATTATTTAATTGTGTGGATCTTCTAGACTTGCCAAATGTTTTCATGCCAAATACCTCAAATTGTAAACCCTGAAATTAGGTAATCTCGCAGGGTTTTGACACTCTGGACCCAACCCCCGGATGTCAACACATAAAACAGATGGGCTAAAAGACAAGGGCTGCAATGGGATTGGGCCTTATTATCAGCCAAAGACTTGTGATTATACCTCTGTTAAACATTGACGTTATTCCCATGGTCATTACTAGCAGGTACAGCAATACAGTCTATGCCTGTCACCATGTGTTGCAGATCTACTGAAGGACAGACAGACCTCTGGCCAGACCATCCATGCCCTGCGGAGAGGGAACAGCTCAGAGATGCCACATCCCAAGGTTACAGAATCATATGGTACTGTATATCCTACACGTTACCTCATTTAGCATCACATTTGAATTTCTATGTACTGTAAATAACATCCCGTGTGTTTTTTATGGGTGCATCGCAGACG
Organism: Diplodus sargus; assembly: GCA_903131615.1. NCBI lineage: Eukaryota > Metazoa > Chordata > Actinopteri > Spariformes > Sparidae > Diplodus > Diplodus sargus. The sequence goes on from CAEMYA010002116.1 coordinate 1,066,410, forward strand.
CCCACACATCTCTCTTTCTCTGTATACGAGGCTTGGATTGCTTTGCGAAGGAAAAAAAAATAAACGTCAAGCAGAATCATTCAAATAATGAATCCAACTAAGCTGGATTTCAATATAAACCTCAGATTTAATTATTGCTTTCTGTGGTTTTCCTCTGCAGATCAAGAGCTCCTCACTGACTCAAGGGAAGATGAAGTTCATCACACGACTCTCAAGCCGTCAGCCTTCAACTGCATTCTGTATGGACTCCCTTACTTAATTGTTACATAATTTACTGTATAGCCTCAATATTTCTCACTTATATTTCATGGCTCAAGATGATGACTGGCGTACATGTCAGCCAGCTGCCGTAGTTTGAATTTTTAATATAGTTTTTTCAATACATAGCAGATGTTAAGATACAAAACAATGCCTGACTCCATGAAATAAAACTAAGGCTAATGCTCTCGGGGAGGGGAGCTCAGACATATACATGTCTTGTTTTATTGAAATATCGATATTACTGCTGACAGTGAACCTTCTTTGCCTCACAGATAACACTCTGCACACTGAGTGAATAGAGTTACTCTCCATATCAGTCACCATAATTATCAATAGTGATTGGTATGCGTTTGTAATGAATTTGGAATCAAATGAATAAAAACTGTAGCTAAAGTTTTTCTATTGCCTTGTTTTCTTGTGGCTACTTGCTCAAGATTTGTCTATTGTGGTTTTCATAACCAGTGAATGTTAACAAAATTAATCCCTGAGTTGAGCAAAGTTGACCCGCAACTGAGGGTGCACCAAACATGCTCTGTCAAGCTGTGTCAACATGAAAAGAGCTAGACCTCTCTTTAGTTCGGCTAATTGTTTTTGTTCATTTTAATTTGCAGAATGCCTTTATCAGACATTGCAGTACCAGCTTAATCCTTGTTTTTGTTGCCGTATTGCACCAAATGTTAATTCAGTAAATTCCTCAGTGGTAAACACACCCACTGGGGAAAATGTTCTCACTGTAAGAACTGTGACCTGAGGTTTTGAATGCTGCCCTATTTATTGTAATTAAGTCAAACCTAAAATAAAAAGAGAAAGTGGAGGTCACCATTAGCATTCCAGTGCTTTATTCCTTGGCAGATGTGAAACACACAGATCAAATTAGATTTTTACCCAAATGTACTCTATGTAAAAATGGGGAGATTCAAAGGAAAGATCAAAGGAAATACACCTACTGTAGTGTGTTGGATGACATTGGTTCCCTATAAACCTTGCTGTCACTATACAATTATGTCTACCACTGGGCATACACTCACCTGGGTAAAGGAAGATTAACTGGTGATCTATTTCTGTTATAGACTAAATGATTGAATAGACTCACATTTTGTCCTGTGTTCTTGTTATTTGCGACTCTAAGGAAAATGGAAATGATCCAGCTGCCTTTGCAACAGCGGTGCCAACAATAATACCATTTGGAAAACGCAGTGGGGGAAAAGTTGTAAGTTGCCACTTTAAATTAGCATAAAAACAAGAAACAGGGGAAAAACAACTAGCCTGGATCTGCTCTTAGGTAATAAAATCTGCCTACCAGCACCTTTAAAGCTCACTAATTAACACAATATGACTTGATCGCTTAATCCGGTTAAAAAAAACGATTTGAGGCATAGTCTGGCACATAAAACCCCAACTTGTTTTTACGCTTTGGTTTTTATATGAATTAAAGAAGACGTAGTGTGTCAACTAGTGAGATTCAGAGGGGCTGGTATAGGCAGATTTTATTACCTTAGATTTGTCTGGGTTCAGTCAGCCTCAGACGTCTTGTGCAACAGTCAGACTCACACAATTGGTTTGAAATGTTGCTCCATTTTCCCAGTCAGACATTGATGATGAGATTACAGAGCTTCTCCTGCGCCGACACACAGAGACTGTAGTGCTGCTGTGGTGCTCATAAACGCAGAGAACTGTACCCTTTAGAACAAACTGCTGATTATCGAGTAACATTTAAGAAATTATTGTCTCAGCTCCCGTCTGCATCGCTGATGCCTGGACAGCTTGTTCTTTAGCTGATGACATTCAGAGCCAAGTTGCTGGATACCACTTTTCTTGTTTCCCCATATTCTGATGAATAACCGATGCTGACTGTCTGTCTCAGCAGCTTGTTTGTCTTTGCACCGAGGGACAACTGGGCTGTTCAGCCCTCTGGGCAGCTAACAGATGTCTCTCTCAGTAGCTGTAGTGCTCCCGAAGTACAGAGACCGTCCATGTTTAAATAGTGTTAATATGGAGATATTTCCACTCAGAGCCTTTTGACATTTAAGTGTGCATCAATATGATTTTTCTCCCTTTTAAAATCATTAAAGTAGCTTTTTAGCCAAATGTATTAATGCCCTACTGCCATCAATCAATGAATAAATCAAAAAATAATCTAAGGCTTGTGGCTTCACAAATGTCTTTTTTATTTAGAGAGGGTGTATTGATGGGTAGTTATAACAGTAGCATGTAGAGCACACTACTACTGCTGCCCACTGCTATTTTCGAAGTCATTGAAGTCCACATAGTAAGTGTGTCTGTTTCGACCAAAAGGAAGGAGAACTACAGCCAGAGGACGTTCTCCTGCAGCCTGTCGTTTGACCTTTGTATGCACTGTATGTATGTAAGTAGGTCAGAGAGAGCTCTGCGTGTGCTGCACATTTATTACACACTGGATGCGGCAGAGGCAGGGGGAATGAAGGCAGGGGCCCAGGAGATTATACTACTACATCTTCAGGATAAACCCCGTCATCAGCAAGCATCGGGATGATGATGCGAGTCTGGACGGAGCTTTGCTTAGGTAAATATTGGCATAGCAGCAGGAGATAGAGGCAATGAACTGCAGACGCAGCCATAGTAATAACGTCCAATAAAGAAGAAGATTTTGGGCTCTTACATGTGTAAGAGAGAGAGAGAGAGACTGATAGTCTTGCATTTACTGGATCCACAATCGGTGAATAGTGTGAACGGAATTGCTGTGAAAAATAAAAGCTTCATTTCACAGGTCCAAGTTCAGCCAGGTGGAGCTGTTCAATACACTCAGTTAATCAAGAGCCGAGTTTTATGTGTCACCACGAAACCTCATGTTTTCAGAGTGGCACAACACATCTCCCGACACCTCCACCATCTCGGCTCCCATTTCCAGACTGGCTCAACACTTGGTGATACATAGCACTCTACATTATATGTACGATTACACCATTGTCTGGGTGAATATTTGATTTCTATTGACTGCAGTGTTAGAAGTAACTCCGGAGTAGTTCCAGCACAACTGTCTGTGCGCAGCACTAAGTGAATGCACCATAGCCTGTATCTGGCTTCAGCTGGCTGCAGACATATCGACATTAGAAAATAAATTCAATTAGAATAATTCTGAATGTATTATTTACAGGTGTGGTCCTTTGTGTCATCCACCATTTAGATGGCGTATAGATCTCACTCGGTGGTCAGATGATGAATGGATGAATGCTGAGGGAAATACTGATAACCACCAATGCACTGCCAAGTGGTGTCGGGCTGACCTCTCCCTCGGGGTATATTGATTGTTATTGTACAAGTCTGTAGGTGCACCTCAGTTCTCTTTTATCATCTTTCCCATCCTTTGTCCTCGTGAGACCGGAGAATCAATCCGGTTCCGTCCCTAAGTACGTCTCTCTAAACGCCGCACGGGAGAAGGGAAGCTTCCCGGAGGAGGCTTCTGAGAGGATGCAAAAGATGCATCCGGTGTGGAAGTCGATTATCAGACAGACCGCTCATTGGAAATCTCTTGGTGATTGAATACTCCTGATGATACAATCAGATCTATTGTCAAGGCGATCCATTCAATAGATGCTGATACATTCTAGTGGACATCCATGTTTTTCATTAGTCTGTCTGCACAGAAAAATAGCATTAATTTTATAAGGAGGTGAAAATATTAAATGATAATAGGCTTTTTTTTAGACCTTAATAAAATTATTGTTTGAGTCAAAAGTCAGGCCCCCACAGTGTCTGCGCGGGAGAACTATAGCCCTCGGGCAGATCTAGTTGATGACCCAGTCTGCAGTATCATAACCTGCTTCTTGCCCCAACATCTACTTAAGGAATAACAATGTGAGAAATGAGATGCACCTCTTGTTTGTGTAACCACGGGCTGCATAATCAGAGCGATGTTGCATGTCAGACAGTATGTGCATGGGCAGAGATACAGAGTAAAGACAGCAGAGTATCTGATAACATGATACATAAGTCCTCATACTAGCTTTGACAGTCCAGCCCACACTCATTTCCTGTATCTAACCACAATGTGTAAGTTGATATTACCTGACTAATCTTCTTTCAAATAGAGACTTTCCCCATAATCACCCATTTTTCAATCATGTCATCCAGTCCATGTACAGTAAGGCACGCGGGGACTGTAATAGGAAAACTGCAACAAGTACTGTCGAGCCTCATGACTGTGACACACAGCCACTCTGACAACTAAGGTTGATTGATGTAGCCCTGTGAAGTATCCATGAAACCTCTGCTTCTTTATTCAAGGCCTGACCGGTCTGCTTGCTAGCCATGAATGCCCAGACAAAGCTCTGATTTATGGTAATGCTTTATTTGACGGCCAGCTTTCCTTCTGTTCGGGGGATTTATTGTAATTCACACTAGAGACTTTGGAAAAGGCGCTCATAGTGCTCGTGTTTGGTTTGGCAGGTAGATGTTTGGTTGTTTTTTTAAGTTTACCTTGCAGCCAAACCCAAGGCTAACTTGCATGTTCCATCCAATATAACCTCTAACTGACTTTAAAGGGAAATAATGTTTTTTTTGCAGCAAATGCTTGTGCCATTGCCAAGCAAAGGAGACTTGTTTGATATTTGTAATGTTAAACCCGAATGAGACTGGAAATGGAATAGAGACCACACTCCTTAAGATGAGAAGAAATGACCCTCCACCCAACTATTTCACAAGCTTTAGAATCATTTATGTACCTTTGGATTGGAATTGTAGCCTACTCTGCAACTAGTTCTGAATATCTTAAGGCTGTCAATTTTTTGAAAAGTCAATTCCAGTTGGGTGGTTTACAACTTTACTTTGTGTCTCGAGCTTGTGGTGGGACTTGAAATGTTATACTTTGTCTTAAGTTCTTACAACTGAAACAATGGGACATGTCCATAAGTAGTGATTGCCTTTCTTAGAGCTTCTAGCAAGGGTCCTCTAGGATGAGTGCAAGAAAAAAGGAGAAATCCAGCTGAGGGTTGTAAAGTTGATCTTGCTTCTCTCGTTTCTCGTGCCTACGCTGCAGCTTGAGTCCTTAGATTTGTGGATGTGGACGCAGGACTTTTGAGGATGTGCTGCGGCACCAAGACGTGGGTGGTGGATCCGTCGAGTCCTTTCAGTTGGGAGGTGAGGGCTTCATTTATCTGAAGTCTTCCGGCACGTCCCATAGATGGCAGGATCCAAGGTTATCCAGCAGAACATTGGATTGTAAGGAAATCAGAACGAACATCAATGGTATTCACTTCACCTGTCAGTGGTTTTAGTGGTTTGGCTCGTCTGTGTGGTGCTGAGCCATTTGAAAAAAGCCAAAATGTTTGCCAGTAGGAAAAGACAAGACAGGGTGCAAAGTCTGATTTGGTTTATTAGCATCAACGAGGCTTGGTGGCCACAAAGACAAAGACACAGATGGATGTTTGTTACTGGGAGAATGGATGTTTCCTAACCAGGTATCTTACTTTTAGCTTCTGAGATTCTGGCAGAGCCTTCTGCTTCTGTCCTATGGCAAAGGTTGAAAGGGGGTCGAGGTCAACAAGGAGGTTGAAAGCTTCTGAAGCATCCAAGTAGACACAAAGGTTGATCGGCTTGTGTCTTTCAGGGTGTTCTAAAGGTGCCTGAGGAGCTCCTGGCATCTGAATCCTCTGCAAGATCAAGGTACAGGATTTAACTGAATCAAGACAATGAAGAGAGAGTGCCACAGAGAGCCTCAAGAGGAGGCTGTTCACAGAGAAAATGACGACCCTAAAAGAATGATGCGACATCCTTCAGAAAGATGCTGACAAGCTTGCTGAGCAGGCTGAGGGAAAAAGCTGGATCTCTAATAGATTAGTTTATTAATGTTTTTTCTTACGGCTAAACGCTGTGACCAAATCAAATACAGGGGAGTTAAGTAGATTTTTCTCACTTTGAACTGGGAGGGTGAAACAGCCAATCAGTCATCATTTCTTTACCAACATTTCCCCCTACAGGGAAAGATTTGGGCTCTTCACATGTGGCCTCTATAGTCATAATCATATTAACCATGCTAAAAAATTCAATTAGGCAGTGAAATTGCATCAGAACAGTGAAGGTAGTAGCTCTCTCTCTGAGCAGACAGGCTTTTATTTTATAGTTGAATGTGTAGAGAGATGCTGCGCTGTGTGCTGATGCGACTGAAGAGGCGGGGAAGTGCAGAGTGTTATCATTTCATGTCTCAGACGCTACAAACTTTTCCACAGACATTGAGTCCCGAGGAATGTGTCGCATGACAGTGATACAGGGACAGAAACAGCACAATAAATGAAGCATGTTTCTGCTAAACTACATTCAGATTTCCACAATGTAGACAGCCAGTGAACTCAAGTAATGTCAGCTTTGATGAAACTACTGCACAACAATAACGTTCTTTATGGATGATCTTATTGTTCTGGATGACAGTTTTGATGCTGAACAACATTTATGGTGTGCATGATGTATGAATGTGGGTGTGGTTTTGCATTTCCCAAACAGTCTGAGCTGATAGAGATCCAGGTGGGATCAAAACGCGGTCTTTATTGAACTTCTGTGACCTTGCCAGCAACTTGAGCATACAGTCATAATATTCGGACAGACGTGAGTGGATTGCTCTTGCGCAAGTGTACGCGTGAACCAGGTTTCAACTGCTGCTGTACTGGGAAATTCCAAAGATAAAAAAGAAAAGAGTATTGAGAATATTGCCAAAAGAATTCAGGAAACACATCAGTCTTACTGGGTTAATATTCATTTAAGTTTCCACTGGTGTGTTTCCACATAGAACACAGCTTTTCTTGGCTGCATATCTGAGATATTTCATAGCGAGGATCTATTCAGAGGGGAAGATTGGCGAGATTAGAAAAAGGTCAGACTCTAAAGAGAGAGAGAGCGATGCGGAAGCTTTCTGTGCATCTCGCACAGGTTTATTTTCTCTTCTCACCGTTTCTTCGTCCCTTAATAGCACTTCATGTTTGACTGTGATTGGTCTTTAATGTGTTCCCCTTTAATTACTCTGCCTTTATTATCTTTAGTTCACTTCCCGTTTGCCTCTTCTCACGCTGTTTTTAACAACAACGTGGTGTTCAGCGGGCTCTGGCATTTCCACACTGCACTGTAACTAAATTGAATCCATTTTGCATCTGATTTACATTCCAACCTATCACAGTTGATTTTCTGTAAAGACTGCTGTGCTGCAGGTGTTGGTGTAGTGCTGGGTTTTGCAGGTCTCGATGCTCTTCAAGGGCCCATCCACCACTGAGATTATAGACTTATGCTGTATAGTGTTACAGAGTCAGTGAAACTCGATTCAGAAGCAAGATCGATTATCTTATAACAAATGTCCCAGATATGTCGCTAGTGAAGTGATTATATTCGCCTCAGACATAAGCAACACAATTATAAAGGATCATGACGTACTTTGATGACGCTCGCGATGATCTCGTCAATCACAACGGTTATGCAAGTGAAAGAACGTCCATAATGACTGCGGCTAATGTACATCGTCACAATGTCACGGCAGTTCAGTGTACAATTCCCCACACGTATTGTTCAACTCTTCAAGGAAAGAACGGCTAATGACTCCGATGGACAGTCTTTGACATTTTCAAGGCCAAAGTTCCAGCTCTTCCTGTTTATGAATACTGTCGGCGTAGGCATGAACGTGAAGGTTATGAGCACATACAGCACTCATGCCAAGGCCACGCTGTGCAAATATCCACTGTGTTCAACAGTCTGTGTATGGATGAATTTAGAATTGTGAATAAATTGATAACACAAGCCAGATGTTTGTTTCCGTGGCATTTGGAGCGGACGGACAGCGCGGCCCAAATGTTCACTGCCGTGTGAAAGAGCTCAATTTTGTCGAAATCAACTATGGCAAATCATACTTCTTCAGAAAAGACGTGTCTGCTTGATCCCTTTATAACTGCATTTATTATCATTTCCACTGTAACAGTGAATGAACATGTTGTAACAAACCGTGTGAAAATGAAATTGTTTTTTGTTTTTTTAAATGAAATAATTCAACTAAAATTTGGTTCTCCCTTTAAAAGGATACCAAATAACTAGTAGTAACAACAACACCATATTTTTTTATTTAACATGTAAAGGTTAAATAATATGAGTATTGGACACACGGCTACAGAGAAGTTTCACAGTTTTATGACATTCCATCAATGGCCACTATGGGTAAATGCAAGTTTTTTGAGGGCTCTCTGGTAATGAATTTCAAATGGGAAAAGAAAGAAAGATAACAACTATAAATCAGTTCTCCAGCGAGGCGAGGGTTAGCGTACCCTACAGCAGTGTTTCTCAAACTGT
>CAEMYA010002116.1:1083476-1112931 GCA_903131615.1 Diplodus sargus
ATATATATATATATATATATGTATATGTGTATATATATATATATATTAAATGTACTTAAAGGAGAATGCTGTTATATAGACGGTGTGCTACATTCTAACACTTCTGGGTGGATATGTTTGTGCTCCCTTTGCCTGCTGTCACATAAAGAACTGTGGCACATCCTTTTTGTGAACACCAGCTTTGTTACCCATCTTAGAGCCATAAAACTAGCAAACAGGTGCAGGTGGAAAAGTTCTGCACCTGAGACTCCTGTCAAATATTCCACCATCCACACCTCCTCCACCCAACACCGGTACTAAAGTGCAGCCCAGTGTGTCTCAGATTGTGTACAATAACACTTGGCATTTGCAAAAAAAATAAAAATGTATTCAGACAGCCCCGGGCATTATGAATTCAAGGACAGAGGTTGCTCATTTAGCTGTAGCACCATATGCACTTGAGAGATACACACCCTGAAAATTGAGAGACCCAATAGATGGAGACGCTGAAGCCGAGCTACAGCAACTCTCGAGCACCCCCGCGCCCTCAATTTAATCTAAACCCCGAGCAACGCACTCATTCCACCTGAGAGCAAGCTGCGGCGTTACCTGTTTACATTTACATTTTTACTTAGATATTTATGGGGTCCCGACAAAGAAAACTAGGTCATCCGGGATGCAATCATTTCCGAACGCTGCACACGATAATGAGGTCATGATTTCTCCTCGCAGCGGTGTCTCGCGCTCAACGGCCACAGTACTGTGCCACATCAAATCAGGGTATTATATTTGGTTGTTTTTCAAATCAATGTTCGCAGAGGAGGAGTTAAAGAAAGACAGCGTCAAAAATCACAGATAAGAAGTAGAGGTAGAATGTGCTGTCCTCCTCCCCCCACTTCTTCGTTATTATTGAAGGTCAAATTAATCACCTGATTACAGTCACACTGGCATAAGAGGAGTCCAACTAAACCACTCTGATTGCACTTATATGTATGTCCTCGGCGTAGTTCGCCCAGTCAACTCAACACACCCATCACATGACTTTACCAGAACACAATATGGAATAAATTTTACTTAACCCCTCATGTCTGACTAAATATGGCACTGACCATAATGCCACTATTCACAAGCTTCCTGTTTCCCCACGTGAAAGTACCACTCCTGAAACCTTTTCTGAATGTAGTGAAAATCAGCAAACCAGTGTCCACTGTGTCTACCAAATTCAGATTTTCTGACTCGAAGTAACGAAATATCAGTGTGTGTGGAAGATGGTGGACAGAAACAGGAGTACACTCTGTTCCACACTTGCTGCATGAGCTGTGCATGGCGTAACCTCTTCTCATTTCAGCGTCTATGTTAACAGGTTAGAGCAGCCTCGCGCTTCATCTGGAGATGCCGGTATTTACTGCAACACGCATGCAGTTCACGGCATAAATGGAAGTTAAAATATTCATCCTCAAAGGCAGACTCCATGTAAACAGTGGAGTAAAGCAGGCAGGAGCCAAATGTGGCAGCAACACAGCAGCCACACATTACACAAGCAGCCAGCGAGGCCAGCCTGTTGCTTTGTGAGCAGATCTGTGTGCATTCCACCTGCCCACCCGAGCACACCAAGTCACCAGGCAGGATTTAGGGGATTACTTATATTATGTACATTAAATGAATGTGTGCATGATGCCATCCACGTCTTGTAACCATGACAGCGGGGAAAACGTGCCAGTGCTCTGCTGACCCTCTGCAGGCTGTATGTGAGTGCATTTTATCAGCTGATCCTGACACAGTGACCGGATTCACCCTGGCACTGCTGGCTCAGACGGGTGAGTGATACTAAGTTGTGTACTCTGAAATCCTGAAGTCTTTTCTTGATCGAAAGATGTATGTTGCTCTTCCCGTGCCCGCTTTCAGCAAGAGTTTAATTTACCAACGGGCTCCGCTGATAGCGGCCACCGACTACTAACTGAGGAGGCTGAATTGGCAGATTGGTTTGTCTCATCAGCTGCCAAGTACTTTCCTTGTCCAAACAGGTTCCACCGGTCATTTCTCTGATGGTTCTGTGTAACAAACTGTCTGAAGCATCACGTTACCGGAACCAGCCAGATGACGAAATCACATCAGCTGTAATCACTTTACCAGGAGCTTCCATTTAATTCTTTGAATTGGTGTTTAACATACAAAATCTTGGCAACATAACAAACAAACCAATCTGGGATCAGAAAGCCTTTACCTCTACCTAACCCTCCATACTTCTCCCAATGTTCTCTCTATAATAAGATACACTTTCAAAGGATCCTGTAATCAATCAATGACATTAGATAAAGAATTCCATCATGCCAGCAAGTCAAACTACATTACTGATTAAATATGTGATAGATGAGTCTAGCCTTGAGCCTGCCATGAGGAGATTGCATGGTACACTGTCAGAGTCCCACTCATTACACACCTCTCTTTGGTGATGAGAGATGAACACAGCGTGTGGTGGCAGCGTTTTGGCTCGCCAGCCGACCCTTTCGCCTCATCTCATGCCGCCTTCTCCACTTTTGCCATCTGTCCTGGTTTCGTTCTAGCCCTCTTAATCGTGTGACTCACTAATGGCTGTCTGTCAGAGATCACGCTCTCTGTCCCTCCCCAGCAGCTGGTGTCAGTCAGGGAGTCAAGCAGCCACGCTGGGTAATAACATGTGGGACTCACTGGGTTTATGATTGATCCTTTTTTTTTACTTTTCCATATAACAGTAAGCAAACCTTAATTTCACCATTAAGATTTTAGGGTGACCAGAAACAAACTACTCTTTCTGACATTCACTGCAAACATCAACGCATGACTTTAACCTATTAAAATACAGTTCTTTGCTTATCACATCTGAAAGTGTTGTTCAGCTCAACCAAGAATAGTCTTTTGCAGCCTTTGTCTTTTTATTTCTAGTTCTCCTACATCTTGCATCAATGGATTTTTTCACAAATAATGGGGATCATGGTTTGTGAAACAGCCTTTGATCCAGGATTCTCTGTCCATAAATCATACTCCACTTTCTTTTTCACATCTTTTTTGAGACAATGCCTCCACTATCTGAAAGTCAATTAGATGTGGAAGATTAAAACACTGACTCCCTGGTTCCAGCAGGGCCACAGAGTCGGATCATATTCTAAACAATGGTTGTGGTTCTACCAGGCATGCCAAGGCTTGTTCAGAAGTGTCCAAGAAGCTGCATACGCATGTATGACACAGGACGGACAAAGAGCATTCAGTCAGATTTCAAAATAAGATGGAAATAACAAGTGCTGGTACGATTAAAACCGACAAAAAATACATTTAGCCTTCTCTCCCATGGTAGAAGTACAGAAATCAAGGGGGAAAAAAGACTGCACGGTCCAATTCTGAAAGTCTTCGGGTGACGCATTAAACCTTGTGGAGATCAGAACAATACCAAATCCCATGTGTGCCATGCAAGCATCAAAATAACTGCCAAAATGACTTCTGTTTTGATTCAGCTGAGGTCTTCTCATCATCTTCGTTTTCCAAAATCGGTGGCCACCTTTGTTTAGCAAAGTTGAGCATCTGGCAGCTAAAGAGCTAAATATTTTCCTGCAAATTTTGAAACCAAAAACGAGCAACGTGAGGTGAGAAATGCTGGACTGAAATTCATTAGATGGCCAGAGACACAACTCCAAATGATGCTCTGTTTTTGCTGAATGTTTAAAAAGGCATCTGTTTGCTAAAACACTGCTCAATTTTCTATAGTGGATAATATTTGATTTCTTTTTAGTTTATAGCTCATTCCACTGAAAGCAAATAGCAACAGGTAAACATTAAATGTGTCTCAGTGTATGGATCTTGGTGATTTGGGAATTACAGGTAGCGTCTTGTGTATTAAATACTATACCTTTCTCTAAATGGAGAATCGAGGGCAAACAACTGTCATTCTCATGGCATGCCATCTATTCTCATATTACTATTGAGATAAAGAAATTCAAGTTGACATTGGTTAGCTCAGGAGTATTTGATAAATAACTGTCAAAGCCAATCGGCGTCAACACCACATCTGTATGATCACCCAGATTGCAACCTCAACTGATCTTATTTGTATGATCAGGACGACCAGAGCCCTTATCCGTGTTTTCCAGTACCAAACAATCAATTGAGAGTGTCACATGTGATTCTGCAAACACACTTGACACTCATTTTTACACGTGTGGCCAAAAATGGCACTCAGAAGTGTCTTTCTTGAATGAGGTGGTAGTTGCGAAAGCATGAAACACATCCTTGCTGGATTTTCGATGTGTGCACAGCTGAGCTGCTCCACCGGTGCCCATAGGCTCTGCAGGATTACTTAAACTGCCGCCTCAACTAATCTCGTTTGTATGATAAGAATTTCAGGACGCTTTTTTTATACTGCCAATGCAACAGTTAAGAGATTTTTTCCAAGAGTCTTTCAGGAGATTCTGAAACATGCATCTCCCATAACAGCACTTTGGAGTGGGTGATTGCACTCAGTTGATAAGAGCATCTTTACATCACTGTGTGGAGTGATGTGGGTGATTCAACAACTAAGGTAATTGTAACTGGCTGTAAGCTCTATTATGTATCAATAAAGTGAAAGAAATAACACAATAAAAGCATTTTACATCTTGAATGTCAAAGTCTGACACTGCTGGATTCCTGCTCACTTCATTTGCCCTCACAAGCTTGTGAAAGTAAAAGATAATTTAGTGTGGAATAGTGTTACACTCAGTTTGGCTGCAGGTGTTGAAGCACAAATTAGAAACATCAGGTCAACACAGTGAAGGCAGTGAGATGGTGGAGGAGTGCAGCTGCGCACACACAGTAAAGTCAGCACCTGAGCGTTCGGTACCCTGCTTCCACACTGTGATTCTAATTATGATTCAATCAACCAATCAGTTGGTTTCGGTCTCAAGCCAGTACTTAGAAGCCATATTTGTCCTGTTGATGAGAACACCTTTAAACTTTCTTCTCGTCCTCTTGTTTCACTCAGACTTCTCTGTGCTGGACCATCAGCCGTCCTGTGAGTTTTCTCTCTGTCCCGGTCGTCGGTGCCTCATTCCAGGTGTCTGAATGGGCATCTTTGACCTCTAGAATATTCAGCCTTTCCTCTTGCTTCTCTCTCCTCTCTGTGTGTTTGTTCCTTTCACCAATATGAAGCAGGGAAAGCGTCGAGGTCGTTTTTCTATAATAGGGCCCTGCTCTCCATTGTGAAGAGGAGATTGTGCGAGTCAACACCTGGAATTTGTTTGAGCGACTCCAGGATCCGCGTTCTTTGTATATGTTTTACAAGTGATATATATTCGTCCTGAAGATTCTTCCATTTTTTTTCCAGAGGGTACCATAAGCTGCACAGATTGTAAAGCCCCTTGAGGAAAATGTGTGATTTTTGATATTGTACTAGAGTATGTACATAAAATTGATTTGTCTTGACAGTAAAAGACAGCAAGGAGCTATATTATGGTACATTAGTGGATAACTCGGTGTACTCAGGCTGATAATAGCTGTGAGCCACAGACATCTGCACAGTGAGTTATGAAATCAAAGAGATTTTCTTACAGCTCTAAATTTTGCTGCGAACTCATTTGTAATTAGATATATACCAAACATATTGCAGAATCTAATATGTATAGATTCTGTATCATTCACAGATACAGTCAAATGAACCCAGTAGAATACCGGACCAAAGCGACGCCCGTGTTGCAGCAGGTTAAAAAGAACATAGTAATAAAATCTCTCAAGACTAATTAATTTATAGCCCAATTTAGCACTTATTACCTATTCCAGCCAAAATCTATCACTGACATTTGGATTTATTTTTAGTTTCTATCTGAATCACCGAGAGGTACCAACAACACAGGGCCTTTTCATTCAGGCTCATTTCTTCAGGGTTCACAATTTTCTGCCTTTGCTTTTTTTTTTCCCCCTCTGAGATAAAATATTAACGCTGAAGCCTTGACAAAATGATGACATCTTATCAATTAATGATGGGTTTAAGAGTGCAGGGGAAATAGAAAGCCCTAATGTCCTTTTTCATCTTGTGGAAAAAAGACTGATGCTGTGGAATATTTATACACCAGCAATTAGAGCCAGGCTTTTAAAGAGTCCCAACTCTGACAAATCACTCATCATGTGAAAATGACATTCAGTGTTGTTTTGTTCAGCTGAGCTGCCTCTCTCTCTCTCTTTGACTTATGAGAATTACATAACTTCAGGGAGTCCCACGTCTTTCAAACTGTTTCTCTTCACTCTCCCTGAATCAGCCCAAATACATTTTAAAATATCACCCAAAGAAAGAAATTTGATATTGTCTGCCCATGTCCGTGTAAACTGACAAACTGGTGAAGAAATAGTTTGCTAACATGTTCACTCAACACCTTTATGAGGTGATTATCTGTCAGCTCTGTTCCAACCTTGTTGTAATGCCCTCAGGTGGTCAGAGAAGCAGCTTGTTGCTCAGATGGGGAACAGCTGGTCTACATTAAAGGTCAGTCCACCTCAAGTGAGTCTGGGTTGAAGTTGAAGCTAACGCCGCGGATAATCCTATTCACTTTAAAGGGGCACTATGTAGTTTAGGAGAAGAAATTTGAACTCTGAATTTATTTCAATATTTACACTATTAATGAGGTTATAAAACAAACTCAACAATATATTTTTCTTCCATAACTGAATAAACAAGCTGTTCATAGAGAAAAATAAGGTCCCCAGAACA
Organism: Diplodus sargus; assembly: GCA_903131615.1. Taxonomy (NCBI): domain Eukaryota; kingdom Metazoa; phylum Chordata; class Actinopteri; order Spariformes; family Sparidae; genus Diplodus; species Diplodus sargus. The sequence goes on from CAEMYA010002116.1 coordinate 1,090,165, forward strand.
CTGTTTAAAGCTAGAAAGGTGGCTAGAAAGGTAACCCTTTCCTTGACTTTTTGTTCCAACTTTACATTTGTTTAGCTTCAATGTTCAATCTTTCTCTCTTAACAGCACCATGCTTACACACAACATGTTTTGGCTGACAATATCTGTTCTGGTTGCAACACATCTGATGATTGGCAGGAGTTTTGTTTAACTTATCTGGTTGTGTCGCCACAAACACGGCTGGAGGTTTCCTTTTAACTCTGCTAACATCATCCTGGCCACTGGACTGTGCAAGCAGTCTTGAGGAGCTGTAGCATTTATTCACCAACGGAGAGCCAACACACACACTGCACGCCTTCGTACTCACTGTCACACACACGCTGTCATGACTGCATATGGTTTGATGTCGCGCACACAACCTCCACGCTGACTTGTTTCTGAAAGGAGCTGTAACTCATCCAACACATTTTAGTAAAACAATGTAAGGCTGCTGGTCTTGAATTACAGAGGAATGGAACCCTGTTGTGTGTCTCTACTGATGGATGCTCCTCAGTCACCTCAGGAAATGCAGGCATTGTCAGGCCTTCTTCACTTTAAAGTGAGTATTTGATGTCCAGGAGAGGTGGGGACGATGGACCGGGTTAGTGAGAGCTTAGCGACGCTGCGACCTCCTGCGTTATGTAAGATATCCAGTTAGATTATGTTAACGGTGCTTTTTGAAAAATTCTTATTACAGCTATCAACAAGACCTATTTTTCATCCACTGTAGCTGTTTTCAGAGAGGCTGACATGGAGCCGTGCCAACTAATTTGATGGCTGTTATGTTTGCTCTGCTGTGAGCATTATCAGCTGATACAGTATGTGTTAATACAGACAACATTTTTAATTGGGTGCAATATTCCTTTAAGCTTCTTATCCATTTTCCATTATACCTCACACAGTATATATATTTTTTTTAGTCCAAAGATTGGAATGAATGCGTCACAAGCTGATTTCACCACTCGTCATCCATTGCATAGTCATAGTTCTGATATACACCAACAGACACAATGACATGGAGTTGACCCCATATCGCCCCTGTTTAGCTGATAGTACTCTTTGGACAGTATGCATGTAATGTTAGGGGACGGTGATCATAGATGTAATATATAAGTGGTGGACAATGAATGCAACACCTATGTTATTTAATACCCGGGGTTTTTTGTCTCTATCAACTGCTGAGAGAAATGTCTGGCTCCGTAGAAGCTTAGTGCTCCACTATGTTCACTAGCTAGTCGCTAACTTCGCTGTGAGCAGAGATTCTACAAAGGGTTTTTCACCGGCCAGAAACTCAGCTACGCTATGGGAACACTGAGAGTAAACCAAAACAGAGTAGTTGTGAGCCAGATAGTTAAACAATTAGCTAACTCTATAAAGCTCTGTAAAGCCAAGGGCAGCGGCAGGTAACAGACTAATTTTCTCTACGTTTATCAGAGCCAGCCTATATTGTTGTCGCATTGCCTTTGATACATTGTCATCTTGAAAATATTGACCATGGCTGCTTTAAGTATAGAGACAGAAGCTCTGCTCACATCATATTTTTTTTATTGTATATTGATAGAATATTATGAGTTTAAATGTAAGAAGACTGAGACTCCAAATCTATGCTAGCATCTGTATAGGACTCAACTGTTTGTTTTGGATGCAATGCTAACATCTGCATGCTGATAGACTCAAATTTCTTGCATGCTGATGTTTAGCAGGTACCTCAGCATCATCAGCATGTTCACCTTCAATGTTTAGCATGTTAGCATGATACCATTTGCTTATTACCTGAAAACACATTGTCAGACCTTTGACACTTTGACACTTTTTCAAGGCCATCTCCCGTCACCTCCTGCTTTGTTGTCTCTCCTGGGAAATTCCCCTAATTTGCATCTCCAATATTATTATGACTATTTGTTATACATGGATCAGCACCATTTGTATGTTTGTCTGATGTCAGTCACATTGCCAGATCTTCTATGAAACACAATCTACACACACAATTCACACCTGCATTGAATTTTTATCACAGTCAACTGGCAATGATTCAAGGGGTGTGTGTGCAGATGCTCACTTTGCAGGCAGATTGGCCGCTAACTGTTGTCAGATTGTCAGGGCAGAACAAAGTTCTACTTAAATAATCTAAACTTAAATGTTTGCAGGTATGCTCAAGAGAGGGAAGTGATAACAATGTAATGTTTGCACAAGAGTTCACAGCAAACCATCCAACTGTTGTGGAGATATTTCAATACAGACCAAAGTGGTTGACTGACAAAGAGTTTACCATCCCTAGAGCTATGCTGTATGACACATCATGACTTTGAAAACATTTTGTGGCAAAAAAAAAATAGAAACAGAGGAAAGAAATGATCATTTGTAAAATAGAAATCGAAAAAAAAAATGAATGTGTTCAAATTACCTTCTGTGCCGTGTACAGACCTAAAAAATTACACACAGAAAGTGGTTGTATTAAGCGATATATGACTTTAGATAGTATTGTAGACCTTGTTCAAGTGTGGGTGTGTGCTCTAGCACAACAATTTTACTCCACAGAGACTCAAAGACAAGAATGCCAATGAAGCACAAAGAGGATCATGGGAAATAAAATATTTGCTACTGTATATCAGTCATGCTCCTGACATGTACAAAATTGCGTTCACCAGGGCAAACTGTGTTAGCAGCTGGGGATGAAATTGATTTCAACTGAAAGGTGAAATGAGATGAAACTTCTGTGGCTGGATTTGACAGCCAAGTGACGTCAACAACACGGAGAATGAAGCTTCACAATTTAGAAAAGAGTTGATCCGTGCACTTATTTCCCACTCATGGCATTTACGGGCTTTGCTGGCTTTAAACCCGAGATATATACTGTGGTCGTGTACTGTCATGTACTTCAGAATCCTGCCTTTTGATTGCTGTTTATTGTACTTTTCAGCTTCCTCCCACTTTTGTCAGACGGGCAGTATGCAATTAAAACCCAGAATAGAACATATAATTCTGCCATCACTCCAAAATCATTTGTACACAGTACGCACAGTAACAGCTCATTAGGTCAAAACTGTGTTTACAACAGGCGGCTCAAGTTGAATGTGGAGTATTGGATGCATATATCGTCTTTTTAATGTATTTCCCCAGTAGTTGCCTCAGTTCAGCTGCTTTGTGAATGATGCACCCCCTTGACACAACAGCATCACTCAGTCATTGGTGAGATGCAGTTTCATTTCACTGGCAGTGAAGGATTTGTTGTGCGGAGCTTATAGGGGAGACACATATCTGCCATAACGGCATGAACATAGCATCACAACTCCATCAGGCAACCAAACAGCCATTGGGTATGATATTTAATGACCATATAAAATGTGTTTTCAATGATTCTGGTCCAATCATCTGAGAATTCTCTTGTAGCAATCTAAGTGCCACAGTGGAAGGATGAAGAAACAGCAAAGTGCTTTCACAGCACTAGAAAAGGCAATACAATTTTTCCTCTGTCATTGTGTCATGAGGGTGAGTCTAACGCAAAGAGGAGCAAAACGATCCTAAATCACCTGTGAACTGCTTGCCTGCAAGAAAGGCAAGGTATGGGGGCTCAGAGGTTCAACTGCTCAGTTAGATCTTTGGGCTCCCGCTGAGAACATAATGACACCCACAAAGTCCTTAAATGCAGCTGTTAATCCATTGTTACAGGAGAGCCCCATAATTAGTGAGTCAGAAAAGAAAAAATTGCCTCTGATAATTTCCTCCTCCTAATGCTCACTGATTGATTTTATTGATCAACATCCAGGTTACCACTCTCCTTGATTTGTCTATCCTGTCCAGTTGAGTCTTGAGGTCGCTCTCTAGTGGTGAATGATCAATCACAAAGTTGCAGTAGCTTGTGCGCAGTGGGAGCCCCCTTGATAGATGATGAGGTATTGGATTTTGTGTCTTGACAGGCCCAAGGGTGCACCCAAAGCAAGACAGCTATGAACGATGGGATGGTCACATGTGTGCCAGAAATGAGAGAAAAGTTAGGTGTCAAACTTTTTGACCCATGTGGATTTATTCTCAACACAAAAACATGGATGGTAGAGTTGTTGAACTTATTGGCTTATGGTGGAGCTAATGTGAGCTGAAGAGTAACATTTAGCCACAACAGAGGATTTCCTTTATGTGTACAGAAATTCATTATTTCCAGAGGATGAATCCTAACAACTGATTCCTCTTGCACCACGGGAAGACAAAGTTTTCAGTTACTCTCTGAAATAGCTCAACCTCTACTTGATGGAATGGCGCAACATTTTGTACAGACATTCATGCTTCATAGAGGATGAATCCTTTTCCTTTTGCACCACAATGAGACTTCCACCTATAGTTTGGAGTGGAAATGTCCTGACAGATTCCAAAAACACTGGGATACTGTATTGAACAAAATAAAAACCGAATTTTACAATTTGCTAAAGCTTTTTGGCATATACTCGATTAAAACCAGTAAAAATGTACATTGGTTTCACTATTTCACTATCCGATCAAAATTTGAATGTGTCAGACACTTTTGTTATTTATCAAAGATCTGCAAAACTAATGACATTTCCATAAATCTCAGCTGTATTTTCTGTTTTCTAAAATCAAAAGAAAAAAATCAAATTTTAGCATGGTGACACACTAAGCTAAGATGGAATACTTGGTTACGATTTCAAACTTCAGAATGTCATTGTGTGCATTTTAGCATGCCGTTACCATTTAGCTCAAATTGCAATTGTGCCAACGTACAACCTCACAGAGCTGCTAGCATGACTTAAAGTCTTGCTTAAAGGAAGAATTCACCCAAAAATGTTAAATCTGATGTGAAAAGATGTTATTTACACCCTTCTTTGTAGCTGCTAAACTAGAAGTGTTAACGCTCACCCTCTCTGAGGTTTATGCATATGCTTGACCATTTGTCGAGTGTGTAAATAAAGTATTTTAAAATCAATTTGGGATCTCAAGGATTCCAGCAACTTGGATTACGCCTGACAAGCAGTACGTAGCCATTTTATGTTGTCTTTTACTTGTTTTTTATGTTTTTAAGTCTCCAGCTACATCAGTTGTTAAGGAGAATGCTATAATGCTGTTTTGCTGCAATTATCCAGAAATGTTTTGTGGAGTGTGAAACTTCACCCGGTTTTCTAATGGAATGATGGAGAGAAGATAATGACTGAATAGTCATTTTATAGTGAACTTATCCTTTAAGCACGAACATGTCTACATTCAGCATGTCTAAATGTATCAGATGCCAGGAACGTAAAGTCTTTCTGCATCAAATGAAATATCCCTAGGCTTTTTGATTTAAGCAAAGTTCAAACCTAAAGGCAACCTGATGTTATCTGGTCCAGAAAGAAATGGTTATGAAACCAAACAGAAACTCTCATATGCATTTTGTGTAAGCCAAGAAAACAGAGGCCCAGCACGCAAGCTGGGTGAACAATCTTCTTTGCAATAACTTGGACCACTGTGTCCAATACAGAAGATTGCTGTTTTTCTAGGCCAGTGTGATGTCTCAGCATATTAAGTAGAGAAGACAGATGAGTTGAGAGGTGCTGGTCATTGCTCTCATCTTCCTTCTCCCCACTTCTTGTCACTGTATTCACATTTGATGGACAACTCCTGTCAATGTTTTGACTAGATGAGAGTATCAGCACTTATGGTGATTTATGAGAAGGTTAAAAAGTTCCTTATCTGTGAATTATTAAGTAAGGGAGAATGTTTGGGTATCATCATGAAAAAAAAACACAGGAGATACCAATGGAGTTGATATTTCTTACTTGCCTGAGGCAAGTTGCCTCTATTCATAATTACATGTGATTAGCTTGCTTGTCACATAGTGGTGTCCCTAGCTTTTCAGCTATAGAGTGAGTCAGCAATAGATCAAACTACATATATATGAAAGGAGTTGCTGATTATTAAGAACCCATAAAGGATTGTTTCCCAGTTCGGAATTTCCCCTCAGTTGTAGGGCATTTTTAGCATCTTTGAGCTTATTGTTTTGGTTCCAGAGACCACAACTTTATGACGCAGTGTCACTGCTTTCATTACCTTCCTTTACAGCCACAAATAGCAGCCATTTTCAATTTAAAGCCCAGATAAACCCACAGTGAGCCACGCACGTGTCTTTTGGAATCAGGGTTGTAACTGTGACCCCTTCACTTTTCATGTAATACCATCATCAGATCAAAAAATATGAATGTGTCCAATATTCATTTATCATCAAATGCCTGCGAAAGTAATGACCTTCCCCTCACCCTCAGCTGCATTTAAGCATGCTGTTAGCATTTAGCTCAGAATATCATTACTTTAGTAAGGAAGTTAATAAAAGGGGCTTTGTGAAACTTATGTGCTTTGATGGTATCAGATTGTTTATGTTAGCTGACTCCAACGTTAGCTGTTACTCTCTGTTAGCATTACAATCTGCTTACATATGGCCAATAAAAAAGTGATTATTACATGTAAATTGCTGCTAATTGTTACATTGGGCCCCTTTAAGGGAGGAATCCCCATAGAATACTTCACACTGAGTTCACATGTCAAAGAAAGTTAATTTGAGATATTGTAATTTGATTTTGTGCTTTTTACTGAATGACTGAATCATAGGATTTAAGAGTGACAAGAGAGAGTCAAGCGGCAACCAACATACAGTATGTGAACATACCCATGACAGCTGTAAAAGCTACAGTACACATATGCATTACCTTTATGAAATGCTATGTGTCCGAGCATGTCAGCAGAGATATGTGACATAATCTATCCTTAAATCAATGATTTAGAACTGTAAAGATCCCTGATGTTGGTTCTGCTGGACCTCTCGGTTGCAGCCTTTATCTCTGGGACCATAACCTCTGCTACTGTGTTGTCCTCTTCTCTATCTTTGCTCGCTCCAAGACTTTCATCTCAGCTGTCATCCACAGCTTGTGGTTTGACAATCTTTATAAATATTTACTATTTCTTCTGCAAGATGGATATGGAGTCACTGGTGTCACTGTTGCTTCAAAGGATGGACTGAAATCTTTCAATGGGTAAAGGGGAGAGGAAAGACCACTTGAGAGCAGCAGAGATGCGGATAAACAAAGGCCTTTGAGCAAGGCACTGAATCTCAACTACTTCCATGGAGCGGGGCACACTGCGCTCCCAAGGAGCAGCCCTCTCATCCATGCACCAGGGGAAAAAAAACTCAAAATATCATTCAAAATGATTAGTTGTTTTCTAGAGTCACTTCTAATATTTGATTGTCAATGCACAGAAAAGAATGTTAAATATATAGTTCATTCTGATTCCTGTGAAGTTGATCAGCATATCTAAATATTGTTCTATTTATGGAAGTCAATTTCTGCCAGCAAAGGATGGATGGATGAATACTTATGAATGATAAAAAGTCATATGCTTGACCTACTAATTCAAAATTATGAGACAGTGAGGGAAAATTCCAAAAAGGTAAATCATAATTATAAGTAGATGAGTCAAACAAATCTGTTTGATAATCAGTCTATTCTTTGGTGAATGTACTGCGTATGAAACAAGTGGTCCTATCCAGCTGAAAGTGCTGATGTGGTACTTTTACATAAACATTTTTTTAAAGGATTTTTTAGAACCATGAATCTTTTTGATAGACTTTCAATTAAAAAGGCATTTAATAGATGCATTTCTGCATTCATGCACTCCTCAGATGGTCCCATACCAGAGCTGGGAAGTGATATTCCAACATCGGTGTGTGCATATGCTATGTCAGAATGTGGGAGTAACATATTGCCAAAAATAAGTTGTTTTGCATTAGAGTTTTTAAAAATGGCTCTTGAAAGGAATTGGAAACAACACTCAGATTGGATTAGTTTGATTTATGTTCCGCCCAAAACATGCCTATGACTAATTCAGTGTTGAAATACAAGGTTGCGGTGTCAATCAGCTAAGTATGATATTCCATTAATCCATCTCTTCAGCATGTTTCCAGTTCCTCCTTGGGGATCCCATGGCATTCCCAGGCCAGATGAGATAATTAAACTCCTTCGCTTTGGGCAGCAACCCAGCCCCAATCCTCCATTAACAGTGCATGTTTAATCCAAGGACCATAGCCTCAGACTTTGAGGTGTTATCTCTCATCGCCACTTCACAATTGGCTTCCAACCCACCCCAATGCATGCTGAAGGTCACTGACTAATGAAAAGCCAACAGAACCACACCATGGTGACCCAATTCTGGTATTCCTAAAGTGGACGCTCTCTTCACACAGACTTCGCCTTGAGATCCTGTCGATGAATGGCACCAACAGGATCGGAGAGGAGGGGTAACCTTGGACAGCGTCAAGCAGTCACTAAAGACCCTTGGCTCCATACTCCTGCATTACCCCGACAGGACTCACCAGGGGACACGTTCATAGGCCTGAATCTGAGGTCAGAGCCTCATTTCCAGCACTTTTCCTGGGGAAGCTGAACAGTTTGACCCTGATAACTGGAGCAGCCCACTTCCTAGGTACTGTCCCAACTTCCAAGTGACACTGAAGAGGAATGTCTCTCCAGAGCCTTCAGCATCTAAAGGCAAATCTCATCCTCACCTGGCACCTTGCCACAGAAGAACTTCTTGACTACCTCAGCAGCCAGTGCCAGGGATCTGGTCCACTCTTCTCTTCAGACACTGCCTTCTTCACAGAGGACATGTAAGTAAGGTCCAGGTCCTCCTCAAAGTGTTCTTTTCACTCCTCAACAATATCGCCACTATGTTCAGCAGTCCCAGGCACTGCTTTCCCTTCCTGAGTGGTAAAAACATTTGCAAGAACTTCCTTGAAGCCAACCGAAAGTCCTTCCCCATAAACTTCACAAAGTTCTCCAACGACTAGGTTTTTGCAGCAACTGCCAAAGCTACAGCGTCTTTGCCTGCCTCATTCTTAAAAAACACGTCAGCAACACTTGCATGACTGCATCGTCTTTGATTGATTCTTGTAGTTTTCCAACTTACATGCTGAATGAGGTTACATGATTACCAAATTCATTTGTGTAAAAAGAAAGAGAGTAAATGTTTGGCCCTGCTGCACATGTGAGATTCTATGCCGTACCGTAGGCAACTGGACTTGCTTCAGTTTCTTGAAGATGTTTTACCTCTCACCCAAGAGGGGTCTTTTCTTCTAACCAACTGAAGGGGAGTTTGCAGGCTTGCAATTGCATCAATGTATTTATCATACTACTGGTCAGAGTGAAAAAAAATGATGATGCCACATGGCCTCTCCAATGATCGGAATAGAATTGGTAAAAGTGCCAATGTGAAGCTCTGCATCAGCTGCTGACCATTTGATTCTCCTCTCCTCAAAATAATTATGGAATGCTCTCCTGAAGGAATCCTTGAAGGAACACTCACATTCTTGTAAAACATAAACATGAGTAAGTGTATAATGAGGCAACCTTAAATTCCCAAGGGCATGAATCATCAAAAATAATTGTCATTACAGTAGATGCCTTCAGCATTTTCAGTTACTCCACTTGGCAATTTAGCAAAAAGCTCAAATACACTTCTGTGTTATTAGAGAAAGGTATGGCTTGCAGAGGCAAGGCAAAAATAGTAGTAAGCAAAAACCAAACATCTGTAATGCTAAATGCCTGTACTGACTAAATGTCATTGAATGCATGAGATTTTAGTTCTTAACAGTAATACAACCAACATGTTCTCAACCCCATCATGTCACATACATGCTTGTTCAGGGCTCTGTGTTGATCCAACATGTCAAGCAGCTAAAAAGAGATATTTTTGGCGGTGGAAGATACTGTTTTGCTAAACGGTCGCTTATTAACAGTATGTAGATACACTGAAGCAGTGGAATTGTTGAATATGACAACAGTAATTAGGTAATTCCTAAATTTGTCCATCTTTTGTCATAGTTTTCATTTTCAAAGCTTACTTCTTTTTTAGTGTTAGTCTTCTTTTTGCCATGTTGTCATCAACAAAATGAGCACTGCTACACATCCTTTAATTTGATCTCAAAACTGTCAAAAGTGCCAATACACAAAGCCACTAATGATGTTTGTGGCTGAGCTATATAAGCTGCAGCTTATCTTTTCTTTGTATCTGACCGTTTCTGGCTTCCTCTGCCAGGTCTGTGTAATTGAATTATATTGACAACTGTGCAGAAAGGCCTCGGATATCTGGTGAATACACAAGCACTTGCCAGTTTTACATTGGGACAATCCTGGTTATCCAGAGATTCAGGGGCATCATCTGCGAGGACAGATATTTGGATATCCCCCCAAACTGCGCTGTGCTTAATGGAGCACTGAAGAGGTGGAGTGAGTCCTCTCCGCAGCCTCTAATCACACCATCAATCAAAGTAGTTCCCATTTCATTATTATTTTCACACAAAGAATCAAAACAACAGCACAATGCGTAAGTGCTTTTCAAAAAATATACTTTAATACAGACATTTTTATAACCAGCGTGCATCTATGACCTGTAAACTCATGTAAACCCAACTCAAGACAAAGGTACTCATGACACAAGAAACATTCAACGGTAAGTATTGACATGCCTTCATAAGTACAACACAACAAATAAGTGGAGCAGCTTGATATTCAGGGTTGGAAGGTGAAAAAAATGAGCTCTAATCCATCTGTACATGTTAGAGGTGTTCTCTCCTCTTATCAGCATGCAATGCACTCTGTAATCCTTGCACCAAAATGTAACTCTGGCAGCTTTGTTTGATTTATATCCTGTCTGATCTTCAAGGTGAAGTCACTACTTCCAAAAGCCCCTACACACATGCTGCATCTGTGCCTCGTGGATGCCCTTGCATGTGTGAGCACGCGCGCGTGTGTGTGTAAGTAGTGGGAAGGCTTGGGAGAGGTTAAATAAATTAGTATTGACTGGGGAAGACAGTGTGTGTGGACACTAAAACAGAAAGTATAGATACTGTTGACACACCAGTACAACCCTTATTCAGAAAAGACAAATGTGCAGAGATGCTGCAGACTGTGATAAATTACAACTCATGTTTGTCATATAGTAAGGGATACAGGGCAAAGAAAATATTCATTGATTTATAAATATCTGCTTTTCTCTCTTTTTCTAAATTTGACGCCAGCAACAAAAGACAGGTACATTTGTGGAATACTCCAAAAAAAACACCTGTCTGGAACATTCCACAGGTTTTACTATGCACACTGAAACCGGCATCATGATGTGATGGCAGGGTGCTTGGAGCATCCACATTTGTTGTTTGGCTGTCCATTTCTATATGAAGCCTTGTGTCACTGAGAGATCTGCAACCTTCAGACTGCTTACCTGAGCTCATGTCCAAACATCAAAGGAAAGTTCTGATATTTTGAAACCTGGGACCTTTAGCCACATTTCTTAATGTGTAAATTATTCTTACCTACCAAACGTTTTGGAATCAGACCATCAGATCACTTCAGCTGGCGGCCAGATATACAGATGTAATGGGCTTCAATGTAATCCTATGGGGCTACTCCGATGTTAATCTTACTGTTACATCTACTAAAAGGTGTTTGTTTTAGTCAATGACATGCTGAGGTCGTTATTCAAAGTTACGGAACATAATAGAAATGATTCTGATAGAGAGAGATCTTTTGTTAAATAAATAGATCATCTCTGTAACCAGAAACAAGAGGTCTCACTCTGAAATCTCAAGAGAGGTGAGTTGTTACAATTACAGCCTAATCTGGATCATACAAATTGGGTTAATAGTCAGCTATGATTTTGGAGTCAACCTAAAACTGCCAGCAATAATTTATTTCCAAACTCCTGTCTTGAACTCTATCTCACTGTTCATCTTTCATCTTCAAGTAACAACTCATATCTAGCAAGTTTTCCCAACAGGACTTCACCTTGAATAAGACTAGCACATTTGGTAACATCTAACAAATAGGTCCATCTCCGAAAGAATTGTTTCTGGTATGTTGTCAGACACAGAATGACAAATTACAAGAACAAGGAGTTTTGGTTGACATAAGTTTGCTGGTCAGAGTTGACCTAAAGGATAACATTGCAGCCTTTGCATGTGTGTCATGGCTGCCACTTGAGGCGCTCTACTAGAGTCCAAAACCTTGAAGCATTTATATGAAGCATATATGTAGGGCCCAGGTTTTAAAATACCAGAATTCCCCTAAGAAAGTCCTTTAAAGATCTGATTTGTCCATGTGACGGTCATGTTGGATATTTGTACATATACAACGCCATTCAAGCCATAGTTCATTGTTACTTTCTAACAATTCCCTACACTGTGGTGGTTGTTCACTGTACCTACATGTTCACAGCAGTATCAACAGACACATATGGTAAAAGAAACTCTGTGTTTTGATATTATGATATGCTAACCAAGAGGGCTAAGTTTGTGGAAATTATGTCAATTCAATTTTCTTTTATATAGTGTTCATATTCATTGGCCACTCAAGTTATCTCCTTTTTTTGTCCCTCAAGGCTGCTGTTTGTACCATTTGCAAGACAATTTTGAAGGGATTTAATGTGATACTAGTTAAGCCAAAATACAAATAAATAAAATCAGATGACATGATTAACAAGGACAAATATTGCGATACAACATGGCTTTACTTGAATGTATTAAGCACAATCATAATAGAGTTTTTCGTTTACTTTTACAAACAGTGACGGCAAACAGACTTGAGATATGGTTTGAACACTTTGACGTCGGTAAAAACTAGAAGCTGCATCATCAGTTATAGGGAATAAAGAATTGCCAAAAGAAGCTGGCAGAAGCACAACTACCATAGGAGGCTATAGTGTTAAGGCTGGTGTTCTCGCAAACATTTGCCTTCTTGGAGTCATACGGGCCGATTGCAATATACTTGGTTTAGTTTAACAACATGGTTTGGCTTAAAATAACTCACTTCTGCAACAGTATGAGACATAACCGCACAACAAAGTATGAAGAAAAACTGACTGTTGACTTTCAATTTCACACTGGACAAACAGCGTTCTCTTAGTTGCCTTCCTCCTTTGATGCTGTAATTGTTACTACAGCCACTAGAGGATCATAATATGTTGCTTTTAAAGTCAACCTATATTGCTGTTTGATCTGATGAAGGCCTGAGTAAAATAACATCTGGGTCTTTGTGAGTGTTTGACTTTCTTTGCTAACTAGTTGTGTCTTGATAAAAATGGCTACCATCTGCTGAAATGGGGTTAAAGGGAGCGATAAGACTCATCAGCTAACTAGACTAAAAAATGAATTTTGCTGCTGAGTTGGGCGATGATTTTAGAGCTAAGTGCAACTCTTTAATAACACACAGAGGCATCAGCTGCTAACACATACAATATTGATTGATAAAGGTTTAAGTCCCATGAAGTTTATCTAAAAAGTGCAGTTTTCATAGTAAACAACAAGGCGCATGGAAAATGTATATTCTTAATTCTGGGAAACACTTGTGAGATACAAGCTGACTTGCCAGTCTTCTTCACCATGTTGTTGTGCTAATTATATCAAGGCATTACAATTAATTTGGCACAGATGCACTGATGCTTAAAGAGGCTAAATGTTACTCCTACCCAACTGGCCGAACATGATGGGAACGCACACTCAGTACATTGCAAACAGACACCATACTGTTACTTTTTTTAACATAGTGAATCACTGTGCAGCAAAGAGAATACAACAGTGTTTTGACAAATATCCAGTAATAGCGAACAAACATGCACCACAAAGTCAAGTTGAAGACATTTTAACACTCACTGGTACATCTACTGTAGCTAAAACACTGAAGTGTTCAACTGTGTGACAGCATTTAGCTTTAATATTGCTGTTGATCTGTGTTTACAATGGAAATGCTCATTGCTTTTGTACATGGCTGCCCTGCTAAGCCACTCTTGTGCAAGGATTGGTGCATTGTACAGTCCTCACAGTGCCTATTGAGGGCTTATCATAGTACAAGCAGTGAACTGCAATCTGTATGTATGTATGCAGATATGTGCATGAATGGTGTATGCATGTATCGCTTGTAGTTGTGTGCATTGTTGTTCCGGTTGATCCCCTGCTGGCACTTCATGAATACGTTGTCCTCTGCAACAGGAGACTGGCATCTCCAAGTCCCATTGACCATCCTCACTATAGATGAAAGGTTTGACCCCAACTAGTCTATGTAGGACAAACTAAAGTCAAAGTATCCAAATCCAGACGACTGCTCTGTCCTCTTCACAAGCAGAGATGAATGAAGATGCGCTGCCAAAGCAAAGTACTGAAACAGCATAGAAAAACAATGCTTTCTCTACAGGGCTTCAAAGGGGAAGGCGAGGACAAGATGAAAGGGTGGATGCATTGTGGTATTTGAAAAACTCTGGCTAGCCCCTCGACTAACTGATGTCAAGGTTTGCGCTTTTAGCAGTCTCTCTTTTCACTGGGATATGAAGGCAGACACTATCAAGTTGAATCAAGTGCCCTCTAATGTGACTCGCTTGCAGGTGTGCAATGATGGTCGAGAGAACATCCAAGATAATCTCCAATTCAAAAGACAGAGTGTCCAGCAAGCAAATATTTACAGATATCTTGCAGTTGAGACTCTGAGCATTTATGTCGGCACACATCCTTCATGTCCCCTCTGCTGTTTGTTTTTAATCAAATATTGAACAACGTACTGCAACATGCCTGAGCCCAAAAACGTCTCTAGTTTTTGATGTTTTGAGTCTCTTAATGACTTTTTCAAGAGCAACATGAAATAAGTGCTTGAGTTCTCAACTTTCAAAACTCTTCAATAGTCGACCTTCTGTTCTTCTCACTGCATCCTCCATCTCCGCAAGGACTGAACGAAAGATTTAAAGTTCTGCCGTTGTCCAAACAGGCTCTGAAACACACTAGATTAAAGAAGGTTATTATGGACTCTGGGGGTCAGAGAATACCAATTTGGGATGAGGTTTACTGTTACATTGGACACACTTTGTTCTCTGGGATTGGCAGCTGGGCAAATGAGCCACAGTCGGTCGGAGAGTCGTCAGACCTGGGCGACCCGTTGCCACCAACGGGGATGCGGGCTGCAATGGCTGACATTTCTCCTGTCTGACTCTCCGCAGTGATTCCTGCATGTCGCTCCGATGTCTGGTTCATGTTGCTGTCTGGGATGGACCCCACGCCGGTGAAGAGCTGGATTAGGCACTTCCGGAACTGGACAGAAAACAACAACAGCACTGTTTGTTATGACAGTGACCACATCTGTTGGATTGATTCCACTCTCACTTTAGCTTAGCTTAGCTTAGCTTATCTTAGTTTAGCGTAACACTATGCAAATCTGCTGAAAGATAGCAGATTGTTGAGTCTCTTTCCATCCATCCATCCATCCATCCATCCATCCATCCATCCATCCATCCTTCTACCCATCCATCCAGTTGATCAAAGCTAACATGGGGTGAGTGGCAGGGTCCACCAGTCTCATGCCCATTCAAAATCCATTACCAAATTGGATCTTTGGCATCGGATCTGAACCATTAACCCAAAGTGTAGATATTTGACAATCTGGAAATGAGACTGTCTTTACACCAGAATCTTTCAAAGTTGCATAGTGTTGCTTTAAAGAGTGCAAGCAGTGGGGAACGGCTGGCCTGGCTCTGTCTAATGTTCACAAATACTTCCCCCTCTAAAGCTGTGTCATTAACACATATCAGGTTTGCTTAATCTAATGAAACAGAAATATAAAGAGCACTTTGTTTTTAAGTGTAACCTGCAGTTTGTTTTACCTCGTGTCCACTTGAGATGGACAGCCTGTTGTGCATTAAGCAGTAAACCAAGCCTTTTAGTCTTTGAAGACATCATTTAGCAGTAACCCTTTTTAGATAGAAAAGGCGCCTCTGAGGTAGGCGTAAACATGTGAGGTGACGTGAAGCTCGAGCTGGGCTATGAACAGTGACAACGAATTTTGTCTTCAAAATAAGAGCTTTACATTGCACTCCATTGGAGTTTAGAACTGGGTTCTTAGCAGGAGGCTTTTAATTTGAAAGTAGCAACCGTTCCTAGCTTGCCGCTACAACAACAAGCTGACACAACCAAACAGCTACAAAGACCGAGGAGACGTTAGCATCTCCTGGACCTCAGCGGCTGTCCAGTTGCTTCTCTTGATGTGCTCGGATGTAGTGATGGACTGACTGCTGTGATCAGCTGTTTCTTGGTTTTAAAACTCCCTGACAGTGCAGGTCATCGACACCTCTGCCCATTTTACGCAGGGGCCGCCACATTCTCGCCTCTGATTTAGATAGCAATGGAGGCAGAAATAAGTGTACCCTCTGAGGCGGCAAACCGGCGGACCAAAACAGACCCCCAATTTGCCGCCCTCTGTCTAAAACCTAGCTGCCAAAAGGACGGCCAAATTGGCGGCTTGCTGCTCTGTCTAAAAACAGCTTTTGTTTAATTCCCTCTAAAATCAAAGACAACAAACCTGGACTTAAGTCTTTGACATTTTTTTGTTGTTTCTTTTCCCTGTTGTCCCAAACTATTTCCTAGTGGTCAATAAAGAGCATCAGTAACTGTATTACACTGAGCAGAGTGTGCATTTCCCTCTCAGACACACATGAGCAACATGGTTGTGACAATGACGCCATGTCAGTAATTGTTCTTGGAAGGACATGGCCATTTCAGACCAGTCCCCACTAATAGCCTCACAATCATTCGTTTCCACATTACTTGAAATCTAAAAACACTAATTGACCTTTTTGTCAGTGTTGAAGCTCCCCACTCTGTGACGCCTCGGGGAGAAATCATGATTCCTGACCCTTAATGACCTGTCTAATTTGACACGCAAGCCTCCTAACTGCTCCCCTCAAACCAGTAATGCTTTCAAAGAGTGGCAATAACACCTCTGTTACCCTCTATTGTCATGACTAAAACACAAGGCTGCAATGTTGCAGTCTATGGCTCTGTTCACTCTGGGACCTTAAATATGCTGTTAAACCCCTTACATCTAGTGCTTGTATAACATTTCCTTGTAACCTTGTCCCTTCACAGAGAATAAGGTCATAAAATGTCATCTTAATGGCAAAATGAATAGCCTGAAACACATTTACCCCAAATATCTACAGCAGATCAGCCTGCTTCCATCTGCTTCTTTAAAGCAGCTGAGTTATGAGAGTCACATGGGGGCTATGGCACCAATTTCAATCATAACTAACAGGCCTACATCACTACATTGCTGTACAGTAGGATACATACATACTTTAGATATGGATATAAACAATAACTGACTGTCATGCAGTGTTATTGTCAACTTTGGCTTTTCACCACTTCATAAGTCTTATCTCATCTTATCTCTGATGATCCCATGATTTGGTCATACAGCTTTTCCCTGTGCAAACCTTATGTTTATCTGTTGTCCGGCAGTGGGTTGTATCTTCCTAGTCATTTTGATTTTCTCGCATTTTCATTTTGATTTTCTCACAGACTTTCTGCCCCTAAAGGATAACACGTTTCCCTGAGGCAAAACTATTCACCGATTATGCCAGCCATAGTTACTGCAACAGCAGAAAGGAAAGACATGCCAGAACTGCGCAGTCTGTGGAAAATTGGTTTACTTTCAGGCAGACCATAGATATCTGTGTGATCATGGTAACAAAGTGGGGGCCATGACCTACTTCTAAATAATAGCTTCAAAGGTTTACTTTGATTTCCCCCCTTACGATTGTAAATGGGGCACTTTGTGGTCAAATCATGGAGTAACATATGGAGTGCTCTGGTCACAGTTGGGATAGATGCTGGGCAGGTACCACAGAGCGGGTTCGTCAGAGCCTTTCTATCAGGGACAAAAAAGCTGCTCGCTGAGTCAGAAGACGAGCCTGGTGAGAGTGTATTAAACAGTAATTGCCCAGCCCATAAAACCCAACGAAGGATGTCAAGGATGTCAAAATTCGGCAAAGAGCTGGTGATAATTCTTTGGGGTTTTTTTCCATGTGAGCAACACTTTTCAAGATTAAAGGGGGTTTCTTTGTAACTCATTCATACTACACAAACACAGAACATTCATATAGTTATTTATATACAGTACATATGTGTAGCAGTCCCATTGTATAAGACTTCTAAGCTCTGTATTGTAGGCAACTGGAGTTGTTTCAGTTTCTTGAAGACGTTTCACAACTCATCCAATAGGCTTCTTCATTTCTAACTAACTGGAGGGGAGTTGCAGGCTTTTAAACTCTGTGTGGGAGTGTCCTCACAGAGTCACCAAGGACCCATGTGAACTCTGAGTTTCAGAGTTGTTAGGGCTACTTGGGGTTCGGTGACCCAACTGGCCTTCACGCAGGTTGCTAGGGCAAGGTGAGCCCAGTTGTGAATGGTTGTTAAGCTGTCTGGGGAGGGAACTCAGTACAGCATTGTAGGTGGGTGATGAGTAACAGGAAGCAGCAGTCAGTGGTTAATCTAGTGATGTGCTGCCCCCTTCGTTTTGAGTGGTCACTTCCTACGTATCACCGTCATTTTTAAGGTTCTTTCTGGACTACAAATCAGTACAGATAATTTGTACGTATTTTTTGTATATAATGGCTATCATCCAATAATGAAAATATAGCCGACATCCAGCAAGAACAACAAACACAGCACGAACTTAAGGCATGGGTAGAGCCACGCAGTGTACACTACAGAGCACATGTCATTTCAGAGGAAGACACATGATTGCAACTTGCGATACATCTTTCACAATGGTTCAGAAAGGAAGGAGAAGTCTACAATAAATCTTATTTGAGCTGAAGAATAATTAATCATCCAAATTTGCTCACTACGTTTAGCCTTTCTCACCTTCTAGTGTGCTGAAAATGCAGGTTGTCATTCTCTGCTGTCAATATTGGCCATGACAAGCAGGTAAATAAAATACTACAACATTTTCTAGCGACATTTTATTCTACTGATGACTGTCCATTAGGCCATATGGATAATGTCCATGTTCTTCCTTTGTTTTCTTTGTAGTTTTTGCAGCTCTTTAGGTTCACTGAGTGCAGGTTGAGAATAAGTGACATCAGCACCCTAACCATTCATATGATGCATTCGCTTGCCTGATTTAAGCTGATTTCTATTATGGCAGGATCACTTAGCTTTTTGAACGAGCTTTCTTGAGCACTCATATTGCAGCATGTTTTAAAACGCCAAGGACACAGGCATTGTGCTGTGAGCTCACATGTGCTCTTTTGCTATTTTCATTCTGTCAAATTCCTTGGTGCTTTTGTCAAATACAGGTGTAGAGTATGCACAGAGGCAGCAAATATTTATTTCTTGAGTGCCACTTTCGAAGCCCTTAAGTTCTCTAACAGCTTCATTTACGGCACAGCCGTCCTTTCACAGTCAGCTCAGCGATGGTCTGGTCCTCTGCTGAGACGGCCTGTGCTCCCACAATCTGTGGGTTCATTTGTTTAATTACCTAAATGAAGGTTAAAGAATAACATTCTCTCTTGTAATGGGGATCATGCTTTTACTGCAGGATTGCATTTGGGCAAAAAACTCGAACTATGACAGCAGGATGAAAAGAACAAAGTATGTTTTCTCATGAAGGGTCAATAAAGTTTTCCTCTCACATCAACCTCCTAGTGAACAAAACACCAATTCATTAGTTTAAATCAAAGAATGTCTTGTGGGAACTGTCTGCGTTGTGTTATTTTTAGACCTATGCTTTGCCTTTCCTAAGTAGTTTGACATTGAGAGATCGTAGCCTGTGTCAGCCCAATGTAAAATGGATTTGAAATAATGATAGAAGTGATAAATGGACATTTCTCCAATATTTTTTCACCTCCGACCTTTTGACTCAAGAGCTCCCCGGAGGCTGTCACCCTCTAAAATTGTTACTCCAAGTAGCTCTTGACTCTGAATCACCTCACCTTGTTATGTAACGCAGAGAGACGGAGTGAGAGGGAGAGTGATCACAAGCAAGTAAGCTCTAGAGGTCAGCTGACTTCTATAAGCGCAAGTAATTTGGCTGAAGCTGCAGGAGCTCGAACCAGAATCTGCCTGGAAGCTGACCTTATTTACATCCAGTCGATGTCACTGGCTGACATTTCAACAGAGAGTGCAACTCAGAATTGGGGCAATCAGATGGGCATGCAGACTCCATGCTGCTCTCTGGCCATTGAAGCTTGATCTGGGTGTCGTGCCAAGCCCCTACTGTATATGTACAGCTGGACTTCTATTCCCCTATCTGAAAATAGATCGCTATAATGTGAACTGTACGGAAGTCTGGCGTTAAGTCATGTTTGTCATAACTGGCCTTGACAGTTTTAATGCTCACTCTGCAGACCGCACTGCAAAGAGCCACATTTTTAAAATACAATACAACCTGTCATGTACAATAAAAACTCCCCACAGTCAGTGGAGCAATGTGGAAATGTGGAAGAATACATGTTAACATGAAAAGGTTGTTTAAGAGCTTTCTGACTTCACTTTTACATGGAAGTGTGAATAGAGCGTCACAGGATTAACTTTGTATAGCAGCGACTCCAAACTGCAGCATGAGCCAAAGAAAACTGATGAGACTTCAGTAAATTGGACAGAGCACACTCATGTTTACCTTAATTCTTGGAGCGGTCAAAGTTTTGCTCGAGGGCACTGTGAGGTCCATTTCTGCACATAACTGTTTTAAACTCAGATTCTTGCTGTGTCTGACAAATCTCTTTGGCTCCAATCTCTTTGTGTCAGCATGCATATACTGTACCTTAACTCTAGCTATATTCAAAATCCACATGATTCACATTACAGTTTGTTTACTTCAAGCCCACCCCATTGACAGGGATGATTTCTATTGTAAAGTGGACACAACTCACCACTCTCCTACAGCAACCTCCCTATTGTAGGGATGCCCTGCGAGTCAATTACCCAGTGCGGTTAGAAATGCTCAATTATGTTCTTTTCCCTGCCTGCTATCAATAATAACTGTTGTAAACTGGTAGGCAAGACACATATGAACTTTGCATTGCATTTCCATGGAGTAATAATCACACATTTTCACCCTTGAGCTGCAAAACTCTACTGCACTCTGTAATCAACTCGCAGGGCTTCCCCACAACAGGAAGCTGCGGCAGGAGAGTGGTGAGTGTCCACTTTACAATAGAAATCCTGTTAAGCTAGCGGGTATTTGATGCCTTGAACTATGTGCTGGGACCCTATTTGTACTGTCGCTGAAGTTAGCTGAAGTTTGGTGCTGTTCTGAGCATTATTTGTGGCTGTTTGATGGCGGTTTCATCTTGGAGGCATATACTGCAATGTATTGTTATTGTGTTGTCTTTTCGGAGGTTGCTAAAACTATGTGAGCTAGCGATCTGCAAACTTGATCTCTCGAGGGGGGTCTTACACGGTGTAACGGTGTGTTAGACCATGGATTAAATTTACACCCGAATATCCCTTTAAGTTTTGCTTAAACTATCATAACAAGACAAAAAATTAATCTAAATTCATGTGTGAAACACCTGCATGCAATCACTCCTTTCTTACGTCTCCTGACATATAGTCTATGTCAATATTTTCCCCCAAGAGAGCGGGAAGAAGAGCTAGCACAATGTAGAATCAAACAAAGTAAAAGGCATGAAAAAATGTCAGCAGCTCTTTCACGACTGCATACCTCACAAGCGTATCATAGATGGCTAATGTATTTTTTAACAGAGCCACGCGTGGACAATTGTACTCTCTGGATTTCATGTTTCTTTTATTCATACGCCATGCATTATTGAGAGACAGGCTAACACCCAGCAACAACAGAAAAAAAACATCTCAGCATTGTGATGCAGCTTTCATCTGCCGCATACACTGATGGGTCTCAACTCTGGCAAAGGAAGGAATTTAGCCCCCGACCCTCTACACTGCTCTAACTAGTTTTGGTACTGGATTGCAAAAAAATAATTCAATGTACTAAGGCTGGATCAAGTAGTATGAAGTAAATGAAAACTGTTCAAATGTTTACCTGTTTGTTCATGAAGACGTAGATGATAGGGTTGTAGACAGCAGCTGTCTTGGAAAAGAAGGCGGGGATGGCAGCCAGCCTGGGGTCGAGATGGATGGTGGGATGAGCTGTGACCAGTATGGAGAAGGCTGCGTACGGCGTCCAGCCGACCATGAACGCAACGATCATCACCACCACCATGCGGGTCACCTGCCGCTCTGGCTTCTTGGCAGTGGCCAGACGACCATGGGATACCTAGAGGAAAACACAGAACCATGGGCTAGCTGTACAGTACTTTGTAGTTTAACAGGCAGTTTATCTATTGTATTGGACTACGAATAAATAGTATTTTACTTTTATACTCCTATAGCCAATATGTCCTATTTAAAGATTTTTTTGAAAAGTCAGTATTGATTGACTCCATTATCCTTTCTGAACTCTGCTGCTGATTTGAATGTTCTTGCCACTGTAAATATATTGGAAAACTTTGAGATTTAAAGTGATGCATACTTCTAGCCAGTAGCGTAACATCATGCTGATAGGCCCCGGAGCAAATAATTTTTTTGTGCCCCCCACCTCACCCTAAACACAAGCGCACGCTCATGCACACTGCACGCACTGCACACACGTACGCACACGCTTGGACACACACGCACAGCCACTCGAGAGAACTGCTATTGCAGGGGTGGACTGGCCATTGAGAGTACCTGGATTTTCCCCGGTGGGCCGATCAATAATGGGTCAATGGACGGCCGTTTTTTTTTTTTATTAATTAATTTTTTTCTGCTGCGCCTTGCCTTGGTAACTTGGTAGCTAACTCTCCCGGCCTGGGGAGAGAGGCATGCATCAGCTCGGCCCCAGCTATTTCATTCACCAAAACAGGGGCCTGTGGCAATTCTTGACAGCTGTTTTTTTTTTT
>CAEMYA010002116.1:1120910-1136178 GCA_903131615.1 Diplodus sargus
AGGCGGTGTCTCGAAAAGCGCTGGCAGCAAGTGCATGAATGACCGATCAGTGGCATCTTGGAAGCTCTTATATAGGCGGCTCCAACATCACTGCTTGCTGCTGCTTGCTGCTGCTGCAGCAGCTGCCCTCCAGGAGAGGCGACAGGGCGCCGCGCGTCCTCCTCGTGTGCGCTCCTTTTTGCGCGCCGCGGACACCGATGATCCAGTTGCTGCGATCGATCCCACCACAAACCACAAATCATTAGCTGTCATGATTGATACGCAAAGTGAGTGTCTTTTTAGGATCACACACGTGGGGGCATTGCCTTTTTTTCCAGAATGCAATTCAGTAGGATGATGATGACCAATTAAGCATCCCAACAGGCTGTTTATGGTTCATTGTTGTATTTCTTTCAAATTAAGTTCACTTTTCGCACATTACATGTGGAATTATTACGTAATGGACATGAGTGATTTCAGGCACCTGTGTGGTCAGGTAACCTGGATCAGAGCCCTGTGCTTTGTGCACGTCTGTTCACTCCAGTTATGACATACAAGTCTGCAAATGCCTTGTCTGCCTGCTGTAGGATAATTCCAATCAATAGCTCTCCTAGCTGCAGCATGGCATCAAGAGGTTAAGTCACACAACAGGCAGGGCTTTGATTATGTTAGAACCCCCCACCCAGCCATACAATCACACAGACACACACCACCACAACCACCTGCTCAGGAATTATTTAATGAGCTTGAACTGGGAAGAACAGATTTCCTATACTTTCAGCCCTATCTTCCAAAAATCTTGAACATAATAATTTGTCGTCAGACTTGAGGCATCAAATGTTCACCACTGTGCCATAAGCTCAATAAGCACACGTGAACGATGACAAGGATCAATGAAAAGTCCTGTGCTGAAAGGGTGATCGATTGCACTTGTTTTACGCTATAGGATGGCAGAGTGAGCAAATACACTGTTCAGTCTGCACCTCACACCTCGCAGCTGCAAGGTATGACGTGATATAACAGTTTTTTTCGCAAGAAGCTCACATTTCTAAAACAAAGACAGAAATCATTTGGGATCTTTTAGGTCTGCATGAAAAGGTCTGCATGAAAAGACATCAGTGTCATGTACACATGTCATGTACTTTCTAATAGTGTAATTCATTCAACACAGTTCTGAGGAAAATACAGATACATCCAAGGCTGACATTTATGCCAAACGTGGCATTTTTAAGGTGACCTAGGAATACTTCCAGTTGATTTTGTGCTGACTAAAACCGATATTCAAAGTCAAATCATGATTTTTTTTTTTTTCTAGAACCAAACCAAGTGGGTTTTGTGCCTAAACCTACCCAGAGTATAAGCACAGCATTGCAATAAGAGAGAAATAGACAATTCAACCTAAAAAAAAAAAGAAACACTGAAAATGTTTTAATTTATCTGTGGTTTTGCAGAAACATAAATAGCTTATATTTATTCTAGCGGCTGGCTTGGATGTGAAATATGACATTTTTACCCAGGTCTTAATTTGTAAAGTGGTCAAGGCTAAGCAATAGCCAGCATGTGCGGTAAAACACATATTGTTCATTAGATAAGAGCACATTGTACACTGTGATATCTGCACACCTAAAATTACTTATCCACACCCTAATTATCCACTGTGACCACATACGAATTGCCCATTGCGTTGCATTAAATTTAACATGTTAACGAGAATTTAATCGGAGCTTTTATTTCCCTCCCCAACACAAAGTGACGCCCCTGTGAAAAGATGTGGAAAATACACAAGTATGTGACTATAATCATTTTCCTGAAACCAGATCATCTTATAGATTGATCAGCAGTCACATTTAGACAAATACACTTTGTGATTAGAGGTTTATGTGGTCAGAGGAAGGATGTGAGAAACCCTTTGATTACACTTAAAATACGGCAATCTTCACACATTTTACCATTTCACTGCTGTCTGTGTCCAGTCCTTGATCCACATAAGCATTAGCATCTTTGTTTACACTGCATAAACATGATGCGTATAAGTTGTCATTTCACTTCACTGAAAGCACACTGTCTCACTTTCAAGAGCATCTCCTGCGTATTTAACAGGAATGGGTAGAATTTCTGTGCCTGCCTCTCTAACTCTTTAGCTACAGCTGTCCAGAACTGCTTCTTTCGAGACGTGAAGGAAAAAATATCTACTGCTACTAGAAGGGTATTACCAGTCTCATCAATAACTGTACTGGAGGTCATGACTCTAACCCTACACACAGTAGGTCACAGGTTTGAGAAAACAGCTCCAGGCTTAACATAATAATGGCGCAGCAATCACATCGCAAGACTAGTGCATAGTCCAGTGGCACCGAGGAGCTGTGCCTAACATAGATTCTCTCTGAAAGACCCTTAAAGAGGATTGATTTTAAGGGGCTGGGGGAAGCTTCTGTGTTGTGCTGGAAGCCACTCATTAGTTATTTCTTAACTGACGCTGTTGCTTTCTCTTAGCGGTGCAGAGACAGGCACTGAGACGATGCGCTTGAGAACATGCATAAAGTCACATCCTTTTGACATTTTGACCGGAATATCAGATCCACATGCTTCACAATTACAGTGAGACACTCCAACAGCTCAAACAAATCATCCACAGCTTGGTTCCAGCAACCGAGAGTCTTGTTTTTCACATCATGTTACAATCCGCTCACATATGGCCAATAAACAAAGGAATGAATGCATGTAATAGCTACAAATTGTCACATAGAGGCCCTTTGATTGATTCACAAGCCGAAGTGAATCGGAAATTCTGCCTCTGTATGCGGAAGAGCCAGGTTGACGGCTCTTCACTTGGAACTGGTGAGCCGCTGCTAAAAGATAGAATCCATCTTCTCAGCACTATACTGTAATTAAGCGTGTTTTGACCAGTTGTATTTCAATTATCACACTACACTATAAGGCACAGCACAAAGATTTCCGAAGGTTAAAGAAGGATTAGGAGTTAAAGATTTTCTCCAGATTTATTCCAAATTTCACAATAGTAATTTATATTTTAGGTTCTACTTTCACGTTAACTCAGAGCCAGAACTCGAAGGTCAAGTCCGTGTTGCGACAGAACTTTTCCTCAGAGGTGAATCACCTTCCCGCTGTCTCCGTCTCTACCCAGTCTTTGATCTAGTTCCCTCTTGTGGAAGCCAGCTTGTCACACCTCAGTGACCATCACGTAAATGAGGATTTATTGCCTGCGCTGTCTGTCCGGACCTCAGTATGACTGCTTTTGTTTGGCAGGTGTTTTAAAGTGTCATTGCCAAGTTCAACCTTGTGCTTTTGCTCAAGAGGAGTCAAAAGTGCACATGCAATTAGTTTTCACTCCAAACGTACATTTTTGCGCAAAAAACGCTTTCCGTGATTTTCTTTTAGCAAGGCGTCATTCAATCTGCAGCAGCCTTGGTTTGTATTGCGCTTGACATAACAGTTTTGCATGGACACCGTCTTGCAGACATGGTGCAATCATTTAAATCCCAAATAGACCTGATTGCTATTACCATAGGTTACAACATGATATCACTGTGGCCGGTGCAGGTTTTGACAGGTAACACAATCCCATCTCATCCCACCTCTCTATTACATGTTTACCAGGCCTTCACCAGCTCAGTGACCTGTGGAATTGGCTTGTCTAGCTGTTTCACCGAAGGCTTCAGATTGAATGAGGGTACAAGCCCATGGGGAAAGCCTTGAGAGGTGCTGGCAACTGAAAGACAGTCTTAAAATTCACTCGATTACAGTGTGGAAGTGGTAAAAATAGAAGAAAACACATTAGCTGGTGGTGACTGATCCACTGAAAAACTACATCTAAAGATAGAAGAAGCCTTATTAGCGGATAAAAAGTGGAATTTGATGAAAGATCACTATGTTGCGTGACTTTATTAATGCCAATTGTAGATGCAGCACGCTAAATGTATTTCCCTCAATGTGCAACTGCTGATGTGAATCCAGCCCATCTGGAAGTTTGTCTCTTAATTGTCCATATTTAAAAACAGCTTTTGTATGTACTCTGAAGTGTTCATTTGTAATATAAGAGCTTTGACGTTGCCTTTTTGATTTGAGTATTTCTCAATCCAAAAATACCGGAGCGGATGTGTATTAATACATTTCTACGTGAGTTGTGTGCTCTTACGTAAGAGCTGATATCGTTAGCACACCTGGCTAGTTAGCTAAGGACGTATAATAGTGAGCAACACTTCCCAGACTGAGGAGCATTTTAATGTTGATGCTAGAACACAGATACCCAAACTGAACCTGTCCAGGCCAGGTTCCGACAAAAAATTGTAAATGATGTCCTGGTTCGGGTCAGGTTCAGCCACATTGTCGTGGTGCTTTCAAGCTCTTTTAGCAAACAGTCAATAAACTCTTTTCACAGCAGAAATTTGACTTGTCAGGAAAAGCAGGAAAAGCACTAACTTCCTACAATCATGATGGCTTCATTCCATTTAGTTGAGCTTGTTCGAGGGCTCTGTTATGGTGCCTGCTCACACACTGACATGGCGTACTGGGACATTTAATCGAATGAAGCCTTTGTTAACGTTATGAGTCACACCTCGGCCTTTCCTGATTTTACAAGATCCAGCCTTGTTTGCTTCACTTTCATTGCATTCTGTGGTGTATTCAGTATGGACAAGTGTGCTATGCACTGGCCCTTTACATGATGATGTAGTGACTTACAGTATAACAAAACCATCTGAAGACCTGGCGCTGAACTGTATATCTAAAGCTTTCTAAATCTACTGTCGGCACAGTGTCAGTCACAGTCTCATCCAGGGATCTGAAGTGAAATATTGAACAATACACAGACAAACACGCATTCGTATAAATCATACACCTTGCCTCTAAGAATTGTGTATTCATGGAGTGTAGACGGTGGATTTAAAGTTCACTCACAAACCCGTCTGGTTATCAGAAATTGGATAAAAATGAAAAAAAGGGGTTTTGTGTACTGAGATTTCAAAGCACAGGGTTATATGCAGTAACTACCAAACAAGCAAACACTTCAGCCTCCGCGCTGAACAAAAATTCCGATACAGTCCACATCAGATGTGTGAGATCTCATATCCACATTGAACATCTACCTGAACATACTACACTGTATGTGCCACTGGAGCAAAGAGCGTGTCTCAAAGGTTGAGCTACACCTCGTGTTTTATCATCAAATGCAGCCACGAGCAACGATCTCAGGCTTTGTGTCAGTAATTACAACCACTGGGAGAAGAAATGTTTCGCAATGACCCCCGTGTCTAAACAGGAACCTAATCCGAACACAGTGTGGTTGTATTTCTACATCACGCTGACCACAGTGTGTCCCATTTCTCTGGTTTTATTTTGGATTTAGCAATGTGACAGCTAATTTGACTAATTGAGCTCAAGGCTAATAAGTGAACTCATTATCATGCTAACATTCTGGGGTGTTTTTCCGCCAAAAGCATCTCTCCCTTCATAGAGTGTTGCCAGGTGACATATAGTATAAGCGGCTCACACCTTTGTGATCATAGTGAGTCGAAATGTTGTCTAAGGTGAGGGTTCATTTGTTCCCAAAAGGACATTATCATGTGAATGCAGAGGAGATCCATTTATAGGCACTGAATGGGAACGAGAGTCAATAGGAGCAACATGTCAGTGAGGTGTTGCCATGTGAGAGCACAGTCTCCTGTTTGCTGTGTTCTTGTGTTGTGCCGACCAAAAGTTGAAATATATCAACCATCATCATCGGCTCTTTCCACCATTTCGCAGTGAAATACTGTTGTTACTGTGCATCGCAAATGTACACATAGCATAAGAAAGGGATACGCTGTGTCTTGTCATCTGCAGAGAAGCTGACTACTGCAGCTAACTGTAGCTGCCGTCTGCTAGTTAGCTCAGTTAGCTGTGCAGCTGGTGAGCCGGAGTGGAAGCATGAAGACCAGGGGATTGTTAGCCTTTATACCTCTAGCACAGGAGCTGCAGACCGGGACGGGACGACTGGTTAGCATGCTAACTTCGATGGACATCTCAGTAATAAATTATATGGACATCGCTAACGTAAAAACGTTCTGTTGATAAGTTTAGTTACTTTTCAATGTTTTCAACAAAAATTCTTACATGCTGCACCTTTAACAGATAATGGTAGTCAGAATGGTCTCCATTTTACTCAATCCCATGACTAGATCAAAAACTGTGACTTGAATCTACTAGCAAGTATTGCATGTGCAGCTGAGGGGCTGCTACATCTTCTTCCTCTTTGCCATTGATCTCCAAAAACACATCAATGAGCCACACTGTTGCACTCGGTGAGATGTTCCTTCATTACTCTGAACACACGCACAAACACACACACACACACACACACACACACACACACACACACACACACACACACTGTTATTGATTTCCAGTCAATCCAGCACTCACAGTTCTGTTCATGAAAATACAGCACACATTAATCCATGGCTAAAAGTAGTTTGCAACAAATTCCCATCTACTCCTGTTACAGTAAGGGTTACTGAACACGGCAGTGGCCAGTATTTAGGCCTTTTTACTGACAAGCTAAATCACATACATAATGTTAGACACTTCTTACATATGTAACTCAAGTTACTGTGATATTTTAATGGCAAACCATATGTTTTCCTAAACTTAACCCAGAAGTTACCTTGTCTCAACCTAACCAAACTGCGATGAGCGATGAAGGTCCGGTACGCCTGTCGCAGTTAAGCTAGTTAGCTCAGCTAGCTAACGAGTTGTTTTGGGAACAGTGGAAGTCACAGAGGTAATTTAGGTATGAGGAAATGGTTTTGTTACAAAATAGCAGTGGAAGGTAGCTCAGACATTAGCTGCTGCTGCTTTCTGTTAGTTGTGTGGAGACAGGCGCTGAGACGAGGCACTGGTGAACGTGCATAAAGTCACATCCTTTGGACTGTCGCTGAAATTCAGAGTTGAGTCCTTTATAAAGAAATCCACAGTCCAGCAGCTTTAAACAACGTCACATTTCAATCCGCTCACATAAATAAATACAAAGTGATTAATATATGGAAATTGCCACAGATTGTTACATGGAGCCCCTTTGAAGTGATTTACACATGCAAACTGCAAAACAAGGTTCTGTCAATGGCAAATAAAGTGAAGTCTAACTTTCATTGTGCGGCCAAAGAAGAAGCAAAGACAAGGATTGATGCCAGTAAGTCAGACAGGTGACAGATAATAACTTCCTCTTTGTGACGCAAAGCATCTGAGACACAGCAAAAGCACCTGACGATACCAATCACCTAATCAATCATCTCATTTGATTACAGACTTATTTTGAGACGTTACTATTTACACACTTAACACACTGGAGTCTTAAGATTTTACATGTTCCATCTATCAGGAGTGCTGGTTTAATGATTATCGGTCCACCTTCTTCCCTCGAGAGGCGGATTAATCCTATGTGACAGATACGATACTGTCAAATGGAGGTCACGCTCCTCATTCTTTGTGAAATAAAAATCAGGCGGATCGATAGTCCCCGCCAGCCTCCGTGGACTTCGGCGAGATGACCTCTGTCACTCTCCGTGCAGCTCTGCGTTTTTCCACGCTTGTGGCTCTAAACCAAATTTTGAGTAATGATTCAGTGAAAGGTCTTACATTGATTACTCTTGAGGCTCTGCTGGATGGTCGGCTCTGTAAACTAAAAGCAGAGGACCATCTGCAGGGCTCGCCAGGGTATTGTATTACCCCAAAGACATGAGAAAACTCGCTGATGACACACAAACTCCCAAAGAAATCCCTCCTGGGTTACCTGTTTTCTTTAGACACAAATGTCATTCAGAATACAAAGTGACACCATTTTGAGGTTTTGCTCTGACTGGTTACTGCTTGCTGAATGCCTTATGCATGTGAATGTAATTGATGAATATCTTTTATTTGTATTGTGCCATGTATTTGTGCTTGTTTATGAACTGATGTGTAAAGCACATAGAAATAATGCATGCTATAGACCTTATATTGCAACGTTTGGATGTGACCTCGCTAAATATGTGTTTCCATGATGTTTAATGTAACCATGAAAATCAACTACAGATCCGCAATCAAAGGCAGAGCTAGTCCGAGAAAAGAATACAATTACGGGTCAACAACAGGTATTGATTTTTAGATTAAGTCTTACTGATTTGAAATGAGTTAGGACTAATCTGATAATCAGCAGCTGGGAGTTAGATTTATCCTTTCAGATGTTTTTGTTGTGTATGTAGCTTACTAGCTATAACCTGCGCTTATCTTTTTTTCCTCTCCCCCGGTGTGTTATAAAGATTTCTTGTGCATGTAAAAGGTCCAAAAATTCCGAACTGCACTGACATAAGCTCCCCTCTGCCACAGAAAACCCAGCTCCTGATGTGCCTGAAACGCCTCATCGGTAGTCTTACCTTTAACTCGGTGACTTTGTGATCACACTACGTCATCATGTCAAACGTTTGCATATTTGTTGCCTTGCAGCTTGATAAGCACATGATTATTAATTTATCACAGCTGCTCTGTTGTTGTTAGCTATGCTGGCTCAGGCATGTGCAAGCGGACCAATCACAGGGGACTAGGTATTCAGGAGGGGGAACACTGGACAATATGAGAAAACTGATGCGTTTTGCTTTTTTTGCATGATAGCATGTGAACCTATTCTAGTTGTAACCCAAGATAAAATTATGAACTTTAAAATGTGCATAATGTGTTTCCTTTGAGCATGCGATGAAAAACATGTTGAGAAGGAAATGCTCTGCAGCAAGGTAGAGGATGGAGACAGATTGCTGAGTCGGAGTACTTACATTTCATACACTGGGATACACAGGAAATATCCAGGAATCCAAAAAAAATCTTGTTTGGATTCTTCAGTCGGAATCATAACATATTTTCAAATAATAATCTCACAACTCCAAGAACTTCAATAACAGTTTCAGAAGAATAAATCTGAAAAGCTTGAAAAACAGCCAGACAGTGTCGAAGCCGCACTGTTGTTGAGGATTTATGTATCTTCTCTCTGCCCTTCTATTTTCAAAAGTGAACATTTTTATCAAAAGAGAGGCGTACCAGACAGGCTGGAGCAATACATAAAGATACAGGTGCAGCAAGATAAACGATGCACGATAAAAAGGCACAAAAGGTGGGCAAATGCTCAAAGACTGAATAAGAACATGAGTAATGTTTGTTTTCTCTTCACCTAATAGATCACGTAACCTGAATGACTCAGCACAAAATTACCTGAATTTATTCTCTCTGTCATCTAACTGTGCGTGTGTGTGTTTGTGTGTGTGTGTGTGTGTGTGTGCGTGTGACTCAATACACTGCTATTATGTCCTCTGTCTTTTCCGGGAAATTTAGGGCTATTAGCATCATTCAGGGTGTACAAATAAAAATGTAAACATTGTCTGTATTTTACAGTATGAATTCAGCACATTACGAAATTAAAACAGACATTTTGGGAAAGACATTTATTACTATCTTAACGGGAATCATATGAAGACATCAGTACCAGAGACATGTCTGTACAGTTAAAATAATGCTACATCCAACAGTTGGTTAGCTTAGCTTAGCATAAAGACCGGAAAGAGCGGGAAACAGCTAGCCTGGTTCCATCCACAGGTAACAACCCCCACCTACCAGCTCCCCTTAAAGTTCACTAGTTACCTTGAATACATTCTATCTCTGTCGTGGTGTTGTGTGGAGTCTTGTGGGTGACTAGTCCTTTATCAGTTTTTGTACAAATTAAACAAATAACATATGTTAATGAATACGCTTTAGGGGTGTTGGTAGGCAGATTTAGTTACATTTGGACCGAGCCAGTGTTTAGAGGCTCTGACACTTCACCCTACCCTTCAATCCCATGAAGTATCTGGACACCTGACCCTTTTGGTGTGAACGCTCAAAACCAGGGGCAGGGCTCATTTGTAGGAGCACAGGGTGTATTATGATTGGGATTTTCACTCATGACCTGAGTATTTCTAAAAGGTTCTGCATTTCATTTCATGTGCGATACAGAATGGACAGTGAGATAAAAGGGATTACGCAGGATAACAGCTTAATTTCAAGTCCAAGTGAGCTCATTAGATACAGTGTCAGTCTGGGACACAGCGTGCACATAGATTGGCTCACACTGACCTAAAAACCCTGAAAACAAACCTGTTTCTCAGATATTTTAACAACGTGACTCAGTATTTTGTCCTCAGACCTAAAGTTTTCGGCAGACTTTAGAGGGAACTCGACTCAGATCCT
The DNA here is from genome assembly GCA_903131615.1 of Diplodus sargus. Taxonomy (NCBI): domain Eukaryota; kingdom Metazoa; phylum Chordata; class Actinopteri; order Spariformes; family Sparidae; genus Diplodus; species Diplodus sargus. The sequence continues at coordinate 1,131,135 of CAEMYA010002116.1, forward strand.
GCACATCAACTGGGGGGAGTCGTTCGAATGAAGTTAGCTTTGTACTCCTCACTCTGATTCTCTCTCCCTTTGAATGACCTATGGCAGAGTGTCAATATCATTTCTGCACCTTCAGCCTCAGCTAATTTCTTCTTTTAGAGATCAAACAGCCATGACTCTGACCGCGTTGACGTCTGGTCTGGGAAGGGGGGGGAGGTGACGGAATACGATTTTGGCGACTTGTTTTGATGACACTCATTTTGGGACCTTTCTTCATATGCCAGACGACCGCATGGCATTACACGTTTCACTCTCCCGGTTTATTTGCCTACGCTCTTATCTGCCACATGAGAGGCCCAGACAACCCCCCATCAGGAGACGAATGATAATTGTCAGTGCCCTCCCAGGAAGAGGCAGGTAAAGGAAATGGTCTGGCATTTATCCCCCCATTAGTATATTGGTCAAGCCGGAGGAGAGATTGAATGGAATTGAGGCCGTGGGCAGCTGGAGACGATCTGATTGCGCCACTCGTGCACAACGGAGCGTGAATCACAACCTCAGCGACGACGTTTCTGAATAAGAAATGAAGACCTGTGAAAGTTTAAATTCTTTCCTTCATCTAATTCTCATTTCAAAGTATTTGCTCTCATGTTCACCAACATATGCTAATTGGTCTGTAACGTGACATAAAGAAACAAAAGTGGGACATAATTGAGCGCTCTCATTAGGTCCCACATATGGTGGTAATCAGACCCCAGCCTTTACCTCTCCTGTAGTTATCTCAATCATGTTTCCCCCGCCACACTCGGAACCTATATAAATGCTAATTGTTCTTTTGTAATTGTACACAATGCCACGCGTTCCCCCGCACATGCTAATGATATGCAACAGTCCCGTGAAGCTGGAGCAACCTTTGCAGCCGCACAGATAAATGAGTTTGGTGTTAAACTGTTCATTTGTTGTAACCTTTTAGCGCAGTGCTGAATCAGAGTGCACGGCATTATGCTGTTCATTTGGTGGAATGTGACACTCACGCAAGCAGGCCTCCACTGGTGTTGCAGTGGTTTGACCTTTCCAAACTACTCTCCAGGGGCATGTCTGTAAATGTCGGATCACTTCCTATTATGAGGAAAAAGTTACTTGCGTCTCACTCCTTGTTATCCTTATATCTTGTATATAGAGCAGGTGTACACGCTACGGTGTGGCAGAATTACACGGACAAAACAACTCAAATAAAATCCTTCTGTGGTCAAACTCTGGTGGATATTCGGCTGTGGGCCAAGAAAAGAATGATTTATAGATTATGAAGATTTGTTGACAGGAGTCCTTGAGATTTCCATGAAGTATAAAATTCAATAATGGTACCTGTGACAGAATAAAACAACCTTTTTTTTTTTTCAAAGATGAGACGACAAGACAGCGCCCCAACACTTCAGCCTGCCCTTCCATCCCAGCAAGTATCGGGACACCCAAGACTTTTGCATGAATGTTTACAACAGGGGTGTGGGGCTAATTTTTGTGTATTAGGACTGGGATTTTGTTTCTCCTTTAATCAAATCTTCATGTTCTCTGTATGTTCACTGAAAATCTACCAAAGTTTGACCACAAGAGGATTCATTTGGTTTAATTGTCTGTGTAACTCTGGCACCGTAGCACGTGGCATACACTACTATATGAAAGAGACAAGGAGTGAGACATGAGCAACTTTTTAACACTTAACTGTTCCTATCACTACATACAATATTATTGATCTGAAAAGATGGGACTCAAATGTAGTTTAAAAGATAAAGACGTCACCAAAATCTCTCTTTAGTTTTGCCGATACTGCTGCGTATGTCATCAGGACAACTCTGACGCACATAGGCAGGACTCATTAGTGCGTGTGTGTGTGTGTGTGTGTGTGTGTGTGTGTGTGTGTGTGTGAGAGAGAGAGAGAGAGAGAGAGAGAGAGAGAGAGAGAAAGAGAGAGAGAGAGAGTTGGTAAGGGCAAGTATGTAGGCCACTGAATGGGAAACACTGATGTTTCACTGCACCATAAAGCAGCATTATCAGCTTCAGTCTTAACTAGCAAGTAAGCAAACTACACTCTACAAAAACATAAACACAACACTTGAGACTTAACTCTAATTTTCCACTTGTCACGATGGAAGATTGAAGACATTTTCTTTGTGCACACAAAGAGTTTATTTCTCTCACTTTTGCCGTGATAATCCATCCACTTAACAGGTGTGCTTCAGCACGATTGGTGCCAACTTGTCAAGTTTTACCTTGAGAAATTACATTTATAACTGTACTACATGCGGACAAAGCATGCAGTAATGGAATTAACATTCACTTAACTGGCAACAGCTCCTGAGGACATTCCTGCCAGCAGCATGCCAACTGCACAACCCCTGAAAACTTCCCACATCTGTGGCATCGCATTGTGTGATTAAACTGCGCATTGTAGAGAGGCCCCTTATTACAAGCAGCACCTGTGCACCGATCGTGTTGTCAGCATCTTGACAAGCGACAGCTGTTTGGTGGATGGATTGTTTTGGTAAAGGGGATTTTTTTTACTAACATGGATTTTCACAAATTTGTTAGTTAGTTAGAGTTTTGTTTATATTTTTGTTAAAATCCATAGGTCTTAGTGAGTACCAAAACCTGCCTGCTTATTGATATAACTGTGTGTACTGTGTACTGTGTTTAATCTGCCTCTTAAAAGCATTGACAGTGGGGTTGTTTTTTTGCTTTGGACACCAGCTAACACTACTTTTCTGACAGCAGCGCCACCTGTGATGCCACACAGAGGGAGGGGGGTTGTAAAGTTGTCTATTTCCACTTAGTTGGATTAGTTGGATGAAATAAGTGAAATCGAAACAGATCCCATGTTTATATAGTTACATCAGAGGTTATAGGCTAGCTTACTGTATAGATATGGGCAAAGCAGGTGACTACAAGTGCTGGCAAGAGGCAGATTGTGTTACCTTTGGTCAGAAGTATGCTTAGATGTTTCCATCTGTTTTCAGTCTTATACTAAGCTAACTAGCAGCTCACTTTAGATTCAACTTGATCTACAGAAATGAGAGTCATGAGCTCCTTTAATGTCCCGCAGACAGGGAAATTTGTTTGTATTGAGCGTATTTCCCAAAATGTCAAACAAATCCATTAAGTAGAATCATGTTATTTTGATGTTGTGCATCTGCCGTGGTATTAATTAATAGTATTCATTTTATTTCATTTTTTCCCATTATAATAGCTTATATGTTTTTTTCCAATATCGTGTTTAGTGTCTCATGTGAAATCTCTTAATTTGTTTCATCACTGAGCAAATGTTTTCGCTGCAGTTTTCAGCCAGGAGCAGCACTGTGTATTTGCTCTTAGGACGGCACCTTAACTCCACTCTGTTCCCCCATTTGACTGACTTCATGACTTCTCAGACTAAAATATCTGGTAGAAACTTCAGACTCATCGTCGGAACTTCAAATAAATATCTATGGGTTTGGAAGTTTGGCTGCACAGCATGAGTTTGTAATAACAATAGCTCAACACTGATTAGAGTGATGTTAGCTCCCCATGTGGCTGTTTGGAGTATCTCCGTGTTGCTAAATCAGTGTGGCCTAGGGTGCAGGGTGTGATGGAGCAGCTGGCCGTCTGTTGGGACCTTCAGCGCCGCTGGAGATTCAGACTGGATGGCCCTGATGCATGTCTCAGGCCACAGACACTTCTGAGAAAGCCGACCAGATTTATCCGCCCCTGCCTCTTGCTGTGTGCATGTGTGTGTATGTGTGTGCGTGTGTGTGTGTGTGCTTCTTCATGCTTACGCACAAAAAAAGTACATTGATGTCTGCTTCCTGTGTAAGCATATGGTGTACTTTGTGCTTAGACCGGCACTTCTAGGTTTTGAAGCTGACTGATTGATGATTTTTTTCCGCATGTCAACTTCAGAAACATGCAATTTTTCTGACTCCACTTCATATTCTGGCCACTATGAGCCATTTCATGTATATAGTGTTACTTATAAATGATTTTGCTTTCATTATATTTTCATAATTATAAATGATAACATATATCTAGTATCAATTGTTTTAGTGTTAAAAATGCTTGTCACACACACACAATTTGTGTTAAGGCCTAGTATGGTCATTTTCCCTTCAGACATTAGTTATCATATTTTGGGTCATTCACTGGCTTTAACTTCCCAATAAAGGGAAAAAGAAGAAGAAACATCGTGACCGAAAACAAGAAAAAAACAAAACTCTGAGACACCTGAGATTCAGTCGAAGTATTTTTAATTCCAAGGTCACAAGTTTCTCCGTTGCTCTAATGAGGCGTGCTGAATATTTGAGATGAGACACAAATCACGTCGGGAGGGCAGCAGGGAAGGGCGAGGCGGGCGAAGATGGAGCTCCGGAAACGAGTCCAGTCTCAGCTGTTTGCCTGGAGACTCGAGAAGGCCAGAGAGATGTTGATCTGTCTGCGCTGAGAAAAACCATGTGTCACCTCAAAAACACAGCCCTCCTCCCCCTTCACCCCACTGCGACCACATGGGGACCAGGCAGACATGATTTGATTTTTTATTTTTTTTTATTTATTTTTTTTTTTTTCACTTCCTTCCTCTGGATTACACAACATGACCCAATTTGTTCGGGTCATCCAGATAAGGTCATACAGGCAACAGGCTGAACTGAGTTTCGAAACACAAACATAAAAGAACTGATAACATGGATTATCTTATATTTTAAAAATGTTGAATATCTTGAAGATGTTTTGTGAGAAACAAATACGTTTTCTGAAAATGTTCAGATACCTTGCAGGCACTATGACTAACCTTTGCCTCTACTGTTGTTAACTGTTAACTCTTTTTTTTTTTTAAATATCAAACAGACTAGATTTCCATTAAAGGGCCATTTAAAAGCACTTTTAAATTTGAGGCAATTTGCGACATGGCTGCCACGCCAAGGGCAGAATTTGAGACAGCAGTTCACTCTCTGTAAACATGATACCACTGGATATTTTTAACAAGACACTGGGACGTCTTCCAGCCATGTTTGTGGCAACCACATCAGGTTTTCTGAGGAGA
>CAEMYA010002116.1:1136756-1247663 GCA_903131615.1 Diplodus sargus
AAAAAAAAATGTTGGCCTGTATTCATTCTACCGCAAAACCACTGGAGGAAACTAAAGATACATCAGCAGTCGGCAGCCTGACAGATTGGCAGGACAGGCGAGTGTCCAAGTTAGAAGTTGAATAGAACAGCTTGAAGGCTAATCAGCCAGTCAAGTGTACATCCTCTAGAAAAATATGTCAGGAGCTGCTCTCATCTCGGCGATGTGCTCAACCGAACTATGGTTTAATTCCTCTTTAGACACACAGACCCTTCTTGGAATCTTTAGACCAACGAAGCAGAATAAACCTATTAACCTGTTGGACAACATGTGAAAAATACCACATCATTTCGTCCAGCATCCATCAAACTCAGGAAAATCCCTGTGAAAACACAGAAGAAGGAACAGGCAGTGGTGCAAGCATTATATAAAAAGCCAAGTAGGATGTGTAAAATGATTCACCTGTCATTCATTGTTAGAGATACAGATTGGTGGGTACAGTACATGGCTCCACTGCTTGATGGTCATTTGAATCCATGCAATTTTTACACAGATGTTCATATAAAAACAATAATAATGCTCTGTCATTTATCACTGAATTGCCGTCTCACTTTACATTTTACACTGACTGAGATGAAAGTGAAGCATCCTGTTGACCCCGTCTCGCAGATAAATGAACCGGAAAGATGTAAACTACCCATAGTTCCTTCTGTTGTCATCTGTGCACTCAGCAGAGGTTACAACCTGCTCTGGAGAGAACAACAGGAAGTCTACCAATTGACTGGCAGGCAGCCCTTGGGTCCATGACACAATCATTAACACAGTGCTGGGCTGTATTGATGTGTATGCATGTCCACATGTGCATGAGAATGTCCAAATGCCTGAAAATGCATTAAAATTTAAATGCATCAGCACTAATGACTTTTGACAATTATAGAATCTTTTTTTTTCCTGTTTCAAATTAGTTCAATATTTATATAATTAAATGACAGTTATGTTGTGATGGGAATTGTAATTGCTTTTTGGATTGTGTCCATGTTTTTTTCACAACACATCCTCGTACCAAAACGCTGATTGTTTTACTTAACTTAACCATGACGAAGTTTAGTTTAGTAAATGAGCATCAACATTTTACAATTTGTCAAAAACATCCGCCCATTACGTTGATAAAATATAAGCTTGGTGACATTGTTTCCTCCAAATTCTATTTGTTCTTGCTAATTGATAGTATATAAATGTAATTTTGGGGAGACTTATTTGTTCAAACCGTCCCTGAGGAGATCCTTCGTCAGCAACTCCACTGTAAGTGATGAGGGACAGAATCGGCTCGCCTGCTTCTGTGTTGAATGCATTCTAAAGTTCAGCTAAAGTTATAACGAGATTTCAGCAAACTGTGTGGGAAATCAAATGAGGGTCATCTTACAGTCAGCCTTTTTTAGTGCCAAATTCATTCTGTTATTACACACAGTGTGTCCTTGTGATCAGAGTATTGGGAACACAAAGATAGAATTTAATTCTTGAAGATCCCCAATTGGTTTGAGTAAATCTGAACATGAAAGCTTCATTACACCTTTTGTGTTTTTTTGCACAAGATGAAGACAATTGTTTCGACCCGTTGTCACTTGCAAAGAATTTGCTTCAGGAAAGGATGAGAAAAAATGTATTCATTTTTAGAAATTGCATCATTACTTCCTGGTTTAGTTTGTCAAATAAGGGATTCAGACCTTTGCCGAGTCAGTGAGAATGTCGAGGAGCTGGAGCCCCGTGGAGGCAAAACTCCTCAGACTGCTGTGTGTCTGATGAATATAGGCAGTGTTCCTTAAGCAGACTCAGGCACAGCAGCCTCATGTGAATTCATGAGGGCAGAGGAGTAGGAGTGACTCTCTCCTTGTGGTGACAGCTCTCCTGGAGTGAATCACGAAATGGGCCATGAGCTCCCTGGGGAGGGCACTCACGGTTGGAGTTGCTGAAACACATCCCCGACTCCCAACAGTGGGTCACCTGGACCAGGAAATTCAATCTAAATCCTGACATTGTTTTATAGTAAAGCAGGGATAACAGGCAGTATAACTCTGCATCTCCATATCAACCCAGATAGCTACACTTGTAAAAAACAAACCTCAAGGGTGCTGTTGGAGAGCGAAAACGTCTGGGATTAATGGAGTTTCTGCATTGGAAACTTTATGACCCTCTGAGGTTTCGGCTGTGGACTGTCGCCTGCTCTTCTACACTGAATCCATATGTCCCCTGGTAAACAGAAGACCATGCAATGGTCCAATTTATAGCACTGATTAAACGATGAACTCGACAAGGGACATTGCAGGAATATAGTAGGAAAGTGGAGTTATGGTAATTCATGCACGTCATGGGTCAGGTGAACGGGTCCAGGACACTTAAAGGTAAATTGTGTAAGATACGGCCCCCTATCAAAGGTCACTCCAAACAAATAGCATGTCACGAGACTATCTGGTGCCCACTATACTCTTTGTTGTGGCTATGTAGCTAGTTAACTCAGTTGACTGTGCAGCTAGTGGCTCTATCAAATGGCTCCAGTCTCTGTAGACCAGGACCTTAAAACAATGTGGGAGTGTTAGTGTCAAACCGTGGGAAACACTCTCCGATTGAACATGGCCATATAAGGACCAAACATAGCCTCCGTGACCAATGAGGCAGTAGTGTTAATGTTGGGTGAAAGGCAGAGATATGAATTCAGAGGGTGTGCGGCTGTATTTTCCTGTAACTTAGAAAATTAGGTGTAAGAATATTTTCTTTCTCGCTATTTTGTCAGCTTACTTTTTTATTTATTGGACTAAGAAGCTGCTCTGTGGTCAACCGACAACAGCAACCGACCTTATAACGTAATATTTTGCGTTTGCTTTGCTATCGAGCTTTATCCTGCCATTGACTTATTATTATGAGGTCATAACATTCCTAGGGAATGTGGATAATGTTAGCTTCAGCTCAACAAATTTGCTTTTACCGAGCAACCAAATATGTTTGTTACATCTAAGGAGTAGGAATGGTAACATAAGATGAATGTGTGTTACTATGTTAAGTCCAAATGATTTAGCCTGAGTGGAGATCTTTCAGGGGATCAACAGTTAAAATCACATTGTTAGTAGTTTGTGATAGAGTCTGTGTTTGAACTCAAAGAGAGTCTGTGGTCTCATATGTGCTGCACACACGCTGTGGTCGGAGAGTGGTTGAGAATGTCAATGTGTAAAGTTTGTAAAAACATGGCGCATTATTTTGACTTGTTCTCCACACTAATGTCATGGCCAGAATATCATACATCCTGTTGCTCTTCCTGCATTGTAGGTCCTCTTGTCCTTCCACTATGTACCAGTACAGTGTCAATGTACCAGTGTTACCACCGGTACATCTGCTATACTCTTGTGTACTTTGTGAATTTTGCAGCTTGATGCTTCTAAGGCACAATTTACAGTCTGGCCCAAACACTCGCTGATCTCTGAAATGAAAACAGTCCAAGAAAGTTGAAGCCTGATGGTGAAGATGGTGATTCACAATGTCACACTGACACAGCCACCGAGCAATACTGCCTGTTTATTGCTCTGATTCATAAAATTTGAACTGTGGATGAGCAAAGCCACGATGCCATAATAGTGAGTCATGTTTTGTACTTAGCGCTGTACTCGTCCCTCCCTGTGGACGATTGCCCTGTGCCTCTTCCACTTGACACACAGGCTTATTGTAAATTCCACTTTATTACACAGATTTTCTGAACCAAAATGAAATGATTTTTCCACATTGCTTTTTTCCGGACATGTCTGGAAGCACTGTGTTTATCTTAAGGGCATATTGTGAAATTGCTTTTGAAAGCTTCAGTGTTTCTTTGTTTGGGTTTGTCTCCGATATGACCGAAATTGAGTTACTTTGGAAAAAGTTATCCTGACTTTAAAGAAAAGAGCAACATGTGAATGTCGTCTGATACAGTTTGAGAATTAGGTGGTCATAATTTGCTGAAATTATTTTCGCACCAGTAAAGCTATGCCAATACTAACATGAAAGCAGGTGGCTACCGAGGCTTAGCATCAAATGAACATGTTTAAAAAATCTCCAAAGCAATGTACATGTTGTATCTCACTTGTCACTTTAATTCATACAAACACAAAGTGTATAAATGGCAAATAGCTTCATATTTAGAGTACAAACAGCTTGTATTGATCCTCTCCTTCCTCTTTGGACAAGAGATCTGTGAAAGCGATGTGCATGAGTAGGAGAAAGCACAACAATATCACAATTGTACTTAAACAAAAGGTACAGCTGGCTTTACTAACTCAAAGCTTTAGCATGTGTTGGCTCTCTGTTAGCCCACTACTGAGGCTGACAACCCACATCTGTGAGGGTCAAAGTCATTTGCTACCTAAAGCCTCAGGGTTCATTTATAAATTGACCTGTAGGGTATGAAGACGACAGCACAGCAGGGAGCAAAGGAAATATCATGGATGAGTTGTCATTGGTGTCACACACCCTCCTGTGGTCATTACAGTGACTACTTAACAAAGCCACATAGGAAGCATGGAAACAGCTCACAGTGAGGCCTGTGGAGTAACTGGGACAAATGTTAGGCAGGAGATCCTGCTGTTGTTTTCATGACTGTATTCAGCGCTATGAGAACCACAAACTAAATACTATATCAGAGACAGGCATAGGGGTTTCCTGTTTATACACCCTGCAGAGCATTAGCATTTACTGGGAGTGGTGTTTCTGTTCACCTGTTGAATGTAAGTGTAATACAGCTCTCCTTTAAGTTCTGTATTGGTCTCCGCCTTCTCCTGAGGGAAAATGCCTGGCTCTTAGCTGCTAAATGTTCAACTATTACCATTTTTACACTAAATGTTTCATTTTATTTTTATAAACAAACCTGCTAAAAAAAAGGCAATGGACTCTTTTCCCATTGCCAACTGATGTTTACCTTTCACTTCATCAGACTAGAGGACATTAACATTTGTTTAAAAGTCTTAATCAATATCATTGAGAGTTAGACACATTGTTTGACGGTAGCAGCCTGAGGCGCACCTTCGTCTTTCTCATCTCTGGTGAGAGTTGCACACGCTCAGTGACCTTTTGGTTTCCACTCAGGCTTAGTATCGCACAGAGCATCCAAAGGGAAATGTGAGGTGCCTCCACGTAAATTCTCAACAGCTTTTTCTGTTCGGAACAATTATCACGTGGAATTCCTGACCTGCTGAACTCAAAGTGGGTTCCCTGCTGTGCTGTCGTCTGCACAGTAATGACTGTTCACTTCGCTCCATTGTCCTTGACTCTTTCTGCTGACTTACATAAATCATTAGAGAGATTCAGATTTCTGCTTTTGAGGTTCATCGTAGGTGTTACATTTGAGTTTGCGAGGACCCAGATGCAGAGACCAGAGACAGAGCTGCCGAGGTGAAAAAAGGTTTATTTTGAGATGTTGTGAAGGTGATTGGCAGGTGCGGGGTCCAGCTGTAGTCGGGACTCGCAGACGGGCCGGGCAGGGTTCGGCCAGGCAGGCGGGCAGGAAGGCGGCCGAAGCAGAGCGACACTGAGGTTCTCTGCAGGAGAAGCCAGACAGGACGAGTGTTAGGAGGAATAGCAAAATCACAAGATGGGTAATTGCAGACTAACAAACGTGGTTTTTAGAGGCACTAGTGATCACTGTAAATTACAGGATAATCTGGCAGCGAGTAGTGGGGAGAGCGGGGTTATGTAGTCGGCAGGTGATGAGATGATGAAGAGCAGGTGTGCCGCTCTGCTGCTGTCGCCACGCCCTCGGCCACACATGTGGGGAGAGAGCTGGTAAGGGAGAAGAGGGAGGGGAGAAGAAGACAGACAGGAGAAAACATCGAAAAGCAGGGCAGCCCACAACACTGTCCCAGCAGCGCCGTGACAATAGGATGAAAATGATAATCAGTGCTTTGAAAGGTGACGAGGTGTTCTGGTTCTGTGTGGGGAAACTCATCACCCTTCTTTTCTGACACCTTTAAACTTAATTACTATATCATCCTGTGTGTATTCTGAAAGCATGATGTGAGTAGCAGCAGTAGCAGGATCTTATTAAAATATTGCAGCTGATTATTTCAGTCTGGATGGTTTTCAGACTAGCCGCACACTGACAATGCAAGCCATTCAGAGCAGAACTCAATGAAAAATAATAGTTTCACTGCTGCACTCGGGGCTGAAAAGAAGACAGGTCACTTCGTGGCTACTAACTACATGCTAACCCTGAAATCGTGACTGAATGAATGAGCTGAGGCTATTAATTTCTCTGAATGATCATTCAGTCAGTGTCTGCGAACAACACCTTCATTTGCTCTGTGGTTGGATGTTTAGCTGTCTGGTGCAGGGCTCTACAGTGCGAGCCTTTCACTTGCATTTGCCCCTAAAAAAATGTATGTGCCAACCGGGAAGATGGTTTCGGCGCAGAGTGTGTGAACAAAGGTCACAAGTTACCGTCACAACCTATTTTATCTACGATCGTTCAAAAACTACAATGCTCTGGCTGCAACGCACCAATCACAGTAGTTTTCTGTAATGACGCAACAAGTGTCACGCGAGAGGTGACAGGTCAGCAGACAAGTTAGTTTTAGGTTGGATATTCAACGGATATTCACTCAGGTCCCAGCCGCGACATTACTGAGGTTCACCCAGTCTTAGCAGCAGGAGGACGGTTAGCTCACCTCCCAGAGCCTCGCGCTGCACCGCTACAAATTGTATGAGTAAACTGGACGAATAAGACACACCTCTTTATATCGTATTTCACTTGCTTCCTCTATTTTACATGAATATTAATATTCAGAAATTCATATTTTTTTCTCAATAACTTCCATGTCATGTGGCCCTGTGACTCCAAACCAGCATCAGTGTTCCTAAGTGGGCCAAATAAGACACGCCTCTTTCTATTGTATTTTAGTGCTTCCTGAATTTTATATGAATATTAATATGCACTTGGACAACTGACATCCTTTGTGTTTAATACACATTGGACACAAAATGAAATTAAAAAAATGAAATCACTGTGAATTTATGAAATGGTTTTGTGCTGCCTGAAATGAAAACATTTAAATCAAACACTGGAAATCATTTTGTTTGTGCTGCCTATTTAAGTGTGACGTGTTCGATAAATCGATAAATAAATATTTCTTGTGCTCACATATATTCAACTTTGTGCTCATTGGGGAAAATGTCAGCGAAGAGTCCTGGTTTGGTCGCGGTCGCGGTCTAATTACTGGCCCCATTCACACACAATCAAACCAATCTCCTGCCTTTCCGCTCCTTTGCGGTCAGGTTACACAATGAGATGTCCACCAATGGCAATGAGAGCAGGTCAGGTCACCGTTATCTATCGGCTTTTATCCTGGACCGCACGGGCCGCATTCCGGCCTATTCTTACAATCAACCATGACGCGAGTGTGTGAACGCTCATCACATTACGAGGGAAACCATTTGGCATCAGTGGTGTGATAAAATGATATTGATTTGTATGTTTTATGCCCAGCTGCTCGACCACATGTTTACACATCAGCGCGACCTTTAACCACACAGATATTGGACGTGGATGGAGATGGAGGAGTTGGACCGTTTTCTTTCCCTCCCTCGCAGCTAATATATCTTCATTTGAAGGCTGACACGGGTAGACCATCCTGGCAGTAGTTTTATACAGTACTGTAAGGTGCTGCAACACGCTGTGATGAATGTAATCAATTACACTGGTGACGGTAGGCAACCTGAAGCCGTATCTCTCCCCTTGTTACCCCTCCTGCATCTCCCTCTCCCTTGGACTATCCCCCCAAGTTCATCTCTATTAGGGAGCAAATGAGCTGTCGAGCTGCCCGCAGAGATGCTCAGACGAACGAAGAATGGGAGTCAGTCCTCTGAAGAAGCGCGCGTCACCCCGGTATGGGCGTCTACATTGCACTCTGCACGCCGAGGCTGCTGATCGATCAATAACGTAGACACTAATTGCTTCTTTGAAAGAAAAAGTAAGCCTTTATTAGCCACTTTAAAACATCGACTAAAAATGTAGTTCTGCAGACTTGGCCTAATGGGATAACTTTGGCAATAGCAGCGGGCTTTGTGCATGAAATATCCCCGTTGTCTGGGTAATTGTACGTTCTGACCCAGAAACGAAAGCTCAAACAACAGACAATGCTGCCCGGCCCTGCCACTCATTTGTCTTAATCCGGATAAACTCTGTCTCCTTCATCTGCCTTTAATTCTCTCACTTCTCATTTGCTCTGCCATCAACACCTGCAGCAGCCAAAAGCAGCCAGCTGCCAAGGAGAGCAAACACTAACACACCAATGTCCCTGAAAAATGTCTTCAAGAACAAAAGATGCCTAAATGTTTTTTGGGGGGAAAGTTGAGAAAAACCCAAACAGCAGTGACCGCTGAGGCCTTCAGGCTGCGTCAGAGGCAGCAGAACCCTAGCAGTGCTGACCTTTGGGTGTCGGAGCGATCAATCAGCATGACCCTGTGGGTGCTCCAGCTCTCCTAAACAGCCCAGTCTGTGCCCTTGATATTTGCCTAACAGGAGGCATTACATTAATCTTGTTGCTGACACCGGTTACGAGAGCACCAGACACCACGTGGAGCTTCCCGTGTGCTCCAGCTTCACCTCTCAACTCCTCACCTCAAATCACTCCTCCGCTCATCTTCGCAGAGGAAATTTTTTCGCTTACAAGCCCACATCACTTCTAATCTTCTTCAAGTGTAGAACAAGTTCCTTAACCGTGAAGTCTTGGTTTTAGACCAGACAACTTTAGATCGACAAAGTCATCACGGTGAACAAATGTTTTGCCTCCCAGCTGGGTTTGTTGAAAAGCTGTGACTCACCAAAAGGACACAGACATCATTTGTTGGAAATCACTGACGAATGAACTTTCAGAATACTTCAAACCTTCTTTTTTTTTCAAGGCGTTAACATTTTAGGAAAAGGTTAATGTTTCATGATTGACACATATTTCATCTCAGTGCTCAACACCCAAAAATAGCTATATTAAATCCCCCAGAATCCAGACACCACGAGGGAACCTGTGTTGTAATCATTTGCCCGTTCTGACTGAATCATTGCTGCCTCACGGCAGCATGTATAAACATTTGAATAAGGGCTGGTGTGAGGCAAGGTCGCTGATGTTCAATTACTGGCTGTCATCCAGACAGGATGTTGCAGACAATTTTAATGTCAAAGCATTACACCAACCATGCTCCAGCCTATGATCTGCTCCTGGTCTTGTCTACCGTACTGTTGCCTCATTACAGGAACTCTCAACAACATATTTACATGGCTTCTTTATTACGTTCTCCAACAAACACACCATTTGGTATGATGCCATATAAACTGTTACATTACATTGTGTTGATTTGGCTGATGCTTTTATCCAAAGCGACCCACAGTGTGGATACAATCCAACAATTGCAAGAGTTATGCAAACATCTCCATAATGTTGAATTACTTAATTGAACTTATTAAAGTGTGTTTACAGATCTATTGCTATTGCATGTGTGAGATGGTGCTGTAACAGCCATGTCTTCAAGTGGTACATTCTGAATGATACGAGATATATATAAGAAACATTTTATTTTAATATAATTTGTGGGCCAAGTTGCAGTCTGAGCAGATGAGTTTTCAGTCTGGTGGTAGATGTGTACTGTTTTTTTTGTTTGTTTTTTGCTGTCCTGGTGTTAATGGGAAGTTTGCTCCATTATTGTGGAGCCGAGACAGTGGCACCTGGACCGTAGTCTGATACTAACAAGCTGATTGGAGGCAGCAGAGTGTGGTGGATGAGCTGGGCTGTTTGGTTTGACCGCGTCCTGGACATAAGACAGGGCTGAGCTATCCGCAGCATGCTATAACTATATATCTGTCATTTGGTTAGACGCACAGGTGATTCTATGTGTCTCATTTTCACAACAGACATCAACAATCTATAGCATTTGTTAAGCCTGTCGTGTGTAGAAATTGTATGACATTAAAGCCTCTCAGCATCTTGATACTGTATCAGAGTGTCGTTCTTCACAATGCCCTCAGGTGGCACTAAAGTAAAAATGCAAAATGTACCGGCTTTAAAGGTGCCCTGTGGCGTGTTTGACCATGAGTAGCTTCTTTGTTGGTGCGTCCTTTTATTTTGTTTCTCTCATGTACAGTACACAGACGTGATACACAGTCTGCCAATGGTTTGACACTGTTCTGTAACTGGCCACTGGCAGTAACGCACCAAGAAATGCCACAATACATCAGAAAAATGCAAGAAGAGATTCGATATCCATTCAATATCTTATCAATAAAAATCAATGTGTCGATGTTTACTTACCGGCCACTTCATTTCACACACTGCAAGGCTGGATCAAGCCATCAGAACCATCCTAATGCTTCATGACATGGATTCAACACGGTGCTGGAAACATTCCCCAGTGATCAGGGTCCATGTTGACTTGTTAACATCACGTACACATTTGTCAACAGCTGCATTCGTGATGCAAACCTGCTGTTCCACCACAAACCCTCGTGCTCTGCATGATTGCGATCTGGTGACTGTGAAAGGAGCACAGTTAACCCTTTATCGTGTTCAAGAAACCAGTTTGATCCTATTTGAGCTTTGTGACATGGTGTGATTCTGCATAAAGAAGTCATTAGAGGATGGGTACGCCGTGGTGTTAAAGAGATGGACAGCAATCCTCAGGTGGGCTGGGGTGCTAAGAAGCTCAAATGGTACTACGGGGCCCAAAGTGTGGAAAGAAAGTGAATAATTACATGTTTCCTGTAAAAACAGGCAGAAGCCGATAACACAGAATGTACATTACAGGAAAATAAAGAAAGAAAACTTACAGACAAATATTTAAAATACACCCCCAATTGCAGTATCTACATTTTTTATGTGTTTCCGGGATGTTCTAGCTCTAAAATACAGTTGAAAACCTGCAAACCTGCAAAATAACTTTTTTTTGGCCATCATTGCGCCCTATACTGTTTGTTTGGTGAGAAATGGAGCAAGAGATATGTGGGAAAAAACACTTAAACTTAAACATTTTAACTCCATGGGGACTTTAATGTCGAAATTTACACCTAATACGGGATGAGATTACTCTTGTACTGTGTTCTCTAAGTCCTCATTAGTTGAATCACTTTAATCTGGTGTCAGATCTCCCACAAATCATCTTAACATCCTTGTAATCTGCCATCACAAATGTGTTTAAGAGCCTCCTTTTTACCTCCAAGCGCTCCATAATTCAGGTGCTTTCACTGTCTCTCAATGCCACTCTCAGTACGGCCAATCACAGCAGATTCCTAAACTGTTTTTTGGACACACAGACTGGACACTGTGGCTCAGCGCCGGTTTGCACTGTGTGGCTCACAGTAAACACTCTGAACTGAATGGTAGATTTAATGCCTAGTCCCATCACAATGATTCATCACAATGTTGTGCTTTGGCAACATTTTCCAGAGTGACCACATTCATTTTAACTGCAGTAATATTTCAGCAGTGGTTTGCGACCACACACAACAACAAAAACAACAACAACAAAAACAACAACAAAACTATCTATCTGTCTTTTCCAATGAGCAACATTTAGCTCTGGAGCCGTTCAGTCTGTTCTACTCACCCACCGGAGACGGCACTCTGCTGTAAGTAAGTGTGAGGTGGGAGCGTGGAGAGCGACTCTGTCCTGGTAGGTTTTCCTCCATACTCACTCTCTGTTTGTCATCAGATCATATTCAGGCCTCCCTGTGTGAGTGTGCACAAGGTTGAGAGTGTGTGAGGGTGATACTTTACACAACTGTGTGTGCATGAGAGAGAGAGAGACACAGGGCAGTAAGTGGATGTTGGATATTTGTGTCAGTGGCGCCCCCTGCAGGTAATTACATATTCTGGCACTGGTCCAGTCCAGTCCCACAGAGTCCCAAGAGGTTGTCTCATCATTCAACATGGCAAAAAGAGGTTTTGGGGTTCCTACTATGATTTGCAAGTGACTGAAGCGAGTGCTATCCAGCCCAGAGTTAACCAATGCATTCTTGAATTTTCGTGTGAATAAGACGTGAAGCTGAAAATCAGTCAGTTCAGAGATCATTTCCTGCCCTCTGAGATTTGCTGTCCTTAATCTGAAAGCCCCTGATTAGCAGGTAATGTGCAAATAACCCCTTTTCAGAAATTAAATATTAAGAAACCACAATTTACCTGGTGACAGCCATTCACAAAATCAGACATTATAGTCACAATCAGTACTTTTAGCTTGCCAGAAGTTAATGATTTGACGGAAAGACGGGTGAAGTTTCATCACTGAGAAAACATTTCTGGAGCTTCACAGCAAAACAGCGCTGCTAAACAACTGCAGTAGATCGGGGATTTAAAAAAGACATAAAATGGCTCCACACAGCTCTGCGTGCATTATCAAGTGCTCCCGAAGCCTAAAGATTGATTTGAAAAGACGTTTTATGTATCCTTAAAACGTGGTCAAGCTCATGGAACCACTTCAGGTGGTATGCGTGTTAACACTTTTAGCTTGGCAGGTAACATGGAAGATTTTGTGTTAAAGAGAGGTATAAATAACATCTTTTTATATCAGTTTGACATCATGGGGCTTGTGGTGACTTTTGACTCAGTCATTATTAAAAGTCATTTAACTCAAATTCCTTGACAATGAACCCATTCATCTCACTGAATGTGGTCACTGTTTCACTCTTTCAGTCATAAAACTGCATTTATCGATGTACAGTGTATAAAACTGATTGTCAGTTGCAGCCATTTAATGCGCACATGTTTTGCTGTATCCATGAATCCCCAGCTGATTAGATCTCTTCACAAATGACTTCAGGCAGCTGGGATGCACCAGGCTGCAGGCAAGCTTGTGTGTGTGTGTGTGTGTGTGTGTGTGTTATCTCAGCACCTCAAGGTGGCTGGCTCTCCCTTCATCTCACAGGGGAACTGAATCAAACACAGATCCGTAAGGTCAGCCACAATATCTCCATTAGTTCTGGGAAATGCGACCTGTCAGTGTTATTCAGCGAGATTGAGACGCCATGACTCTGATGCTCTTTACCGTGAGACATTGCATAACGACAGCTGACAGGCGTGTAAAAAGCAGTGTGTTCAGAACTATGATGCAAGGGGAAATAATAAAAAACGCATTTGTCACATTTTCCATCGTGACCGCGTTGACCAGAGCTTTCCTTCCTGATTGTTTGTGTTGCAAACACAAAGCAATAAACGGGCCGCGCAGCTTTCGGCAAGCCAGCGTTCAACAGAGGAATGAGTCAAATTTAAAGGGATGATACTCCAAAATCCTCAAGTATATCCTTGAAGGTATATGGGTCTCTGCCCAGGCTGAACAAATAGGCTGCCCGAGAGTTTGGCCAACAACAATGTTTTTCTAATCTACGGTCAATCAAAGCCCTGATGCATCACACAGTGCTTTCATTTCCCCCCCCCAAGTTATTGCTCCCTCCCTGATCTGCACTGTAATGCAGCTTTCCCCCTCTGATTTTCTAAAGGGACACATAGAGAATACATATATAGAAAGTTTTGTGTTGACAGAACGAATATAAAGTGTCACTCATACTCACAGCTGTGAACGTGACACATTTACACCAGCGGACAGCTCATCTCACTTGACTTTTTGAACTCTGGGAGAAAAGTAGAGCACCCCGAGGAAAGTGATTAAGAGTCCTGGCTAGACAGTGAACCCTCCTCCTGGTTCAGGGTCTTGGATGAAAAAAAGCTGTTCACAATAAACGCTGAGATGACAGGGCAGCTGGCAGGCCGACGAGTAAGTTACATAAATAATACATCAAGTAGATGTTAAACTGACTGAGCGTTGTAGAAACTGGAGTTTACAGATGACCTCCACACTTTTATCGATGCAGACATGAAAACTCTCTGATGTGTCTGACATGGTTTTGTAGAAGGAGAAAAGAAGTCTAGTTCACTGCCACGTTAAAATCCTTAAGATGGAAGCCCCTCTCCCTCGTTTAGGATTCCAGTATGCAAATATTTTCCATTGCAATGTTCCAAGATGTGTCTTGATTCACTGCAGTCAGCGGGTGCATTATGAATTGCATACTTTATCTTTTCACTTCTAGTGCGTACTATCAAGTCAAGTTGCTAGTAATCAGAGCAGTGACTCAAGTCATCCGAGTCACAATGACTGGAACGTACATCTTCGTTGGACTGAACTTCAGTATGTTTCCTTAATATCAATGTTTCATAGATTAACAGCATCTAACAAAAATGCAGACAACTGTTGTTGTTTTTTTAAGCAGCATATGTGTATCATATGGCTTCTATATGCATGAGTTTTCTTTTATAATTTACAGCCTCGGTTCACCACTGATGTTTGTCCCACACACCCTGACGTGGGCTGAGACACCTCAGGGTGCCACAGTCGGGACACACTGCCAGAAGCCTCTGGCCGCGTCCTGCCCTTCTTCTTGATGCAGGTTGCCATCTGGTGGTTTTACTGGGTACATACCCCTTCATCTGGTGTGTTCAATGCCTCTCAGCAGGGAGAGGATTCACAGCACATTTGAGTGGAACTACTACAGAGGAATTTTTTGTTTTTGCTTTTTCTTTCTGATATTGGCCAGGCTGTCAGATTTGGAGGATTAAACGTGATTTGACACTTGAAATCACTGAGATTTAGAGTCTTTAGACCTCCAACGGGCCTGTGTGACACATGACAGAGTGGAAAACACAGTGAGTTTAACTATACATGTATTTGTCAAATATTCATATAAAACATTTTAAAGGTCCTGTTTGTAAGAAAAGTTGATTTTTGACTCCAATTCCAAACTCGTCACATACTGACACACAGTGATGCTGCCCGACCCGTCCTACTATCCCAGAGCATCAGTTGGGAACGATCCTCAAAAATCCACTGTTCTTACATTGAGGACCTTTAAATACTTTGCGACATAATCTACTTAGTGTTTTTTAATATGAATAAAGACCTGAATATTGTGGCCATCAAACCCCCTCTGCTTATCAGTCTCCTTGTGGATATTTCAACTGCAAGTTAGTTAGTATGAACCAGCGTGTAGTTTAAAATAGTAGTGACTGTTAGAATTATTTAGAAGCAGCTGGATGAAGGCGCTCTCAGCGGTGTGTTACAGTACCTCCAGTGGTGAACACAGACATTCAACTGTTTATTACACTGATGATGTGTGTGTGTGTGTGTGTGTTAAAATATGTGCTGGCATCTTGCCAGCAACAGTTTGGTGTGTGGATACATATGAGGGGTTAACACTATTTAAAAATGTAACATTCACATGTTTTAACTGTTTTGATTCAATATCCTGTAATTAAGGGGGCAGCTTAGAAGTGCTTCTGTTCTGGTGATTATTACATAATGCTTCAAGTAGATGAAAAAGAGTGGAAAAGACAAAAACAAGTGTGCGGTATATTTAAGTCGAGTGTTTGGTTTGGTTGGTTTGTTTTTTTGTTTTTTTTGTCTTTGGCTCTGCTGACAAGTTTAAAGCTGTTTGATTTTTATTTGTTAAAACTGTGCGTTCCTTCTGAGGAGCTAACTGAGCTGCCAGAGTATACGAGAGGCAGTCGGCAGAGGGATAAACCCTTACGGTGATCATGAATTAAATTCTGTGTCACTTGGCCACTTTTTTATAAATTGCACATTTCCTTTAGAAGAATCCGATTGTGTCATTTTCATCGTTATCACACAGCTTCTATAACCACAGGATCAGGTGCAGCATGTTTGATGGTGAGTATATTGTGAGCTCACTGAGCTCATCTCAGCTCTTGCGTGCGTTTCAGTTTCTGCCACTAGAGGGCGCTCCTGGCCAAATTATAAAGACCTCTCACTCTGATGTCCTAAACTCTCCAATTTGCATGTAATCACATGTTGGACAGGGGGTCCCAGTGTGTTTTCTTCCGTTTCTGACTTTCTACTTTTGTGTGTTAAGTGAAGGACTGTAGCAGAACTGAGAACAATGAATAAACGTTATTGTGAAATTCACACATAATATAATACATACATACAAAAAACACATACATATAAAAGGCTTCTACTGTATTTATAAAGGCAAAGTGCTTTCTATGTTTTGAATATATATATTTCATGTTTTATGACTGTTGCGTTCATTGTTAAAGGCCCAGAGAGGAGCTGGCCGCTGCTGGGAGCAGCTCAGCACCTCGGTGACTCTGAGCAGATCTACTGACTGACTGCAACAAGCCTCTTTTTGTCCCAACATCTGCTTATCTACCCCGTCACTGTTGTGTCAATTCCCATTTGTGTCGGAGGTTACACTCAGATAAGATTATCTTTGCCGCTGTTTATTAACCTATTTCCCTTCAGTGGCGGGACAAAAGGCCTGCGGTGCGCGCCATCAGCGGGCCAACAAGCCATTATTGAAAGTCACAATAGAGCTGAGCACATAAATCAGGCTCATATCTATCTGGACTGCAGGGAAATGGCTGACTGCTGCGAGCAACAGGTTCACATGGACCACAAATATTTGAATGATATGAAAACAAAATCAACATTTCCTATTAAGATTATTTGGATACGATAACTTGTATTCGTCATGATTCATTATTATCATCATCATTATTATTATTATTATTATTATTATTATTATTATTATTATTATTATTATTAATATTATTATTATTACAACCATCATTATTACGTAAAATAACAATGTTGTGCTAAACTTTTACTCAATATCTTGGTAATAAATGTGACGTAATTGCTTTTAATCATTTAAAAGATTTAAGGTTATTACACTCCATTGGTTCAGTGAGCTCCACGTCGATTTCTCTAATAAATTTGAGTTTAAGAGATTAAACCTTAAATTACTGTTAAATTTAGGAGATAAAAAAATCTCATAATTCATTATGTTAAATTGCGATTACAGTCTCATGGGCTGTTTGGCAGCTCCTGTCTTTGGCTGTAGCCTAAATGAACTGGAGAAAGTGCCAATCTTTCTGTCGTTGGTGTCACGGCGGGTCAGCCAGCAGCTGCTTTTATTTAACTTACTGATATTTTCGTACATTTTTTTTTTTTACACAGATTGAACAACAGAAATTAAAACGGGCGGTGGCTATTTTTTGTTTCCCAGCAGCTTCTTCCTATAGTGATCATTTTGGAAAGACTTTCAAACAAGGTAATAAAATCGATGTATATGATCAGGCGAGGGGAAATATACGGATATAAATTAGAAATAGAGAGGGCCATTTACAGAATTAGAAAACGCGTGTGTACTGCATCCCTTCAGCTTGAAGAAATACAGTCAAAATTGTGAATCACCTCGCGTTGAAAAAACCTCTTAAAACCCACAATCTTTCCTGCCGGTGAGTGAACGGGCAGCAAGGTGCATTTGCCCGGAGCCTTTCAAAGCGCTAACGTGGACCATATTTCACTCTTACAACCTCTTCACATCTCCATAAAATATTACAGCACTCAGAGTGATGACTGGAGCCTTCCGCCGTTTTTTTTTTCTTCTCACACACTTTCCTCCGTAATAACGCAGTTTGTCTGGAAAACACACGCTGATTATCTCACTCGTATAAAAAAAGGCGAGCTCCCGTCCTTTAAAAGAGTTCATACTCTGTAATGATTGGATCCGAGAGGCCGCTGACTGCTCTTGTTTATCCGCTGCTCTCCTGATGAAAAACACCAAGTGGCATGAAATATTGTTCCAGATGTTGCTTTTTTTTTTCTTTTTCTTTTACAGATTGCAACAAGCGCTGGAATAAGTCAGTTTATCCCAGCTCATCCTCCAGAGTACCGGGATCAATCACAAAACACTGGGCTTAAAGGGAATCAAATAATGATAAATAAATAATAACAAAAGATAAAAACAAGCCGAGTGCTTGAAAAGTCCGAACCGCATTGCACATCAAACACATCAACGAAAATGGCTTTTAAACAGCAAAAAAAAAAAAAAAAGTTGAATCGGTTTATTTGTCTGTAGACTTTAAAATGTAGGCTATTCTCTATCTCAAATTCACTTAAAACATTAGAAATCCCTCCTCACCTCGCCGGCTTCCGTACCTACTTTGATACACTCGGGGTGTCTGTTGTAATAGTTTATAATGTAAATGTATAGTCTTTGGCATATGTGGAAACAATGATTTTCATGGTGTGAGGCGCATCATTAACAGCACCGCTAAAGATCTTAATAGAGTGTGGCTGGTGATGCGTTCACTGTCTCCTCCGACACCCTGCCGCCCACAATCTCCAAAGTCTTCAATCAAATTGTTTGAGTTGAGTTATGAAAAACGATTACATTTTCTGTTTGTTTTCTGTGTTGCTTATGCACAGAAAAGTTTGGAAATTGTGCATCAGTCGTGGCCTTTTAAAATACCTTTTAAAGCTTACACATAGGCCTATATGTAGCCTATATAGGCCTATATATTTTTTTAAATGGTGGACAACTTTTGTTTAGTCTAAGCCTAAAATAATAACATTCTACGCCCTGATGTGTATCGGCTTCGAAAAGTCACTAGTCTACAAACTGAATCATAATCTATCATAAGTAAATCCCTGTCAGTCCTTATAAGCGCCGAACAGCGTCGTTCAAGCGCGATTTAACTTGAAGCTGCTATTTCCGACGGCACGTCAAGGCAGCACCAGTCCAGCAAAGACGCACGTGTGAAGCGGCGGAGTTTCCGTCTCCTCCAATCACAGCGCCCGCTCACTCAGCCCCGTCCAATGGGAATAGCGCGCGTGCAGGTGGCCGCGCTATTATCAGCGGGTCTCGCTTCCCTCTGAGCCTAGAGCGAGTCAATTTATGGAAAGACGAGTCGAGCCCTTAATGGTTCCCATCAAAACCACTAAAAACATCATCACACGCTCCGACTTCCGCGAGGATTCCTGTGGCGGACGCATGCAGCCTTCTCCCAGCTGACACCCCGCGACCAAAACAAGCACGCCGAGAGACATTCGGAGGAGTTTTGACCGAAGCGTTTTCACTTCCCCAGAGAGAAGAGAAGTTCGCTTTTTGCACAAGTTTCTCCAACATTTTCCAGTCTGCCTTTCTTCTCGTCCAGGATACTTTTTGGAGAAGGCGGCAGAAGTGGCCTGGCTCCTGACTGTCACCAGTCCCGCTCTGCGCCTTTTATTCCCAATTTAGTTGATTTCTTGCTTCACCATTTTTTACCAGAGCGAGTTTGGCGTTTCATGCTCACCAATGTTAGCGGTCGGGCAGATGGAGGCTAACCGGCAGAGTGCTTTCGTCCTGGGCAGCACCCCGCTGGCGGCGTTGCACAACATGACCGAGATGAAGACGTCCCTGTTCCCGTACGCGCTGCAGCAGAGCCCGGCGGGCTTCAAGGCGCCGTCGCTCGCCAACCTCAACTCCCAGCTCTCCATGGGCACCCCGCACGGAATAAGCGACATCCTGGGGAGACCCATCACCACGGCCGGACAGCTGCTCTCCGGGTTCCCCAGGATAAATGGCCTGACTACAACCGCAGCCGCCGCCGCAGCAGCGGGGATGTACTTCAGCCCGGCGGTGTCGCGGTACCCGAAGCCCCTGGCCGAGCTGCCGGGGAGGGCGCCCATCTTCTGGCCCGGGGTGATGCAGGGTTCTCCCTGGAGAGACCCGCGGGTCCCCTGTCCTTGTAAGTCCTCTCTGTCTGTTTGTAACCTAAACTTTTTAGAGTTAGTTTACGAATTGTTCAACTTGAAGAACCCCTGTGTGGTTGCATAATGTTTTAGTTGAGTTATGTTGCTTGTCTTGTGATTTTTAGATATTATTGAGGGCCTATTAGAGGCCTATCAGAGCAAACACACACAAACAAACAAAAATAACGAGTAATTCATTTAACTAATCTAAATGAATGTTAAAGTTGAACCAAAGGCATAAAACAAGATTAAGCTCTGTAGTCACCATAAAGCTAGTCTGAGCACCACAGACGCTCCCAAGTTCCTAAAAGAACATTACATTTAATGTGATACTTGGCAGGACTCTCAAACCTGTAAAATAAAATCATAACATTAGAAAATATAAAACATAGGCCTACAATCATAAAAAACACTTGGTCAGTAAACGCATCATGTAGCTCAGACACACCGGGTGAGGCGTTTTAGGAACATTTGAGTCTGCGTTTGTGTGTGCGACATATAAAATACAATTGTGACCTTTTATCCATATAAATCATCTGATTCAGCTTTTATATGTTTTTAAGTTTATTTGCTTTTCTTCTTTCCAGCTCAAGCTAACATGATGATGGACAAGGACGGCAAGAAGAAACACTCCAGACCGACTTTTTCAGGACAGCAGATTTTTGCACTGGAGAAAACTTTCGAGCAGACGAAATACCTGGCCGGCCCAGAGAGAGCCCGCCTGGCCTACTCTTTAGGGATGACCGAGAGTCAAGTCAAGGTAAATAAAATGATAATATAAAAAAAACACCTTCTTTGTGATTTTTGGCAAATGTGGAAATTTGTTTTGTAACCTGGGAAATCCAGATTTTGGAAGCGCATGACATGGATAATATTATTTCTGAACCACTGTAATTATATAGTAGTCCAACATTATTATTATTATTATTATTATTATTATTATTATTATTATTATTACACCCATTTTCTGCCTTTGAGCCTTTTGATCCCTTGTTCACTCCTGGACCTGTTGAACATCTGTGCGCCTCTCCCTCCTCAACAGGTCTGGTTTCAGAACAGAAGAACCAAATGGCGGAAGAGACACGCCGCGGAGATGGCCACGGCCAAGAAGAAACACGACTCGGAGACGGAGAAGATGAAGGAGAGCTCGGACAACGAGGACGACGACGAGTACAACAAACCACTGGACCCAAACTCAGACGACGAGAAAATCACGAGACTGTTGAAAAAGCACAAGGCCACCAACCTGGCGCTGATCAGCCCCTGCAGTAACAGCTCGGACACCTTGTGATGCCCACAGCTCTGGGGAGGGGGCGTCCAACAGAGACCTGTCGCACTCTTTCTGACCCCCTTTTTCACCTGACACGACGAACATGCGCCGGCTTGAAGAGGGGTGGAATCGCATTTTTTTGCTCAGACAGAGCAAAGAAAAATGTGGAACAACCGAGTGTGTGTCTGTGTATGTGTGTGTGTGTGTGTTTGTGTGCGCGCGCCAAGACGCACAGGAAGACGCGCTCACCAAAACGTGGCCAAGAGACGCATTTGGCTTCATTCAAACTTACAGACTCTGTGCACACGGAGATATAAACTCCTGTCAGAACTGGACTTGAAGAACACTCGACGATGAAGAGTTCATGTCAGCTTGAAGGACAAAAAAATATTTGGGACAGGAAGTTGTTTTGGCGACGCAAATCACTTCTCACGCATACAACTGGAGTTTTAACAACAGGTGTAAATGTAAAACTATAATATACACACAGTCCGGATCAGTGTTGGCTCATCAGTGCGACTCGTTACTTCTATTTTCCCACATGCAACGCTGCCTTACTTTACTCATGCTGCGTATCTCACGAGAGGGGTTATTTTTGCGTTGCACCTTTACGCAAAAATTAACAGCCTGTGTCACCTTTAAAAGTCAAGAAGGCGATTTATTTTCACGCTGCTGAATGGTCCCATTAATTGGTGATAGAATTTCTCAGCCCCCATAATGATTTAATCTGCAGAAAAGTCGTCTTTCATTCTGAAGTAAAGGAAGTGTACACCATTTATTTTTTAAATTCAGCTTTAACCTCATTTGTTGGTTTTAACAAAAGCAAATGTATTTTTATTTTTTAAAATAGAGCTGTTTCTTTATTAGCAGCGAACACTGATCCGGATCCCAGACGCATGTTTTTAAAATGGCAGGTGTAAACGGGGCCTGTGATGCTTCTAAAGCTCAGTTTAACCAGGGTATCCACTGTCCTACAAGGCGAGAGAATTAAATGTTGTGTGGGGGGGCTGCAGGTTCGAGATGAACGAATGATTCGTGCTGTAGCCTAAAGATGAAGATGTACGTCAGATTGTATATATTTTTTACTGAATAAGTTATGTTTGTTTCAGACGTGGCAGCCTTCCTTCCGCAGCCCGGACGCGCTTATTATCCCTCTCAGACAAAACCTGCTGCTTCGTTTTCATTCCCGCAGAGTTAATTTCGCCCCCTTTTTTTTCTTTTCCCCTTCCACGTTTTTACCATTCTCACTCCACCATCGGCACACAAATGTATAGAGGCAAAAAAAAAAAAATGCTGTAAATAATCACTGTAAAGACAACAGCTTGTTTTAACCGACACCACAGTACACACACACACACACACACACACACACACTCCTGTTTTTGGTTTTCATTTGAGAAAGTTTTTATGTTTTTACCTCATCGTCACACAGCGGAACAGAAAAACTGGACCATCGTTTTTGTTGGGATTAAAGAGAGTATTATTGCTTCCGGGAAGGTTATAGGAAGAAAAAAAACACTTTGTATTATGAATAAATTATTTAACAAGCATTTTTGTTTTATTATGAGTTTTGTTTGAATGTATGGGCTTAATATAAATTAAAGATAAATTCATGACTATCAGTAATCGAATTTCATTATTGGCAACGGTGATGCTGTTAGAGGATTATTTATATTTTATTTGGAAAATATTTTGACTTGTATTTTCTGAAGTCTGTAGCAGAAAACAAGGCACTCTTGATAATGAATAACAACAATAATAATGTCACAATTAATTTTATTTAATGAGAATTATCATTTCTGTCACTTTTTTTAACCCAAAAGAAAAGTAAAAATTAATTTTCTTTTTTTTTCTACATTTGCAACTTTTAGGTTTACTGTTCAATAAGGCATCACACCAAGCTACACAATTGAGTAATCATTCCTGACAGCATTGGTATTATTGCAAATTATCAAATGTTAGATATTATTATTATTATTGGCAGCAGTTTCAATAACTGTTTTTACAAATCAAACCTGATAAACTGAACAGTCTGCCTGTTCTCTTTATGAATTTTGGTCGTTTTACTTTGAAGGATTTCTCAGGTTTAAGTTACTTCTTTGGAACTTTCTTGGCCTTCTGTTAGAGCATAATTAATCAATTTAATTAGAAGTTCTTAGTTCCAGTTTTATAATGTGTGATGCTTGGTGTAAACTGTTGCTGGATATCTGCTGGAATCACCCAGAGTAACACAGACAGACCTGATCAGAAGTGCTCCCCCTCTGTCTGTGACGCAGTATTACACCTTTCCATTGGAATCAAGGGGAGCTCTCAGCCAATCAGAATTGAGCAGCCATAAAATCAAATCCCAGTCAGGAAACTTTGACAGAGCCTGTGTGAGGTGAACAGTGCTGACACATAATGTGGTGAAGAAACGAAAAAGACTATAATATTATTTTATAATTAGTATTAGTATTATTTTTATTATATTATTATTATAAGTATTATTTTTCCTTTCCAAATTTTATTTTCGTGTGACTTAAGTATCCTCTATATAATATAAGGCCACACTATACATGTGTTTGTGTGGAAGAGTTCTGAAGTTTAATTTTCGGTAAGGTTTAGCATCAAGTAAGCCACATAAGGTGCTTTGAAATGTCTTTTTCCGGCAATGAGCACTTAAATTTCGCTCGTTTTAACCCCTCTACATTGAATTTACGTTATTTACTTCTACAGTCCCTCTCTTCACAGTGGTGCAGCTAACTTTCTACGTTTCCTTTACCCTGATAAAACAGACTGTAGCGTTAGTGCTGGACTTTTTTTTATGCATGTAAGTACATATTTTCTTTTTAAAACCTTGTTTTGGTGTGACTTACATATTTATTTTTAGTGTTTTGAGTTAAAACTTGTTGAAATTCACGCTAAGTGTCAATGAAGCTGCACAAGCTGCTCAGATTTCTTTGCTAGGCTATACTGCGCACTTAAATTTCGCTCGTTTTAATCATCTTTAAACGGATTTATACGCTTAATTTCTACATGAGGTTCCTGTCGCCTTTTAATTGACCTCATCCTGGATTCAAATATCTGCCAAATTGATTAAAAAATTGCATATTTCATTGCAGGAACTCGTATTTTTCTTTACCGAGCAGAATACATTCAAGGCGGCCCTCTTGAGAATTAGCAAAGCAATGTAGCGAAACCAGAATAAATAAGAAAAATATAAATATCCCACTTAAAAAGTCAATATTATGATTAATCCTCTCTTAATGTTATTTTTCCGTTCGTGGCTGCTGTGGAGGCCAATTAAAGCTGGTGTCAGAGAGCATCTCCCTGAAGAGAGGCGAGCAGAGGACGTGTTGCTGAGCTCTCAGTCCACACTGTGATCATATACTAATGATACACTGATGATGTCGTGGGAGGCTAATGTTAATTGACGAAGACCTTTTTTTTTTTCCCACGAAGAGCTCTTACTGTGTAGCAAAGGAGGGCAAAAATGAGAGGACAAACAGTCGGTAAGCTCTAATGGTTTTTTTTTATTGCTTGAGAACTGCATCACCTACAGTAGAGGCCAGGCCGTCCGGAAAAGGGAAGGGGGCTAGAATAAAATCTCTATCTGCTTTTTTAATAAGATGGAGTGAAGAAAAAAAAACTGCGGCTTATAACTCCTACAGTATATACTCACAATGACCAGCAGGAACAGAAACAAGCAGGCTTTTTTTTTTTCAGAAAAGAAAAGGAAAACTGATTTTGCCCTACGAACCCAAATCACACAAGACAACAGAAAGTCTGCAGCAGGCACAAAAAAATAGTTCCACTTGCGGTGATTCAGATTTAAAAACCAAACAAGAAAAAAGAAAGAAAAATCACAGAGGATCAAATCTGACGGCTTCACACAGTCTGAATCTGTAGTGTCGTAAATTAAGTCGATAAAAGGAAACGCTGGCGTCTCTTTAATGCTCAAATTATTTGCAATGAAGGCTGCTGAAGGCTACATACTAAACAAATAAAAAAAGCAAGGCTTCCTGCTCTTTCCCGCCTTTAGAGTTTATCTCTCTGTCTTGGTTTTTTTTTTTCTTAACACATGTCATAATCAATACATTTACCGTCTTACTTAAGTATTTTTTATAACTCTTACACACTTCATTTCTGTGTAGGATACTTGGCACCATAATGCAGTAACAAAACAAAACAAAACAAAAAAAGACCAAAAAAAATAAAATAATAAACCAAACAAAAAAAAACAGTTTACATTTTTAAGGATACCCAAGCCTATCTAAAATATCACATTCAGAACCATAATATTATAGAAATAAGTTAGAGTAAGAATAACAATGAAATAATGTGAGAGTGCTATATATGAAACATTATCTTATATACTTGCATGGTCTATGGCACTGCTTAAAACATTCTTGGATAGGCAATAAATCATTGAACAGTTTCTCTCCTCTTGTACGGACTCCTCAAAGGTCAGCGTGGCTGCAAGAACACCCATGCAGCCCTCTTCTGTCTGCGCACACTTCAGCATAAACATTTTGGTAAGAATTATAAATTATCTCTTTAAAAAGTACAGTATATAAAATGAGACTCAACTGATGTGTCAGGCATGGCAGTGTGTTGTGCACACAACAACAACGACGACGATGACAACTCAAAAACAAAACAAAAATATATATATATGTATAGAATTTGTTGGGATAAATCGAACGGTTCGATCTATTCCAACAAAGGGACCACAAAGTTTGGTCGGAAAAAGAGAACGGCACTAAAACCATCAACAACTCTATGTTATACTGTCCAATGTACAAATAACCCTAACAATATAGATATACAACTTTTTTTGCATTGCACTTTTCTTTTTTAAAACACCTTACATACTGTGTGGAAAGTAGCTTCTATACACAGAGGCATACCTAAAAATGGCAAGTATGGTGTCTAAAAGATGTAGTAGGACTGATTTCAATTAGAGTTTTGGCAACGAGGCTGTGGCATGGAAAAGAGTCGTCCGTCCATCCTTTTTTTTTTCTCTTCTTCTTTTCTTGGGAATGGGGTTGCATGGCAACAGTGAGGTCAGCGATGTGTGTCTTGTCTGGAGCCGGGCCCTCGGGTGCTCGTCCACATCTCAACAAGTGTTTTATGGAGAGAAAACGGCTGTGTGTTTTCGTATGGATGAGGTGTCAGGACAACTGCAACTGGTCAGCACTGCTGAAAAACTTTGTCTGGGTTCTTCAGTGTATGCTTGTGCAAAGTGTGTGTGTGCAAAGTGTGTGTGTGTGTGTGTGTGTGTGTGTGTGTGTCTGTGTGTGTGTCTGTGTGCATGTGTGAGTGTATGCGAGTGTGTTGGTGTCCTGTTTGTTTCTCTGGTGTTCTCACAGAGGCGCTTCACGGAATATCATCTCCCCCCTTTGGCAACACTTCCCTGTGGAGAGATAAAAGAGAAAAGTTGTACTCCTGAATATCAAGCGGTCGTGTTTCAACCAAAGAAAAAACAGCTGATGTCGACTTTTTTTTATTAGTTTAAGTTATAAAAAGATGCAGCATTAGTTTGTAAGTCTTAAAATGACTGAGGCATTTTAAGCAAACGGCAATCATGTCACATTTCTCCACTGAGGACGTTTTATTTTGGAATAAAACTCTTCAAACGGGCATATTTGCCTTCAGATGCAAGGTCATGAGAAAGTCAAGCAAATCAAAGCAAACAATAGCAACAATGGGAAGAATTATAATAAAGAAAAATTAATATTTACCACGACATCACTGCACCACACAACACTTGTGCTTATTTGCATTAGGTTTACCTGCCCCCGCTGTTATTCGGAAGGACAGGAAGACAGGCTGGCAGGGGGACAGAGACAGAGCACAGTTAGACAAAACACAAGTTGGAGACTTTATTAGCGCTCTCTGGGACAAGCAGCACCTCTCTCTCCTTCTCTGAGCACCTATGACACACAGGTTAAACTCACATACCAGCGCTGTGCATTTTTGGGCCCGTGTGCTAACTACATTGGACATTTTTTAAACATAGCCAGCTGTGATTTTAGCAGTGGTGTGTGGCTGGGAGGTGACGGCTGCTGCAGTATCTCTCAGTGTGCTCGGGTCACCTCACACACACACACTACTGTCTATAACACACTAAGTATTGATGAAAGACCTGACTTCAGGCGCCTCTCTTTCAGCGTAAGACCTTCTGTCTGACACCACAGAGACTGGGGCAACAGTGTGTAGCACTTTCTGTACAGTCAGTTTTGGCTGCTCTGACCTCTCGGCCACTTTTATACCTTCTTCCCTAAATAAACAAACAGCTTTAAGTTAACGTTTTAGGGTGATAGAGTCATTTTGGTTGGTTTAACTTAGTTGCAAGATTGAGATTATTTGTATATATGTGTTATTTTTTAATTCTTTATCAGTAGTAATTTATTCCTAAAAAATGTTCGTCCTGTTAGCTATCACTTACACTGTAGATAAGTGCGTCAGCTTACGATTATTTTACTTATCGATTAATCTGCAGATTATTTTCTTGATTAATCAATTAATCGTTTGGTCAATAAAATGTCCACAATTTTGAAAAATGCATATCACAATTTTCCAGAGCCCAAAGGTGACGTCTTCCAATTTCTTCTTTTGTCCAAACAACAGTCCAAAACCCAAAGATTCTTCATTTACTGTCATGAATGACAAGAGAAAGCAACCAATTTCACATTTAGGAAGTTGTTACCACCAAATGTTTGAAATTTTTGCTTGAAAAATGACGGAAATGATTAATCGATTATAAAAACAGTAGGCGAATAATTTTCTCTCAATAATTGCAGTCTTAGTATTTGTAATTAGACGATTAAACTTACACTCAAAGGAATATAGGCACTTCAGTTATCTAGAGATGTTTGTTGATAACAGAGCACAATGCTGGTGAAAGCCAGTGTAGTATAACTTAAGCATATCTTAGCACATTAAATAATATCATTATTATCTTATACTTTAAACATATTAATATAAAGATGTTAATGTATGTAATATAAATAGTTGTTTCCTCACTAGACACACATGTGCTGAGAGTAGATCCTCTTCCACTCCAGGCTAAGACTCACGGAATCAGTTTGATCACAGCATCACAACATAGTCACACACAGTGAAGACGTGGGCAGAGCCCCCATTGTTACCTTGTGGTCCCCCATGCAGACATTGGGCCCGATGTTATCATAGACTACAGACTTCTCTTCATTTTCAGGCTGCAGACACACAAAATCACATAGTCTTTTATGGATGAAAACTGTGACCGACATTTTGTTAAGTTCATTACTTGAAGCGAGCGCTCCACACTGTGCAACTCTTGATACAAAGTGAACACACACAGGATGCACAGTCAGCAGCACCGTGTTCGTGTTTACACAGTACCATCATTACAAGCTTGTGTCATGTTTTATAACACAGTCATGGATGAGCAGTCAGTGTACAAGCTTCATTAAACACAATTAGCGGGATTACAGAGGTGGTTTCAAAATAAGAGTTTCTTTCTTCTTTTCTTTCTTTCACACAATTTGGACACTGAAATGAATTGCAAAATTCTACAAGGACAATAAGATTTTCTTTACGTGCAGACAAAATCCCATTTATGTCACCAGTGCAGTCATCCTGGACAGTTTATTTCCATTTGCATATGTCTTCCATACCTTCTGAATCAGAAATTCAGTTTGCAACTTCGTATAAATAGTTGTGGGAAATATCGGGATAAACTGAGCACCAGCAGTAAGTGCTAAGTAATTATGTGGTCAGGCACTTGGTTTAGAGAATTGTAAGAGACAGCCATTAGTGAAATTAATGCAATTTACAGGCGCAAAAAAAAAGAAGTGAGCATTGAACAGAGAGGGAAAAAAATAACTTTCTCAATTATGTTATATAGTCATTTAAGTAAGCTTTTATGATGCTGGATGTATCAATTATGAATAACTCAGGAAACACTAAGATTACAGGCTTGTTTTGCTCATTTCCTTTAGTACAGAATGCCACAGAGCAGCAGCACAGCTTCTGATTTATGGTGAACACAAGTATGCACTGAAGTGAATGCACCTTAAGGAACAGCTTTAACTTTAAAACCTGTGCATAGCAGCGTGGTGGAGAGAAATGAAAAGCTGGAGTAATTTACAAAGCGGACATTTGCCTGTGGACTCTCTGGGTGTAATCTAAGTGCCTATCTGAGGGAATCATGTTTCAATATCACTTTCTGCACACAAAGAAGCTGTTACCCACTCACACATGAATCTGCAGACTCGTGTATAAATCACACTTGTCTGGTTGAACTAAAGACTTTTTAAACAGCCGCCCCCAACCCCCATGTAGCGCGCGCACGCACACACACACACACACACACACACGCACACACACACACACACACACACACACACACACACACACACACACACACAGAGGGTGGTGGGTGCTACCAGTTGTGACTCGGTGAGCTGCACTGGCACTTCAGAAGAAAGAGACAGAGAGCTTGAGAATGAACCATAAAGCGAAATCCAAATTAACTTCAGACCAATCCTGCAGTGGAGCGGGGTCAGCACACGGTGCGCCTCCACCTCACTCTACCTTCCTCCAGCGGGCCACGCACTGGCACCTCTCTATTTGTCTGGCAGCCGGCCCCGAGCCGCTGCCTCCCAAAGCCTGCGATACATTCATCAAACACACACTTGATAATTTACAAAGGCAGCATAAAATTGTGGATTTTCGGGCTGCATAATCTTTAGACAGATAAACAAATTACCCGGGCCCCTCCGGCAGAGAGGGTGCGCTCGCTCGGCTAAACATTCATTACCGGCGCTCCCGGAGCTGGTGCCGCGCTGCACAGCCAGCGGGCAACCTTTGGCGTGTTAGGGCTCGGCAAGCAGAAAATAACATGATGGCGGGTTAACCGACCGTGCCATGATAGATGACGCCGCACGGTGGGCTGTTTACGGGCCTATGTCTCAACAATCTGTAATGCTCGGAGCCAGAGAGTGTGTGCTCAGTGAATCATCAGCCAATCTGCGAACACACTAACTGTCCCACTCTGTCCCTGCATTACAAGCAATTAGCTGGTGCTTGAGGGGAAGAAAGGCAAACAACAACACAGCTGTGTGCGTGTGTGTGTGTGTGAGAATCACCTTTTACATAATTCTAACACATTAAGAGGGGGAAACTAACTGAGTATTGTCATTTTAAAATGCTTTACAGTCTGTTTTTCACAACTTACTGCAATGCAGCAATGAGAGGTATTGTTCTAGTGTGATTTCAGTCGGTCAAGAAGAAAGATCAGGAAGGAATTTGTCATTTGTGGCAGACAAAAGAAAGCAAACTTCCTGAGCAGCCCCCTGTTGTGGACTACACCTGTACAATACACTGCTGCATCTCTTTCACGCATTCACAGGCGAAAGCCTGCACATTCAAAAACTGAACAGACTGCAGACCTTCTTTTGGGAATCTAAAAGGCTAGAAAAGTGGCCTGTGGCTAACTGGATTGTTTCTGGTGGTCATGGCAGCTTTTGTCAAAATCAGGACTTGTTGTTTTTCAGACAAGGGATGACAGAAATATCTGGGAAAACTTGGCAGAGCTGCACGGTGTGGATGGTGTCTAAGTAATCCAGCAAACAGAATAAGAAGAGGGGATAGAGACGGCAGATTGGCTGCAGTTTACAATACTGGGATGGATTTGAGGCTGAGCAAGGGCATGCAGGAGGCTTTATGAAGAAGATGGGGCTCGCTGGGGTGAAGTGCTGGGGTATATATACTGCCTGCGTGGACCTATGGCTTAACGCTCCAAATTAATATTCAGAGACACCTCATCCTTCCATCTGTGAAGTGACAGACGGAGGGGAGGGTAATGTGGATCAAAGACGGTAGAGTTGTAGAAATAAAGCGTGAGGCGTTTATAAAGACGCTTTTGTTTTAGAGGGTGGCGTGGTGACCTGAAGGGAAACAGGAAGGAATCTGACTTCTAAAGCTCCCAGTTTATGCTCGATTTCAAGTTCATACTTTCATTTAGGATGTTTACATGCTTTAATGGTAAAAAAAAAAAATGCTCTGATCTAGTGTCTGACTCTCGAGATGGATCGTAATCAGCATGTTTAGGCTCACCTTTAAGACCAGATCTCTGGCAGAGGCAGACAAGAGGATTCGATCACACCAGGCGGGGCATCTGGTGTTCATGTACTGCTTCCCCTGACTGCTGTCTTCACTGTACGGATAACTGAAGAGACACACAAGCAAAAACACAACCAGTAAACATAAAAATATAGACACATATGACAAGCTCTTATAGTAATTTAAGCATGTTAGCAAGTTATAAGGAACCTTATTTTCTGGCAAAAGAGCAGGGCTACAGAGGAAAGGCAATAAAGAGAGCAATAAATATGATTTGTATGAATCAACAGGCCTCTGGAGGAGTAATAAATATGAGACGTCACGTCATCTGCCTTATCTCAGAGTCTGAGATCAAAATGTTTTTTCCGGAGACAACAGGAGGCCCATAATTATGACCAATCATCTGAGTAATCTCTTGAATCAACACACATGGATGGCTCAATCAAAGCAGTCTTTATTCGCCAACTGTACAGGTTGCGAGTGTGTGTTTGCGAGCGCGAGAGAGGGAGGGTAAAGAAAAAAGAGAACGCGAGTGATTTAGTCAGAGCGGGCCAGAGGGAGATTCAGTTGCCCATATGTATAGCTACATCCCTACAGGGTCATCAAAAACAGATTAGGTGCCGCAGCAAATGGCCAAGAGAGATTGTATCTTGGAACAGCAGCAGGGAACAATCGCATGATTTAAGCTGCGGCAGAGCTGGAGTCGGGCGTAGAGCCATCGAGCTGATACAGATTTACATTGTTGAGAATTCAATTTGGCCCTTCCGCTCATCATACTGCTTCAGATTTACACGCCACCAATCCAATTTGTTTGTAGGCGCTCATCAGGATGTAAGGCCGGGCTTACATACTGTAATACCAATCCAATTTGCTCCTTCAGTGCCACACGTGCTAACCGTAGCATAACACAGAGTGCCTCTTCTCCGAGGACGGTGATGTCTTAATGGTAAAATAAACACACACATCTGGCCTTCCATTCATCACACTTGCAGAGCTTTGATAGTTTAATTGGACTTTGTGCAAAGGCAGAATACATTTAAGACGCATTTGGTTTTGGTTGCTTTGTAATGTCTATGTGTGCATTCAAATCACAGTGCACTTTCTACTCCCTAAGCTGGAACATCCACTGTTGCCAACACTGCTACAGCTACTGGTACTGTTCCTACAAGTAGAATACTTCTACTGTTACTAAAACGCTTTTTTACACTAAATTGAGTGAATATATGGTGGTAGAAAGCAGTCCACCAGAAACGTCATCAGACTACATTCAGAATACGTTAATCATCTTCAGGAAAATACTGAATTAGACTTATCATCTTATCGTGATGATGAAAGCAGCTAAAGAGTGAGCCATCTTGCTTCTTCCTCATCTCTGTTGAGGGTAGCACATGCGCAGAACCCATCGGGCAGTCGGCAAGGATCAGATATCGACATGGAGACTAGTGACAATGTCATGGTGGTTACTTTTTATATCATTTACTTGACTCTCTTGCAACTGCAACACCAATTGAACAACACGTCCCAGTTTCATGTTTCCATCATTGCTGATCTGGAGCTGATGCAGCTGCGACTTCTGCAGTCACTTGACGTGGGAGTCAATACAATGTGGCGTTTGCCATTGAAGACAAAAGCCAGATGTTAGCAGGTGTAAGTGGGTGTCTGTCCAAGGGGCTCACGGCTATCTTGTACAACTTCAGTCGTTCAAATATTAATTATCAGATGGACTAAACTGATTTTATTGGGGATTGTTCATTTAAATGTAACAATTGATTGTTTTGGTCTGTCCATTAGTACAGTTGTCTAATGTGGAATAAGAGATTGTGGAGAAACATACTTGTTTGATGACTCTCATTCCCAGGTCATCAGCTACTGATGCTTTGAGCATTTGGGGACCTGGGAATGAAATATCTTACAAATTGCACCTTAAGATATAAAGCTGTGGATGGTTGAATGTGCCCTACAGTGCTTTCTTCATAGACCGTGCACTGTATGTATGAAGATCACAACATCAGCACTGAAATGGTACACTGAAATTCAGCTGTACGATGAAATCAACGAGATTATTTCTCACCCACATACATTCACAGAAACAGAACACACACACACACGCACACACACACACACACACACACACTCACACACACACACACACACACAGAGCCCCCCCACCAGGTGTACAAACAGACCTGCACAAAGCTACTTAGAGAACTTCCCTGCCTCCAATTAGCATTAATAGCACTTAAACCGTGGGGGAAATGCATGGGGTTTTGGTATGCTAATCAAACGGCTAAAGAAGTGATCCCGGGATAAAAGAGAGCATGAAGAATAGGATGAGTGAAACAGAGATAGACAGGGAGGCAGAAGAGAGGGGATAAAGACGGATCAGACAGAAAGAGGCAAAGTGAGGGTGGAAAAGAGCAAAGTCTTCAAAGGGCTTGTGGAGCTGCTCCACTTCAGGGTGGCCTGAATACTGCTGCTTCCTGAAGGGACGGACCCCGGCCCTAACAGCCTCTGAACAATCCTCCTATCAGGGACTCTCCTATAGCTTTATTGACTAACAAGCCCGGGGTCATTTTGGTGTTAAAGAGATTGAGAGAAAATCAAGTTTTCCCCCTCACCTCCTTCAAACAATGAACTCCCGCCTGATAGCAAACTTCCCCCGAGCACTCCAACAACAAAACTTTGCAATCGTTCAGTCATTTGCGATGACAGCCAGCCATTGTAAAAGCTGATTAAAAATACTCAACAATGGCCATTAAAGGGTAATTCTGCCTCCCTGTGTGTGCAGGTATACGTTGTTCCCCTTTCTGTTTTACCGCACCCTCCACTGGCTCCAATACAGATAACAAGTCTTAATGCAACAGCAAACAGTCGAATGGCGCGCTGGGGCCAAACTGATTAATGTGTCCGATTAGCAAGCTCACAAAGTTATCGCAGAAGGTAAACGGTCCAAGAGGGCGTGTGGGCTGGAGGCCGTCAGCTCATATCAGACCCTTATTGCCCGCAGCAAGACTAATTACACTAATTAATGGGCCAAGCTGATAACTCCAACAATTGTGTACCTGTGTAGACGGGGGAGCTGCACTTCAAGGTATCCACACATGCACACATAAATACATACAAGCAGCAGACATGCACTCCTCTAGCCTCATTTGGTCACCTGTCTCTTCAGCTATCAGTGTAACATCAGATGATATGTGAGAGAGCGTCGAGGGAAGTCAGCAAACGTGGCGTAACATAACGTGAATAAAACAACGCATTACCCAGTTCATTCATGAACATTTCTGCCTGAATGAAGAAGATAACTCTCACGATACCATGCTACTACTTCTTGGTTTTCATTATATTGAATGACAGATGCCAAGCAGCAGAAATTACATACTGGGCATTTAAGATCCCGTACAGGCAGTTAAGAATTACATGTTCAGTATCTCTCACCTGCACTGACTTAATGCACCAGAGACAACAGTTATCATGACGATTAAAAAAAAATATCTCCAAAACTCTACGGTAAAACACATTTTTTCCTTATAGTGGGATTCGTGATCATTTGTGTAGAATTTAACCATCAACTCCATTATATTGCCAACGTGTGTAGCAATTACGTATATAGTAATTAATACAACAGAGGGTTGTAGTAATTACTATATGCCATTTCTTATCTTTTGAAACCATCTGATTTTAAAACGCTTGGCTTGACTTTTATCTATCCGACCTTTTAATTCCTGATAACCCACCAAGATGACTCAGGTGCTCTGACTAGGCACTTCTTGGTCATTCCTTGT
The DNA here is from genome assembly GCA_903131615.1 of Diplodus sargus. Classification (NCBI taxonomy): domain Eukaryota; kingdom Metazoa; phylum Chordata; class Actinopteri; order Spariformes; family Sparidae; genus Diplodus; species Diplodus sargus. The sequence goes on from CAEMYA010002116.1 coordinate 1,171,464, forward strand.
CCCCTACGGAAGCTTAAGGGTGACCACACATGCTCAGTTGTCGGCCCCGATCTGTGGAACAAACTGCCCCAGCACATAAGATCTGCCCCCTCTGCTCAGTCGTTCAAAGGACAGGCCCACTTTTTTTCCTTGGCTTTTATCACACTACTACTTATTTTTACTTACTTATTTATTCAATCTTTTTAAAAATATTTTGCCGTTTCTCTGTTAAGTTTAATATCCAATGACATGCTAATGTCACTGAGAGACACTGATACTGCTGACTGCGCGATGACTGAAGTATTTGTCTTGCCAGGTGTCTTTGTCTGGGTCACTGGTGTTTACAGATTTTACAGCGGTCACCTCTTGTGTAAAGTTGACATAAGAATACCGTCCTGCCTTCCTTTTGTGCCTCCACTCTTTTGTATTGCTGGCCACATCTCAGAAGACACATGTGTGTACAGTCACACGTGGAGACCCTCTAGCACCCACTGAGATCTCATTCATTCATGCTCGGTTTGGGGTTTAATGTTTGACCCGGCTGCTGACACATCGCTCATGTGTTCAACCGGTGTTTGTCTTGCAACAGTAAAAAGTGGCGAGGTGAGCACAGGCCCTACCTATAGTGTGTCAACTCTGCCTCACCCAGCAGAGGGAGAGGCTGTTGTGACGTACGTTATAGTACTATACAAGCTACTGAATAAAACTTTAATTAAAAGATCCAAAGAACAGAAAGCTGTGTATAAAATGCAAGATAAGACTTTGTCGGCGGGCAGGCTTCACACCTGCATTTCCAGGACCGGAAACGTGTCTAAATACTCCAGGCCAGACATCCTTGTCCTGCATTCTCTTATCTCCCCATCAACAGTTATTACCTTGTTCTACACAATGACGCATAAGTGACAGGCCAAACAGTGGGCTATTTGGGTGCTCGGTTTTTAATGAGGGCAATATAAACTTGGGAATATAGGTAGGGCAGGAAGCCAAAGATAAGAGCAACAGTGGAAGTGGCCATGATGTCATGGGTGGTAAAGAGCATCATGGGATTTTGGAGCCGCCATTGGCGGGCTGGGATTGGCTAAAAAGTCAGAAAGTGTGGGTTTTGTACGACTTGCTGCCTCTATAGCCATGTTTGTTTGCCGTTGTCAGGGGAGGCTTGGCAAAACACAACACAACACAACACACATACACATATACACTCATACACAGACAGACACACACACATACACACACAGATTCAAAAAGATCAGCCAAATGCTATCAATAAAGCTGAATGTTTGCTTCAGTTTGTAGAGCTGGGAGGCTCGCAGGCACAACATTGGCATAGTGCAGTACAAACAGAGTGAAATGCCATCAGTAGCTCATGGCTCACAGCCTGCTGGGGTTCAGCTATGACATGTTCTGCCTTTAGCTGCTCTAAATGAAGACAAGAAGACACAGATGGCATCCATTTAATCCTCTCCGTGTAAGATTGCTTTGAACAAAGCCTCCCTCTCACTGGCATCATCTCAGACAAGAGGCAATGACACAAGACAGTGGACAATCTTCAGCTATTATCGCCACAATGGCCCCTCATCATTTTCACAGGCTCTCTAGTCGTTAGAATGATGGATGCGCTGGTGGTTGTAAAACAATGTTCCTGTTCAGTAGATTAGCCTGTAGCGCTGAATCCTGTGGCCGACACGAGCCGCGCACTAACTCGGCCGCAGTACTTTAACCAAACATTGTCGTTTAACCACATCTGTGGTGCAGCTTAAATGGAGTCACGCGCCTCCACTCCAGTGTAGCAGGGCTGTTCACGATGCAGAGAACAAGATGCTTTGTTCATGTTGGATGCAAACAGCGGAGCTATAAGTCTAATGTATTCACAGCCAAATACACAAATACACATACAGAGAGGGTGACATCATTCATAGAGGCCTTCAGAGGGCCAGGGGTGGAGTGTGAAGAGTGTTTTTCACAGAACAAAGGCACGTACTGTATACAGAAGAGCCATCTGTGAGAGCACTTCCTATGAGCCCAAGAATTCTCCACTGCTCTGACAGTTCTCTCATATGTACTTATTAACAGTTATTGATGAACTGGCAGGTAGCCATTTGTGTCACTCGACCAAAAATCTTCTCTCATCTGAAGGACAAAGTCATTCGGTCTGGCATCAGCTCTCAAACCTCCCCCTTCCTCTTTCATGACAGTGTGAGGCGAGGCGAGTCACTTTCTGGTTTGTCCACGCAGACCCGCAGCTTTGGAAAAATGTATGCTAACGTGCCATGGTCGGTCACTGTTTATCAGTTCCTGTCTCCTCACCGGCCTCACCTCCTGACCCCCAGGCCACGCTCGGCTTCTTTCCACGTCTAGACTTGACAAACAAAGACGCATGGGACTGGAGCCATACTGCTCCCTGTAGCACCTTCACATCATGTAGTAAGTACTGGACTGCCATGAAATGTTGTACAGATATTTATGCCTCCAGAAGATGAATCCTAATGATTTTGGTGATCCACTGACTTTTACTCTGGTGCCAGATTGGGTCAAAATTTACGAAAATGTTGGAATTGTTAGCATGCTAACTCGGGAAACTAACATGGTGAAAGTGGTAAATATACCTGCTAAATACGGCCGAATTAGCATTGCCGGTACCAAAATCCACATCTAGACAAGTGAACATGCATCAATATCAATTTGTTGGGTTTTTACTAACACTAGCTGCACCTCAGTTGTACCTGGACGTTATGACTGTATCTGCACCATGGCTCCTCACTCCCAATCTACAAACACACCCCTGAGACAGCAGCCATCTTTTCTCCCGTAAACTTTGCATGACTTCCACACCATCTCCTTGCTCTGAAATCACTCATGATTTGTCCACTGATGGAGTTGTACCGCTGGTCTGATGTCACTCAAAATCTCCCTCAAAGCCTATTCCCAGTAACCACGTTACAGGCAGAATACATTCTTCCACTGCTCCCTCATTGTCCACTGCATTTCCTCCTCAAGCTGGGGTCCCGATTCAATTTTTGCATCGATCTCGTGCAAAAAAAGGACAAAGAAATCAGATCAGAGGAGTACTAAAAGCTTTCCCCTAAATCAATCAAAATACATGAATAAGTTACTGGTGCCTTAGTATGTTTTAGGGGATATTACCGTAGTTATGCCATTCCTAATATGAAATCAAAAGTACCATAATGTATAGTCAAACTTACCATTATTTTTAGTCAAAGGGCCATGCTGCAGGCTGTGCAAAGATAATGACATAATAGCCTGTTCTGGTCTCATGGAGAAACTGTGTCTAAATGAGTGATTGGTTTCTGATGAGCGGACTCATCTATTCTCTCCCATAAACTGGTTGAAAAAACTAGATCCATACACGGGCTGCTGTGTTTGAGTGTATGAGCTGTCCCCCAGCCGCCAACTGGCTCCAGGTCCAACTGTGACGAGGCCCGGACAAATTCCTCACCCCAGTGGCCAAACACTTAGACTTGTCATGGCCAACCTTGACAGACGGCTTTTTGAGAGTAAAGAGATATGCATTTTTTAAGGCCTGCAGCTCCTGAAGCGATGCAGGGGGAACAAATCATGTATGGGGACGGAGTCTACCAAAACTGGATGTCCTATCCGAAAAAATGAAAGGGAGTTGGTAGTTTCAGCTGTAGTTACCTGATAAAAATAGAGATCGGGAGATACAATTCCCTGCAATGTGGCTGTTTTTACCTACAGTTTGTACATCAGTCACTTTGTGCTATCCAATCTTTACTTCATCCTTGACAGCGTGTCTCATTCTGTGACAACTTCTTACCCGCCAGAGGACAACGGACAGAAATTAACTTGCAGATTAAATGTTTGTGACTAGTATTGATTTATAGATCTGAACAAAAGTGAGCCGTGTGCGTGCATGAGTGTGTGTGTCACAGAGGGTGTGTTCTGATGGCCTGCATTAAAAAGAGTAATAACCTCACAGATGGCGAGGGGCTGGTCCGGAGCAGGCTATGCGATGGAGAACAATCGCTGAGGCTTGATTGCTCAAGGAGCACAAGGCAGACCTGACAAGGGGGAGGGGTACCAGTGTATGTGTGTGTGCGGGGTATGTGTGTATGTGTGAAGTGGGAGGAGGGGGTTGTTTAAGTTTAACTAGGCCACTGCTACCCATTACAAGGTTGACAATGATGTGGTTTGTCGCGCGCACAGAGTAGATCAAATCAAATTTCATATGCTGCTCCCGGGTTTCATCTATTTGATTCATCATCACCTCAAGTATGAGGAAATCATTTGTATTCTTCCACAGCAGCACATTCATTCCTCCCTGTGGAGAGATGATTCAGTATTATATGGATAGGTGCAAAAGTCAGCCAGTGTAAAAGGACAATAAATCCACCTGTCACTTATGCAAAGTGATGTAAATGGGGTCCCTGATTAAGACACAGAGTCATTTAAAAAACAGGGACTGGCAGAACCTTGACACATGCGCTCACACACATACTTTGATAGCTCTATGTATCTCAAGCCCTCGATCTCTCACACACACACACACACATACACACACTAAAATCCCCTGCCGCCCTGCGCCTGCCACTAGAGCAGTTTATCAAGTAATTATTGTTTGATTACAGCGTTTCATTATCTGCACTGATTGAGTCACAACCGACGGCAAAGGTCAAGCGCCATTAACGCGCTGCTCCCGAAACATATTTCCACGCCGGCCGCGTGTTTGCCCTCCCTCTCCTCTGAAAGGGCTAATTGCAAATGCATTTGTTTGAGGAAGAGGAGAGACCACCCGCTCCAGTCTCCCACAAGTCCCACTGAGACGGAATATCAATGCAGCCCAAAGTGTTGCCGCTGCAACACACACACACGCACACACACATATGAAAAAACATACACATGGGAGCAGTTTGGGACCATATCCAATCATAGTTAGCAACTGATACCCATCAAACACAGATCCAACAGCTTTCATAAAACCATTCTGGACAATAAGGTGGTGATTGAATCCTAATTTTACATAATAATGAGTCCTTATGGCCAAGATAGTAGCAACATGTGACAGTGCCCTGTGGTTGAAACATTTCCTGTATTACGGTGCTTCAATATGAAAACCAGGCACCTCCGAATTTGATGATTTCAAATAAACTAAAGGATTACTTCCTTTATAATTTGAGAAAATGGTCTGAGGCTAAATAAACCATTTAGAATCCAGATGACTTCCCTTGGAAAATGCTTTGTTACAAAGCTGAAAAGTTTAGCTGCATCCATTCATCCTTTAAGTTCGTAAATATTGGGGCTGGGGGATAATAGTGATAATAATAAAAAAGTAATAACTGTGATAATTTTGACAGATCTAGAAGGATGATGATGCAGACCATGATTTGTATCTCTCTGTAGCACCACAATGCCTCTATTCAAATAGTATGCTGAGACACATTTTTCCTTTTTTCTAAAGACAGCAGCTCCCATGATTTGGATATAATACTTGGCCATGTAGGTATTTTAATAACAATTCAATTAATTGTGCAGCCCTAATGAAGATCACAAATGTCAGCACAAAATTTCATGCCAATCCTTCCAACAGTAACCGCTAGAAATGTCAAAACCTGGTATAATTACAGGAACGTCAGACCGAAGCTGATTCAGACGGCGACCAACGATCATTTCCACTGCAGATTAATCTGTTGATTATATTCTTAATTAATCAATTAATTGTCTGGTCAATATAATGATGATGTCCTCCAGGTTAAACTCTAAACCCTATTCAATTGGTTGTTCGTAGCATCTCTAAATAGCGTTTTGTTGTACTGTGTCTAACTGTTGTGTGTGATGTAAGAGCTCCATACCTTGGTGGGAAAGAGATCTCCAGTTCATGCAGCCGATCCTTGAACACCGACAGCTCTTTGTCATACTCTAAAAGCTGTTGAGAAAAAAACAAGTAGGAGATGAGGAGAGGGAGAAGTTAGAGACAATCTTTTTTATATTTGTGCTCAAGTAAAAGTCAACTGAAATGAATGCTCTTTTTCAGCAGCTCTGCTCTGTTTTACATTCACACAGAGTATACACGTTCCTCTATAAAGGTTGGTTGGCACAAACAGCCAGGCTCTGAGCAGTTATGGGTCCTGCTGAGCAGTTTTTGTGATTACTGGATGGTTTAAATGATGACTTTTCTGGCCTTATTTTTTAAATCTGTCTTCTGAATATACAAGTCTACCTTTGCCAACAAACAGACACATGCCAAGACAATTCAAGGACAGTTCGAAGCCTCTTGTGACTCAGACAGTTTTATTCGATGTCCGTCCGAACCACGCAGTCAGTGCTCTTCAATCAGAATGCACAACTCGTACGCCAAATGAGAGTTTAGGAGAGTTAGCAGGATACGTCTTTAGGTTTATCTCCTCGTTTCTACGCTGGGAAGAATTGACAGCAGTTGACCAGTTGTGTGTGTGCGTTACCAGCCCTGTCCTACTGGGGGTCTATCTTTCCACACTGACAGTGCATCCACACACTCTTCATCAATCATGTCTCCTCACCCAGCTGTACTCACTCACTAGAGTGTACACACACACGTCCCCCAATTTTCCTCCTTTCACAAAACCCATAAATCATTAGTGAAAAGTGCAATTAGCGGCTTCTTGTACACATTAATTATCTGGGAGATGAACAGGTAGCTCGGGCACCTGCATGACTGCCTCCCTGAGAGACTGACAGGGACGTTTCCCAGCAACCTCCCCGGAGGACCTCGCTGCGAGCACCACCCTTTCCCTTCACACAGGAAGACGTGGAGATGAAGCAGAGACATGTTTGTTTAGTGGTAAATTGGGCTATTGTACATGTTTCAAACAGCCGACTACAATTATGGCCTGGTGAAGACCTCATGCTAGATGCCGTAAGTCTGACAGCAGCTGTACAGGCAGCTTGACGTTAATGACATTACATTGGTGTATTACACGCGGCGAGATTTTGATGGCTACATGATGAAATATCAGCGGAGATGACGCCGTGCTCAATATTTGGAAGGACGTCCTCACAAAGTGGAGACATGGGAGGAGGGAGGTCGGTGGGTGTCGTGTGAATATTATTATATCAGCAGAAGGTAACTACAGTCTTCCATCTTCACTGACATATTTATGTTGTCCATGTCTGACTGTGCATGCATTGTTTGTCTTCACAGCACTGGTGAGTACACGTTTATAAATAAGCCAAAGTCCAGTGTGTGTCTTCACGAAGACACTATGTGTGTTTTTGTGTATGTGTGATCATGTGTCAGTGGTGTAGAACAGTGGCCATTACTTCCAGGCACAGGGGCCTCCCAGACGGAGTCTCTGTGGTTCAGGAGGGCAGATGTGCTGCATTCATCAAACTCACAGTGCCGGGGTCACAGGAGAGACTCACATACTGTGGATGAGGGATGGCTGAGCAGGGGATGCAACCCCACGCTCCACTGTGCACCCCGTCTCACCATCCACCCACTGGTATCATGCTTTTATGTGTGTTAGTGTGTGTGTGTTAAAGATGATTTTTTTTTTAAGCCAATAGCAATATTGATCATTGAGAGTTTAAAGATGTAATATGTATAATTTTTGCTTTAAAGTGTCTCAAAATGACTAGACCTTTGTTATATTTAGTTAATTTGTATATGTATATACTGTAATCCAAAACCCAGAGAAATGTTAATTTTAACAAAGATCATGGTGCGTTTCATTTTGTCGCCTGTCGCTTCCAGAAAAGAGTCAGAGACTGAAGAAGGAAGTCAGTGAATGGTTTTCATCAGCAACGGTGGCCATTAACAAAGAAGCCAACAACTCCCATGATCCTTTGCTGCTTCACGAGGAACTGAACAACATCTTTTGTTGTCACTGTTTTGATTAAGAGACCCCTAGTGACATAAATTACACATGGTGCATTTAAGACATCTGGTAATTCACTGTGTAACTGAAAACTGTGAAAGTTCTAATAACTAACTGTTAAGACCTAGCTAGCTTAATTGCCTCAACAATATCGTCAGCATTTTTGTACTGAAAATGATTTTATGATCATATACACAGATATATTTGCTGTAAGTGAACATAGATGATATACCGGACCAGCTGATTTAAGGGTCGAACAAACATGAGACAGATTGAGAAAAAACGGTTTGAAGTGTGTGCAACAGAATATGTAGCAATACATGCTCATACTGGTATAATGGCGAGTGCTAAAATCAATAAGTGACAACCTGCTCTTCATGTGCATCATGTTCACAGGTGTGGTAGTTTGTTTGAGGCAAAACACCCGAGATAATAAGCATGACACCGTTTAAACAGCCGGGGATGAGCAACATATGGCTGTGTGTGTCTACGGTGTGCCTTAAGTGAATGTTGAGTAATTCATTCAGGTGAATAAAAAACCCTGCGGCTACAAATTTCACACTACATTTAATCCCAGGTCAATTAAGCATAATGCTCTGCGGCTCCTGCTAGGTCAGTGGTAAAAAAAAAACTGCTTATATTGGTTCAAGGCCTCATGACATTATAAAACCAGGAGTAGTTTGTCAACCAGAAGTGACCTTGGGAGTTGAGGAGGAGGTGGCAGGAGATGATGCAGCTCCGGCAATATCACAGAGGGAAAGAGATGAGGAAGTGTCTGGGTAAAAACTACCCTGTCATGGACTCAAATTTCTGACTTTGCTTCGACGATCAGCGGGCTCTTAAATCAGAATGGCGCTGATAGTTAAGAGGTAGGAAGTTGAGTGGGGTAAAAAAAAAAAAAGGGAATACGAGGTCTTTGGCCCGGCGACTGTCCCTCTCACTGTCCCTCACACCTGTAATTGTGCTTTGATTTACGCGTTGTCAAGTATCCCCTGTGACAACACCTGCTGCCATTAAAAGCCATCAATAAATGTTGGGGTGAAAGGTCATTTAATTTGATTTTTACACCTCACACTTGGTTTTCATTGCAGGGGGCCATATTTTTTCCTTCTTTTTATGGGATATTCATTATTTTGTGTGGAAAAGCGATAAACTGTCACTGACGGAGGGTGTGGGGGTGGTGGTCGATTGGTGGTGGGAGGGGCCAACCTAAACAAAACACAACACGATGGCGCGCTGTTTCTCAGTTGAAGGGATGAGAGCTTTGTTATACATTTTGTTGACTTGTGTACGTATCAAAAATGTTTCAAACAACGTTCAAACCCAAAAGTAACGCATACTTTTATTCAATTGGTCGCCTGTCGCTCCAACTTCTCGGAGAGAGTAAGACGGTGAGGAAGGGAGTCTGCGAACAAGACTAAACGTAATGTGAACAACGCTTTTAAGCAAGACCTCGTCCCTGACAATTCCTGCCTGAGTAGACAGATTTTCATCAGCAATAGTGGCTGTTTAACAATGAAGCCAATGAAACTCCTATGATCCCACGCTACTTGGGGTGTTTTGTATTGATTGATAGACCCCCTGCAGCAAAATTACATACCGTGCTTTTAATCAGATGTTATTGAGAGGAAGGATTTTGATGTTTTCCCAAATCAAAAGCATTGTTAGCAGGACAGGAAAATGAATGTGTAAAACTCTGATTAAATAAGCAGTCAGTACTTTCCTGAACCATTCAAAAGTGAGACATCACAGCATCACTTTATATATTTCCTATAAGGTCAGATTTCATTTAGCATGTCTTCTGTATTGCCGCTTAAGAGCTTCAGGCCACAGAGGCATTTGTTCTTTACTTTTTATGTCCTTTCGTGTTTAAAACGTCTCGGGGCTTTTGAGTAATGCCGAGGACTACGCTGCCAGCATGACAAGAAGAGGCACGCCAAACAGAAAGGTTCATCACTTACTACAGCTAGTACACAAACACACCCTCCTCTCCCGGTCCCCCATCTGCCGACACCACACTGATAAAGTTACAATAAAGAGATACTGAAACAAAATCAATGGGGACGGAGGAGGGGGGACAGCCCCACGGGTGTGTGCTCCAGGAGAGGAGGAAAACTGTGCTGATGTACGGATGCACAGCACAAACATGCACAACACGCATGCGTCCACACACTCAGACACACACACACACACACACACACGCCACGCTCCCACCATCTCTCCACCGGAGCAAGGCCCCGCGGTGCCCCTTGACGCCACGAGCGCCCGGAAAATTTAATCTTCCCAAATACTCATCAGGGCTCTCCATCGTCCCGCTGTGACAGCGCCGGGGATAATTAATTATACAATTTCGATGGGAATATCGACTAAACAAACCTATTAATCATAGCAAAAGTCAATAGGCATGGACACATTCAATCATGTCCCGGCCAATGATTACTCCTCTCAAAATACAATAATTATTTTCAAGAGCTGCCTCGAATTAAATTTCTGTCAAGCTGGTACAAGTCTTGCAGTTGATGAAGGATGCAATGGATTTTTTTTTCTCTCCCCTTCCCCAGTGGAAGAGCGTGAGGAGGGACATTTATCCTTTTGGAAAGGTAGTTTGTTTTATAAGGATCATAACATGGTGTGTTTAACTAGACCATGACCATCAGATTATCTCTGATGCCCCCATTATGTCATCCATCTTGTCTGACTTGGTGAGGAGGAGGAGGAGGAGGAGGAGGAGGAGGAGGAGGAGGAGGAAATCAGATCAGGGGGAGCCTCAGCCTCCTACAGCAACTGTTACACAGTCTCTGCACATTTCTGCCGATCAAATTCAATGTCCAATAGTACAGTGTGTAAGGTCAATACCAGCCAAGTTCCATCTTAAGTTGAATAGCTGAATGATTTCCTTTTCTGCTGTAACTACCTTTGTCATTAAGGGCCTGTTTATATACTTTCATTCAAGAAAAATCACACTATCACATTCAGTTAGGACAGAGGCTGGACTGACGAATAATGGCATCGCACATTACTGACATGGCTTACAGTCACTGATCACTTAACTCGTATAAGTAGTATGTCCCCTCAGAGTGGCCGTAGGGAAAAAAGTTGTTAAAACTTTAAAAAAAATACTGTCCTAAGTACTAACATCAAATCTCTAGTTTATTATTATCTTATTAAATCTGCTCAGTCAGCCGGTGTTATTTGTGCTACTCTTTTCTTTTCTTTTTTTTCCTAGCTTCTTCAGTAGAGCTTCAGTATAACTTAGTTTCAAGCTTCAGAGGCAGCACTTGACTAAGTTACAGATGTGGTGCAGAGACCAAGAAACTTTTCTCAACTAGGTGAGACAGGTGGAGATCGACATCATCATTGTGGACATCATTGAATGCCAACTTTGGCAGACATTGTCCAACCCTAGTTAGGAGACATGATCTCAGATGATTTCTCCCTAAAAAAAAAAACATATTCAAGTGCTAGGTCAGACAGACAGAGTGGTGATATCAATCATAGGGTTTACTTAGGTTCACTTTACATGTTAAATGAAATCTTTAGGGTAAATCATTCTGACTTTTTTGTATATAATTGTAGGGGCTGAATTCAGTCCTCAAGCAGAGAGCAGAGCAATGCTGAAAAAGAGCATTTTTGTTGTACAAACCTACCCTACATAAATACAGATTAATCAATTGCTTAAGAGTCATATAGGTTGAGCTTGTCACATACAATTTTGGACAATCCTATGAACTAAGGGGCCTTGTTGCACCCTTTTGTGTGATTGAAATCTTACTTATTATACTTTTGATTCAGGCCATTACGGTTGTTTAAAAACATAATTTTATACACTATACACAGAAGTGTATGCCATCTAACATAGAAACACACCAAAGCATCAAAATCACTAATTTTAGACCATGTTGGATGAAATTAGGAATGCTGAATTAAAGTTCACAGGTGAAACCATTGTTTTTATCACAATTTATATTTGTTTTTAAAAGATGTGGTCAATAAAAGGAAATAAATCTGTGTGGTTTCACACTCCACTCTGTTGATGTGTGTGTCTGTGTGTGTGTGCATGTCCTTCATTGGTTTTTAACAAGGTCCAACTTTGAACTACTTAATGTAATATACAGCCGTATAAAAGTGGACGCGTGGAGCGGATGTTTTTCTCCTGTAGACGCTTAACACCCGACTCAACGACACTCAGTCTCATTTAAAAGTTATTCCAAAGACATTTGGCCTCACAGGAGCAAAGAGAGAGAGAGAGAGAGAGAGAGAGAGAGAGAGAGAGAGAGACAGAGTGTGTGTGTGAGGCCGGAGTGATATGAGTGGATAACAAAAGCATCCGTATCACTCCAGTCAGGTTTGACTTGTTTCTATATGAGCTAATATACAATTACACCATTCTTTCTATATCCATCAAACCAAAGCTTGTAATTGATCTTTTGACTCTCTTGTTCTCTGCTCCCTTTCACAGATAAACAATTTGAACTGTAGCAAATGGTCATTGTTACCATACAATGGAAAAGAGAGTCTGTAAAGTTGATAAAATATAATTATATGATTAAAAGTGGAGAAATGAGAGTGTACATGAGAATATAAAGGGTTAGAAAGTAATGAGGTGACTTACTGAGGTCCCATTGTTTTCCCGGAAAACGTCCTGGTTGACATAACTAAAAAGCTTCTTTTCAAGTTGAAGAACAACCTAGATCAGCGACAAGAGAGAAATGGCGCTCTGATTAATAATGTGAACTGCACTTTGTAATTAGAGCACTAATGAACAGCAGTGTGCTGCGGTGGCAGACAGCACTGTTAATTCTACACGTCTCACTGAGGCATCACTTAACACTGCATATTAACACAACCTGTAATACCTCAGGTAATGTCCCTTTTCAACACACAGCAGAGAGGCTTCATCATTTTCTTATTAAGGTCTGGTCACACTGGCGTTTAAAAATGAGGAATTTTGCAGCCAAATCAATTCAGTTAGATACAATTAACAAAATGAGTGGATCTGCACATGGGGAGAGCAGGAGGGTTCAAAATGGAGGAAGATATTGCAGCTTATTAGCCGTGATCACTCTTGTACATCTACTCTGTTGGAAAATGTACTGGCCCAGAGAAAATAAATAATGTTTATACACTTATGTGACAGGAATAAATGGTGCAAACATCATTCTGGAATACACTGAGCACACTCATCGTCCATTTAGTGAATGAGCAAAAAGACTTGCAAGATTAAAGAGTTGTATTTCCTCCCTGTAATAACATTTAATGAATAAAAGTACAGGGAAATGAGAAAATACAAAGAATCTCTGAGAGCTATTGTGACAGATTAGCAATAGCCATAGACAGTATGACATCAGACAGTGGTTTGTGGACTACTGTTTTGAGGCTTCAAGTCTGGCAATTTGGCAATTTTGACAAAGAAGTGATCATATTTGGACGAGAGGATGGAGCTGAGGAGATTATCCTGACTGGATCTGACTGAAAACCAAGGCACACGCCATGGTAGTGACTTGTCAATCTTTCTTGACAATTTTACGCTAGGTTCAACCATTATTTACTAAATGAATGTATCGTGCTGTATTGGAGAAAACTTGAAGCTACTGACCGAGACATTTAATTTGTTAATTCGGAAACAGTTTACTGATGCAATAAATGAAAAGTAGGGTAATTTTCTCATATGCTTACATACAAACAGAGTTCTTTGGAATCACCACCTGCTGGCCATTACAAAAATTGCAGTTTTAAGGCACTGCAACTTTGCCACCAGTTTTCAGACTGAAGACTACATTCAGTTCTTTCATTCCATGCAGTCCCTGTGTCACCGAGCCTTTTCTTATGCCACTTTCTGGCGTGACTAGGCCTTAAACCAAATGGTTTTTACTGGATTTGACAAAACGGCGTCAGGGATAACAGATTCACATGACTGAATATAAATCATCCTATGTTCATTTTAATACGGTTATGAAGAAACATTGTTGTGGCAGGCAGAATTAATGTAGTACAGTTTACCTTTCGGTCATTGTCACTTTCTCGGAATATTAGCTTGTCGACCTCGTTGGTGTCCGCGGCTCGGACTGTTTGCATGGTGGCAGTGGAGCAGAGAGTCTGGAGGGGAGAGAGGAAGAGAGTGAGTGATCTCAAAGACTCAATGAAGGAAAAAAATAAAAAAGATGGTCACTTAAATGGGATCCATTTATTTATTTCACTTTGTTACCTAAATGTCCATACGTGACATAAATAAAGCAACCGACCACACACACGCGCGCGCGTCTTGCAGTAGTTTATAACATAGCTGATGTACCTACATGCACTACACTGTGCAGCATTTGAATGATTTTTAAAGAACTGTCCCACAAACCACCACCTCACTGTTTCTTCCCTTTATCTGCCTCTATGTACTGACCCCACCGACTGTGTGCATGGTTAAATTCCCCTTTGTGGACTCCTTTAACAATTAGTTAAACATTCGACCATCTGTGTTTGAAGACAGTTGAATGAGGTAATCCCTCAGCCAGTGGTTCCCATACCACACGGCAGAGACTGGCTGACCTGATTGAAATTCAAAGCACAGATTAGATAATCGGGTCAAGCCAATATAGCGAGCAGAAAAAGGCCCTTTAGACTCAAATGTCACAAATCAGTCCTGCTTCGGCCGCGAAGAAACGGCACACCAGATTAGAACAAACACCGTGCCCTGAGAGAAAGTGGAACAACTCTCTGCAGTCCCCCCCTCCACTGCATCAACCCCATTCCTTCATGCTCAGCCCCCCCTTCCCCAAAAGCAACTTTCTAAAGCCCTAACAAATCGCTCCATCTTTCACTCATTTAGGCCATCCAAATGCAGGGTCAATATGGTCCCCTGGCAGCCAAATGCTAATGCGCTTAAGTGCGCTTAAGCAGCTTTGTGCAATGAATAGGCCAAAGAAGGAGCTAGTGAGAAGGGCAAGAGATACTCTCCCTGTCAAAAAGTCATTGTAGCCACAACTAGCAAAGACAACCACCATTTTTTGTCATCTTTGATTAGCGCCAATGGTACTTTCTGTTAAATACAATTCTCTATAACCTTCGGATAAAAATGACTACAAACTACAACCTTTCTCAACAGTCTAATGAGGACTGTCGAGATTAAAAAATAGATTTTTCTCAAGTGGATTTGAATGTTTGTGGATTCTACAAGGTTATTGTATTTCTTCGAAGTGAAACCCCTTCTGTCATGCGCTTTGCAAATGCAATAGTCGGTCAAGCAGAAATCCCCGGCCACTCCACAGTTACCTCTGAGGCCAAAAGCTCACACTGCTTACTGGCAAAAAAAAGCACTAATATGTATAGGACAGAAAATCGCCCCTCCATTCATGTTCAAATGATCATGATAATCCAGTAAGTGGGTCTTGGATCAAAACACGCTCACCCCTAGACATGAATGTGTCCTCTACATTTGGCAGTGGTACACCTGTGTAAGTAAGTACATGCACGTGGATATGAACACAGAGAAGACCCTACACATAGGTGTCTGCTTGGAGAAGAGGGAGATGACATCATTCTAAGTGAGATAATTGAACCACAGGTTTCGTATTCATGTTAGCCAAGAGTGTCCCTGCAAGGAAGGTTCAATTAGAGAAGAGGGACAATTAGCTAATGCTTCCTTTTCTTGTGGGAAAATGTCTTTTCCCAGAACTATTAAAATCTGGACTCCTGGGCAACTTTAACTTTTTGCTTCAGGGAACTGATGATCCCACCTGCAGATTTTAAACTTGGCCAAGAGCAAGAGCAAAAATGAAACTAAAGACACTTTAATTATTCTAAAGGTCCATTGTGTTGGATTTAGGGTGATTTAAGGGCAGATGTATAATATTCACAATTATGTTTTTATTTGTGTACTATTACCTGAAACTAAGAATCATCGTATTAGTCTTATATACTCAGCAAATCTGGGGTGGGACTTTTGCTGTTTGCTCCTTTGGAAGCCACCATATCAAGTAAGTAAGGTGAGACAAGGGTGTTGCAGTAGTCATTGGTCACATATTGTGTCCATGTTTTAAAAATTCTGAAATTGTACTCAGTGGGTAGAGCAGGTCATCTGGGGATCGGAAGGTCGCTGGTTCGAATCCCGGCTCTCCCGTGCGGGGCTGAGCTGTGTGGCAAAGTGTCCTTGAGCAAGATACTGAATCCCAAATTGCTCCTGATGTGCAGTTGGCACCTTGCATGGCAGCCTTTGCTATCAGCATATGAATGTGTGTGTGTGAATGGGTGAATGTGGCAAGTACTGTAAAGTGCTTTGAGTACTGGAAAAAGCGCTATATAAATGCAAGTCCATTTACATTCTATGATCCAAGCTCCTTTAATGGGCTGATGTCCTGCACAAAGTGTCACTCTGTCTTTTATTATGAACGTTAATTAATATTTACAACACTACATATTTAAATAAACTACTGGCTGGCCCAATTCAAACCTTTTAATGGTTTTAATGAACATCATAGACTTTTTTCTATTTATATTTCAATCAAACTAAAGCTGCCGAGCTCATCAGATCACCACTGGTGTGGTCAAAGCCTTATGTATCCTGGGCGGTACTGCTGCATGGATGCTGACATGGAGGCTGATTGATCTCTTCAGAAGTTCATTGACTGACCAATCAGTGTGTCGGTGCGGTCGGAGCAGGCTGATTGCACCCGATTGATCACAGCTCTCCTACTGTCATCCTTCATGGAAAAACACCCCAGTCATCCAACACACACAGAGCCTCAGTCATTCCAGCGCCTCTGTCATAAGATCTGCCCTGCAAACACCGAGATGGGGTAAATGAGAACCCCATGCTGTCACTTAAGACCATATCAATGCGGTGATGTCTCCTTCCTTCTGCCAGCAGAGTCCAGGTGCTTGTGAGGAATCTCTGAACAGATCTCTCCCTTCAAAGCTCCGTCCTCCTAAGCACGTTAAACATACACACGCTCTCACTGATGAACCTAAATGATATTACCATAATTCGTTTGGTTGCAATTGGCTCATTATTGAATACATGACAATTAGTGTGAGAGAGGGAGAGAGGAAACAAGGCAATAGGAAAATAGTGACAGACAGCTGTGAGAAGAAGCAGCTGTAGTCCAGTAGGGATGTCTTCACTCCTCTGGGCTCTTTAACCGATACTGCAAAGTGACTTGGCATCACATCTCTGCATTATGGGTCACAGGTCAACGCTGAGTGTTTGTAGAGGGCCAGAGGCCTGGGGGCTGGGATGAGGGGTTGCCGAGGAAGGCGCTGCCTTTGTGCATCAATGGAGGATAATCTCATGACTGTCGAAGGAGGAAGCGGCTGTTTAAAGGAGCTCTCTATTCCAGCTGCTCTCCTTAGAAGAGAGGTTAAAGCAATCTGCCCTACTTCAAAGACCAAAGACACACACACATTCAGGCCTTCTGTCTCTGGCCCTGCCAACAGATGGAGGCCATCCACTGTGCCCAACTTAAACACTGAGAAACCCACACACAGCACCAAGGCATTCCCGACAATGCATATCACACACAAGGGGAAGAATAATGGGAAATACACACAGAAAAGAACATTACATTTAAATAATCAACAAAAACTAAACCCTAAAACCTTCTCTGCTGGGTTAGGGTTAGGTGGTTTCTGCTGGTTCTTTCCTTGACCAAACACAAAGATGATTAAAAGATGAAAAGGATGTAAAACTTGAAATGTGAGGCTATTCTACATTTTTCTTATCCTCAATAAATTTCATAAATTTACATTTCTTTAACTCTCCGACCTTCTCTGCGGCACTCGGCCGTAAGCCCACTGGTCTTTACTGTAGATGCAAAACTTTAGGATCAGGTCACACATATATAGTGCATCTTAATTAGAAAAAAGGCTAAGTTCATAAAATGATTGGGCACTGCAGTTCTTGGCAAACATTACTGAAACATGAGTAAATGGTGCAGTTCTGTGGGGCTATTTACAGCAAATGTTTAATACACAGTGGTGATTATTTACAGCGGTTGGATGGTTCATGTGGGACTGACTCAAACTAAAGTGTGTTTATGGTAAGAAGGAACATGTCACCAGTGCAACAGTGTGGCTCGCTGATGGGCTTTTAATAGTTTGTGGACAACAATGGAGCTCTCCGAAACAGAGATCTATCAAGAAATACTTAGTTAGTAGGATGCTTATAATAATTATTTGTATAATTGTGACCATTTATTTCAGTATACTATACATTATATTTTATCATAGCGGAAGGTTAAGGACACTTAGGCATGGGCAACTCCAGCCATTGGAACCATGAACCACATCTGAGGTCCTGCTTAACTCAAAGTGAAAATAGCTAGTATTTAACTCAACATTATGTAGAATATACTGATTGCAGAACTTTTGGTTAGAGAAATAATGACACCATATGCGTTTAGATTTGTTCCTGGACACTGTCACTGTAATTTTGTCAGAATCACAATCTGCCAAACAAGTAGCAGAGATCTGTGACATAACTGTGTACCAGCCAATGTCTATTCATCCTCAGTCTGGGCTTTATATTTCTCCCTCCTTCACCCCAATCACATACAATGATTCACACTGTTCAATAAACTGTCATTCCACCAATATAATAATCCACTGAGTGCATTTATAGCTGAGTGATTAAACCTCAATTAGGTAGAGAGAGTATGAGAGTGTGTGCAGAGGGAGGCAAAGGATGAGTGGACAATGAGCTAACTATTCATTCTTCATTACCAGAGGCAGAGGACAGGGGCTCCCCTTTGTGTCAGCAGGGGCAGTGGCATTGTCAGAATGCGCCATTATTTTCCCGCTGCCACGCAAAGCTGGCTTGCCAGCTGAGTTAAGGTGTGCCAGCAGGGCTGGCAGGTTCAGTGTGAATTGCTTAGCACTGATCACTTTTCTTCCGTTCGCCACCGTTCATCACGCCCATCCCACATGCATGATGGCGACATCTGCCTGCGCTGGGTAAAAGGGGGCATCCGATGTGGGCAACAACAAATTCGGCCTCCGGCTTTCCTGCCAGCTATTACACAGGAAAGCCAGTAAATCAGCTGTGACCCTCCCCACCCGATCTGACTGGACACAAGCCAGAGTTGTCCACTCCTCTCTCCCTGTGGCTGGCTAATTTAATGCCTCCAAACACTGTGGATTCATCATTGACACACACGGCAGGACGGGGATTCACCATGGACGGGAGGTGAGAGTGGACACATTATCAGCCACAAAGTTAGCCTGTGTGTGACCCACTGGTCAGCAACTGACCCTAGTAAACCTGGCCTGTGTCACCCCTAACAGCAACTTACGCACACACCCAACCGTCACCCCTTCCCATGAACTCGTCAAGCCGTGTGAGAGTCGACACTAAGGGCTGACGGCAGTATGTGCTTCGTAGGGGGTCTCCTCATCTGCCACGCCCTTGCCAAAAAACGAGCTTGGAGAGGTAAGAGGGCGTGCAAGGTAGTGATAATGTGCCCTATTTATCTTGTGCATTATAACATCTGGGAAACTTCTCTAAAAACAATGGCGCGCATTGAGGGCTGCCATTCTGGCTTCACCTTCACAAACTGGCCAAAAGCATTTGTCCCCTCGGAATGGATAATGGACAGGCCACAAATCATTCAGGACAACGGGACAGAGGGGTGTGTGTGTGTGTGTGAGAGAAACTGAATGTATGTGTATGTTTTGTGTGAGTGTGTGTGTGTGTGTGTGTGTGTGTTCCCCCCTGGTATTTAACTTCTCTGCTGGCCCATTCTGCATGGCCCCGCAGGACAAATTGCCCTGCATGGTTGTCTTTGAGAGGCAGTGCAGCGCGCAGAGAAAGGGACAGGGCTGAAACACAGGGAACAGGCCTATAAAAATTCATCACTTTGACCTCGGCGACCTCCCACTACTGGGGGGTTGCACACACAAACACACGCACACACACGAGCACGCACTTGCTCACCCACCCAAACTCACAGACAGAGCTGGTAGCAAATATTTTTGAAATGATCTCCAGACATTCTCAGTAAAGATTCATACTTACAGAAACAGTAACTTAAACAAGTGGAGCCACAGAAATGCACTAAGCCTCCTGATCTCTCCGTCTCTTTCTCTAACACATGCACACTCGCAGACACAATGGAAATGGAAAAGCCTTCTACACAGGAAAAGGCCACCAGATGCTTCATTGTGACTGTGTCTCTGTGTAAAGTAGTGGCAGTAAAAGGAGGGTGGGTTTCTCCTGAGGCGTATTAGTCCCACTAAGAGGAGGACATTGTCTCAGGCTGGGCTCTTGACACATTACTGCCACCTGTACAAAGAAAACCTAATGAGAGATTTAATCGGAGAAACCTCCCCTGCCACTTTTAGTCAGCACTTTGAAACCAACCGCGGCAGATGTCCGCAAGACTGTTTAACGTACCGGCTTCTCCTAACCTCTCAATAAGGCCGCGCATGCTTAAATTGCTCAATAGCCATCTTAATGTGGCATTCATTTGAATGTTGTTAGCTGCATCCAAATGGAGGCTTTGTGGTGTGAAGGAGCAGCCAGCAGTGCCACAGCCATTCATGGTTTTTTCCGGACCTAAAAAGAGCATTTATCCTGTTAATGAGAAAACAAATTTACATCCAACCGTGAAGAAATCATTGTAGCTCATTTAAACATGGCCAACAGATGAGCTATTGATACAGAGTATAAACACTCGCTAAGCACCTGAAAACACTGCACTCTCATTTAATTTACCCATCCTACCGCAGCTCGAGCTGGGAATCAATTACAGGAAACAGGCAGTGAGGTAATTTGTCGTTGCTGAGTCGATTACAGAATATCGAAGACCCAATCAGTGATTGGTGATTAGTGATGGCCCAATAGGAATGCGGAGTCTGTGGAGTTCATTACTCTGGTATTCGATAAAGCCTGGTTAGCATTAGGACTGACCAGACTGTTTGCAACGGAGATTCTTTCACATGTTTGTCTGCGTTTCAACCAATAACACTGACACTTCATTTAACCAGGTTAGTTCCACTGAGGGAAATGATGTCTTTTACAAGTAAGACCTTGCCAAGAATGGCAGCAGCACAGAGATATAATGGGAAATTAACACGCATTTGAGAGATGATCAATTAAAGCATATGCACAAAGACAACCAGTCCACATTTTTCCATCTGTTAACTCAGAAAAACTAAAACTTGTATTCCCTAACCAATAATAAATTGCAAACTTTCAATAGAGCAAAGATTGTGGCTTCCATATTTTAAGTTTAAAAGAGCAGATAGGTAAATAGAAAGTTTGCCAAGAGTGGCTTTGTATAGGAGTATTATAAGAGTTCTTGTCTTCTCTGTAGCAACAGCTGAGCTACCACTGCACTTGATGGCTTTTTCAGGCAGGCAGGTGACCAACCATCTCCCTCCCAGTGCACACTGCGAGGAAGGCCCTGGTGAGGCACAAAACCCTCCTCGCACACAAAGAACATTGATTCATTTGGAGCACCACCCTTTAATTTGTTTGCACCATTTCATCTAAATGATGTGCTTGTCCGCCGGGGTGAGAGAGAGAGGTGTAATTCAGCCAAGGGAAAGGGGAAGAGGAAGGTACAGAGGGGGGAGGAGGGTCTTGAAACCCCACCGCAGGGCGCTAGGCAACCATCTAGTGGGTGGGCTTTGTGATACATTTTACCAATTTTTCATGCCCATCCCTCTTGATGTGACCCCACTCAGGGCCTTTTATGCCCCTGACAGCTCTGCGCAGGAAAACATGCTGCCGCTCTGATAGCATGAAATCGGGAACAAAGACCCCCAGGGAGAGGAGAAGGGGGCCACCGAGGCACGCTGTGCTCCGGTCCCGCCTGGCTCTGGACACAAACAGATGTTAGGCCAGCCCCGGCTCTCTCTACCCCCTGAAAGAGGAGGCCCCGTCGCAGAAATGGGCCTGAAATGCATTGTTTCGGGCCTCCTCTAAGACAAAAACTGGAGCCACTCCTTCTGAAAGGGCCCGGCAATATGGCCGTCACAGATAAATCACACAAGGGGAGTGAGAGAAAGGCCCATGAATTCTCAATGTGGCCCTTAATGGGCCCTCTTAAATATGATGGGATATTCGTGTGCGGATGTGAATGGAGCCCGGCGACTTTTAATGTCAGAGGGTAGAGTTGTTTAAAAGCCCATGGTGCCAACACTGGGTTTACAGCTGTGTTACAACGAGTCATTCTGTATGAACATGACTGTGCTGCTGACAGTAACAATTCACACAGGGAAACTTTGCTTTTGGCACATAAAGTACATTTTGATGTTCATGTTTTAGCACTTTTACGATCATTATACCAGTATTTCTACACTGGCTTTGCTACTTTTACTTGGGTAAAAGATCTGAATACGACTTCCACCACCGACAGCGACCGACTTGTTGAGCAGGCAGTGAAGCCGTGTGCAGCCAAAGAGACTGTCTCTTGCATATGCTTTACAAACAATTATAATGATTAAATGCTGGAAATAGCAATGGAGACTGTGTGTGTGTGTCTGAGCGCAACCCCCAAACACAACATGTGTTATCTTGACAACCACTCCATCCCTCAGAGAGAGAGAGAGAGAGAGAGAAACAATTATTGTGCTCTGTTCCACAAAGACTGAGAACTGCATTAGCCAAAAATAGACTGACATCATACAAGTTGGACACTATGTACCAGGCACAAAGAGGTCCCTATCTGTCACAGTTTATGCTACATTTCATCTGGACTAAATAATAGCATCACTGTTAGCTGCTGCTGTTCCTCCTTGTGATTTCAAAAGGTGGGGGGGACAACAGAAGACAAAACAAACCATCAATAAAGCGAGAGATAAAGAAAGACTGGAAGCCAAAGTTGATTATTCATGATTTATAGAGCGATTGCATTGTTTAGAAAAAGTGCTGGATTAAATAAAAAAGCCATAGATTGAGTATTGAGTCCATTTGAATTGGCAGACTGATCAGATTATTGACTAATTTGATTGAGATTATTTATACTGCTTGCATAATCTTGACAACCGCATCATAGTAACTGAAATGCAAGACACTGAGAGACTTATCTTGACCATTTGAACCGTAAATAGTTGAAATAACATTATCATAAGACATTTCACATACACATTGTCTGGTGTCCTTACTTATACTGTGAGGTTCTGGCTAAAATATTGCACATAATGTGGAGGGCTTTTTGTGATTGCCACTCCAAGAGACTTTACACATGGAGCAGAAACGTTTTTCCTAGTTTTCTATGGCTATTAATTGATAAACTGATTAAGCAGGAAATTATTTGGCAACAACTTTGATAATTGATTAATCATTTTAGTCATTTTTCAAGCAAAAGTGTCGAACATTTACTATTTCCAACCTCTTAAATTTGAGGATTTGCTGCTTTTCTTTGTCATTCATGATAATAAATTAAAAGACTTTTTTTGGTTGGGCAAAATAAGCAATATGAAGACATCCCTTTGGACTCTGGGAAATTGTGACTAGCATTTTTCACATCTGTTTTTTGACATTGTTTTGACTAAACAATTAATCATGAAGATAATAAGCAAATTAATGAATAACAAAAATAATCACTAGTTGCAGCCCTACTGTCGGGAAAAACAAGCAATATACAGATGTCACTCTGGGCATTTTCCCTTGTTTCTGACATTTGCATAAACTAGATGATAACTGGAGAAATCAATTAGCAGATTAATTGATTACAAAAATATAATTACTTTAATTTGATGACGTATGCTGTGAAATAGCAGGAACATTTTTGGATAAAAAAAGGTTTGAGAGGATGTTCATTTGCAAAATAAAGAAGAGAGGAAGTGTTTGAAGTGTCTAACCCAAGAAAGAAGGGAGAAATGACCTGACAAATTGAAAGAGGAGATTGATAACTAAAAGCATGAGTGAGTAAATATGTCTGTGAGAATGAGGGAAACAGACAGCTGCAATTAATTGATAGGTTGTCTGCTATTTAGTTTAATGGCAACTATTCTTAATTGCCTATCAATCGCTTTGAATAATGTTTCATGAATAAAGAAGTAAAAATTATTTGATTCCAGCTTCTTAAATATGAAGACATTTGAGGATGTCATCTTGGCCTTTGGGAAAGTCTTATCAACATTTGTTACTATCTTACATTCATAGACAACTAATGAATTATTTGAGAAAGTTATCGACAGATTAATCAACAATGAAGATAATCATTTAAAGCAGCCAGAGGGGGAACTACAGGAAAAATTAGTGGTCTTTGTGTCGTATTATTTAAAATAATCTTTATTTAGCAAATTATAGACTTGGCTTTCAGTAGAATTACACTACCCAAAAATCAAAAAAGCCTTATAAAAATGCATCCAGTGCATCCTTAATAGCATGGCTGAGAAGTTTCTGTTCGATGTATCAGACACGCTGCAAGAAATATCTGTCAAGCAGCTGGTTAACTGACTTTTTCCTCCACTGTCAAACCTTCATAAAAATCTATTAAATTATTGTGGGAGGAGGAGTGCACCAGATACAGAGTATAAACATCAGCTCCAGCTGGAGAGGACAGCAGTCGCGACTGATTGAGGGGTAACTCAGGTTACATCCCTGACCGGGACCAACCCCAGGGGCCTACAAGGCAACGTGCCCTCCCAAGGCCCTGTTAGTGCCAGGCTCTGCGCTCATCCTTGGCTTGGTTTGTCACGCCATCCCACCGTTGGCATGGTGTTCCCAGCTGCCAGTCACAGTGCCCTCCCCCCTCCAAGTACACAATGGCAATAGCATGGCTGGCGCCGGGCTCAAACGGCCTGTTGTTAATGAGCAGGACCAACAGAAGCCACTGCTTGTTCTTCATTTGCCAGCGTTTTAATTATATGGACAGCGCTCCCATCAAAGCTGCATCGCTCAAGTTACGCCCTCATAGCTGAACTCTTTTTTTCCTCTGTGTCTTCAGCGTTGTATTCATTAGCATCGAAAGCAAACAGAGTAGAGAGAGAGAGAGAGAGAGAGGTGCTGTTGTCTAGAGGGAATAGTCTCCCTCTATATCCAGATGGGTTATCTGTGATATAATGGGCCCTCATTGTGATAGATTGGACTCTTTTCATCAGATGATATGCCTTTATTGTATTGTAGGAAACATTTCAATTGCAAGCTTCACCTGTGTGGCCATAAACAGGCGTGGGTCAAATATAAAACTCTGTTTAACTTGCATGGCATGTAGTAAATAGGTGGGGTTTACTGCATAAGGACAATTAAGACAGTGTCAGGTGGGCTGTCTTTCACAGAAAAGTATATTGATTTAGTAACTTCCTACAACCCATATAAAGGATTTGTCAATACAATTTGTCGGAGTCATAAAACAGTCAAATACAACTCTCCGATGCCTCCTCTCAGTAAACAGAGTCTTGCTAATACTCCAGATTTGACAATAAATGAAGCAAAGAAGAAGAAGAGAAGATTGTTATAACACACTGCTGAAGAGTTATGACATACAACTGTCACATTTATTATAATAAGCTTCCCTTTTTAGTCAGAATCTGATTAAGTACACAAGGGCTGGTGTGTGTGTGTGTGTGTGTGTGTGTGTGTACATCTGTGACTCTGGGTTTAAATGCATGAGTGTATCTGGGAAACTGAAGGCAGCCAAGGAGGGTCGTAGTCCCTAGTGTCAGGGGTTTCACAGAACAGAGGCCCAATCAGTGCTGGCCCGCTGGTTAATGGATGGATGGCCCCCAAAATTAATTAGCCTGACTAATGTAGTGTACACTTAATTACACTGGCCGCCTTTTGATTTATTGCTGGCCAGATACACACATGCTAGTCAAAGTCGGGCTAAAAAGGGAAAATTGTTTAGCTTTTACTGGTGCATATTATTTACCAAGACAAGGTTCAGCAGCGAGGACAATGGCCATCAACTATGTAATGAACTCTAGTTGGTTTCAGCTAGCGGGCCTGTAGACTGCAGGTAACATATAGACAACATATTTGGAGTTTTATTCCACTTACTTAAATTGTGACACCTTGGGGGCCGTGCCCTACCACATCTCAGATCCTGAATCCTAACTAAAACTGTAAATTGATTCTTGAAACCACACTTCCTGCCTGTATCTGTGTTAAGAATGAACATGCAACTGTCGAATGCATTCACATAACTATCTTGGTGCAGCAGAGGAAATATACCTTAATCAAGATATGGTCCAGGAAATGTAATAAAGCTAACAGGCTAACGTGAGTGTTAGCTTTTCGAACAGGCTACACTGATGTCAGTGTTCATGTTGCTCCCCACCTTCCTTGTAATTGCAATGCTGTCATTTTTGGCACTTTGAATTTCAGATGGGCTCTGAGCTATCCAACTATCTAACTCACTTAGAATTTGTAATGTAGGAAATTTTTCAGTTAGGATGGTTCTATAATAGCTAAATTCCTAAATGTCATCCTAAACTCAGATATTTCAGACATTGGAAGTTTCTGTAATGGGACCCCTGCAGTATAAATATTACAGTATTCATAAAAATGTCAGTATATTATGGTGCTCCAGGGTAGTTTGTCACTTGAGTCTGCCTGTGATCTTTAACACTTTTTAGACGTGATTTAATGCAATGATATTTCTTTCAAAATTTAAATGTAACGTCTATAAATAGTTGCTACAAACATAGCAAAGCAGCCATCCCCGACTGTTATGTATGAAGTCTCGCACAGACATGCAGCAACAGACACAAATAAAAAAAAGATGGCAGTCATGACAGAATTTATCTTTTAATGTCTTTCTATCTATGTTGTCACGGTTGTGTGCATTGAGTAACTCCACAGTGTGCAGAATGAATGATCCATCATGCTGGCCTGTCATTACTGAGCATTTTACAGCATTCATTAGGAGTGGGGCTAGTCTAGGGCCCCACCTTTAATTTCATGCTGCTCAAGCGGAGAAAGGACACAGGACAAAGGGAGGAAGATTGATGCCTGGTTCCGGCCCTCTGCACTTCCTGCAGACACAGACAGGGGGCGCTGATGCAAACAGCACTCCAGTCAGTGAGAGGCCAGCTAGCCTAATGAAATCTGTCCATAGCAGCAGATCAGGCCCAATTAAAAACAGCCCCACA
Source organism: Diplodus sargus (assembly GCA_903131615.1). Lineage (NCBI taxonomy): Eukaryota > Metazoa > Chordata > Actinopteri > Spariformes > Sparidae > Diplodus > Diplodus sargus. The sequence continues at coordinate 1,198,301 of CAEMYA010002116.1, forward strand.
CCATGTCACAGGGACAGTAGATCAAGTCAGCAATTAACCTTCCTGCTGGCCTCTATCAATCCTTAAATTGGAGCAGGCCGGCCAGTAGCACACAATCTCTGCAGATATTAAATTTACATTCTATTAAGTTTAATTAGGAGGGATTTTAAATATACTAGGAGTCCAGGCACGGAGCCCTGAGTCTGTCATCGACACCGCTGATTCACAGCCACCGGCCACCTCGATGGACATAGACACACTCTCACGGCTTTACACCTAATAACACCTTCTGACTAAACATGAAACCAAAAATCCTGTGTTTGCTGCAGGTGTGAGTGGGTCTACAAGGGCTATGTGACCTGGCATCCTGACTCGACTCCCAAGCTGGGAGCTGGCACTGCTCAGCCTTGGTCTAAATAGTTGAACATGGCTTTCCATATAAAGATTTTTTACAAGGTATTGTAAGACCTGCGGAATCCCAACCTACTTCCAGCCTTTAAGAGAATTGTTCCAGAACTGGTAAATGGGGCCACAGTTCATTCTATTCTGGTGGGCTGGTTCTTGTATTGTTGTATTGTAGTATTAGGCCGGTTCTAGTTTATTTATTTGGCTCTTGGTGGACATCTGGCCATGCTATGGCCCGTTTGTGGCTCAGATCGCCAAAGTGCCATCATTCCATGCAGTATGTGGGCCAGATGAGGGAGTTTAGAACAATTTTGATCTCTGGAATTCTTCTTGACTGTAGACTTATCATAAAGCATTAACATTGTATAAAGTGAACATGAAGGAACTGTAATTTCACTGATAAATCCTATTGAGTCTATTCCAACTGAACTATGCCAACAGGTAGAATTTGGGATACCAACTGTTTAACAGAGGTCTTTGGGCCCATCTGAGAAACAAGTCTCTGACTACAGGTGTTGGGGTCTCTTTTATTGCAATAGGTTATGCTGGTTAATGACTTCTCAAACGTAGCTTGAACATGAGAGCTTGATAAGGGAATCAAAGAAGTCACAGCAGCTGATCAACAACTGGAGTGTGAAGTACCCGCTTCGCCAGACCAAATCTTCAAAACCATTCCTTGGTGGTTTCCTGTTTTATCAGCACCGATGCAAAGCATGATCAAGCCAAAGCGTGATCAGACCCATGGGAGACAAGGGAGATGGTTGGTGAGGATTGGACCACCTCCAGGCTGCTCAGCCCTAGCATTAGTCTCCACGTGGCTGTGTCCTTTGTCTGCCAGTCAAAGGGCTGCTGAATGGGGGTCAATTGAAACCAATTCCCTCTGTCGGACACAATTAATGGGGTTGCCCGGACCGGGCAGAAGGGGGGCTGCAGCGGGCCTTTGGTTACTGATCCTGCCGCGCAAGCATGCCAAGAATTTGCCACCTGGAATTTGCCCTGTGACAATAACAAACCCACCTCCTTCCAAACCCACCTCCTTTTCTGTACACACATGGATACATCCTAAAATACCCCCCCATCACTTCCACCCACCCACAAGGCAGGATGGGTGACAGGGGAGTGTCTAGTGGTTGTCCACAGTCTAGTCACCCACAATGGAGCAGAGACAGAGAAGAAGAGAGAAGTGGTGTAGCGTGCAGCTGGGGAGAAATTTACTGGAGTATTTTCTGATCCAGTGACTCCCAAAGTGAGGCCTAGTGACCCCCCTGGGTGCTCCCTGGTGTTCAACAAATCAAAAGGCAAGCAGTTTAATTTTGTGATAATTTTGTCCACTCATCGCAGCAAAAATATATATTCATCTGCAGCATTTTTGGGCCATTTCCCATTTAAAGTGGAGAGAGAAGAGTGAGAAAGCAAAAAATGAGATGGTGAGAATAAGAGCCGGCCGCTCGGTGTCTGAATCAATCTTCAGATAAGTATGGACAATCGATCCACCACAGCCCATCTACAGTTAAGCACTCCACTGGATGTGCACTAATTGTCCTGTTGACATTAATTGTCATTAAAGGGCTTAAAACGGCCGCCCGGCTGTGAGTTACACCCTGTGCTAAGGTTGCAACCGATTTGTTTATTGGTGATATCACAGCTCTGCCTGCCACTAACGCACAGGTCACTGTTAAATCAGACAGGTTGACCACTGTGCGGGATGGCTTTATATGGGGCAGTACTGCCCCTCTAACGACGCATTTCACGCAGATGACATCACCAGCCTTTTCTATTGTGCCCATTAAATGCTCGGTATGTTTGAGGACCTCTCATTAAGCTGGAGGGAAAATGTCGAGGTGTGTGTGGTGTGTGTTTGTGTGGTTTTTACCACAGCCCACAGCTCTAACTTCCTGGGGGGGGGAAGTCTAAAAGGCCCCCCTACATTGCTGCCACACCCCTCTAAATGGGGTGAATCAATCTGATTCATTTAGCCTAACAAATTGGTTTGAGTGTGTGTATTTGTATGTGTGTGTATTCGCTCTGGATGTGGATGTGTATGTGAATGGGGGCCAAGGTGCATAAGAAAAGAGCAGTGTGGAGGAGAGAGGGGGCAGAGATGGACACACAGCAATGTGGGCCTAACACATCCCTGGAAAAGGGGTCGTGACCCCTACTGCACTCAAACAGCATTTCAGAGTGGTAGAGACATGGAGAGGGTGAGTGCTTACCTACCACAGAGCAGCACGGACATGACAGGAAACATGAGGAGAGAGTTATCTAGATTAGCTATAGAGGATAAACACTGAAATCATCTCATCTGACTTTGCTTGAGTGGATGTTTGTAGATTAATGCATCCACGTTGCCTACCGGTGTGACAATTGAGAATTGCTGCTGATTCTGCTTCTTATACTTCCACTCTACACAATTTTGGAGGCAAATATTGTGCATTTACTCAACTACATTTATTCGATAACTTTAGTTACTTTGCAAAATTGGGTGCTGTGTCAGAGCCAACGTTATGCATTTTAAAATTTATCTTTTATCAGTAAAGTAATAAAACACTGATTATGATTCAAATGCTGCATATTGTATCAGGTCAACATATAATATGCATCATACACATACATGTAAATACATGTATAATTCGCTTTAACTTATATTTTAACTTAACTTATACTAAGACTTTTACTGTTTTACAAATAATATATTATTTCTATCTTTAACCTTTAAGTACACTGGTTGCAACTTTACAAACAATTTATTAAAAATGGTTAATAAAGTGTTCCAATGTTAAACAGTCAAATGACTATTTAGTTTAATCTACTATAAATTCACAATGTATTAGTGATGATGGTTATCAAAGTGTTTTTTTTTTTAACAAATAATGTTAATGTCTACGACACTGTGCGTTTCATCGCAGCAAAGCTGAGCAGATAACAAAAACGCTGATAATTGACTAAAAATCACTGTGGTGACCTAAATGTGTGTCAGGTGGCATTCAATTGCATAAAAGTTGACTTCTGAATAGCCTCAGTGTTTACTCATCTGCTGTTCCACTTGGATTTATTATCTCCAAAGCAACACATGCTCACATGATCAGACGGTTAATGTGACCTAATTACAGAGCCAAAATGAAATGTACTGCATAAACTTTGAGGCAATCAATCAATGACCCTGATAGATTGCTGATTCCACTTTTGGGGAGGGGGTGATTCACTGCCCCCCTAGTGGTTGGATTATTAAACTACAAAAGGTGTGTCTTGTGCGCCACACAGAGTGAAGTCCTTCCTAAGTCATTTGAGCAAAACCCGTCCATTCAGAAAGCCTTTCCTCCTCTTCCCTTCTCCCCTGAATGGGCTTCTGGTCAGAAAGGACAATGCCCACACCTTGAACAGGCCCACTGATTCGAGGGCCATTGTGCCGGATAGGAGGGAGAGCGTCGGCCAACAAGTGGCTCTCCCACTCTGTTATCACAGGACACCACTGTCTGCGGTGGGCCTTTATGACTTGTTATGCCACTAAGCCCCCCATCTCCTCATGGAGGACGCTGAATGAGTGCACTACCTTGGCTCTCACTGGCCTCATTTACACCAAGAAAAGGAGGGGAGGAGGAGGAGGAGGAAGAAAGAAGGGAGGGAGGGAGAAGGAGAGGAAGGGGGAGAGAAAGAGCAGTGAATGGCACCATAACATAACAATGCACTTGGAGGCTTGGTTGGCAAACACAGCTGGGCCAGCAACAGTGAAGCGTTTAATGAGTCATAACTCTGAAGAGACAGTGGGCTACTAAAACCACTTTTACTAGATTGCAGTCTCTCTCTAATACACACAAACACACTCACACTTTATATTACTCTGATAATGTTTAACCGCATATGTTTATAGTTTATCAGCATACAGTTGTGAACAAATTTCACACAGATAATCAATACAATTAGCCTTCCTTTACTAGTTCGTCAGGAGCAAGGCAAAAACACTCACCTCAATAACCTGCTTCGAGTCCAACCTGAAGTTGAAGTCCCCAAACACAAAATAGGGCAACCTCTCAAACCGCTGGTCGGTGATCCTGAAAAACATGACGACAACTTGTCAAACACAATCAAAGCCTCTCTGGCAGCTTAAAACAGGATTTTTAATACTTCCTTCCTCATTTGACACATTTTCTTGTGTCGAGTGCCTTGATTGACTCTGGTTTTTGATATACATTTCAGATAACACAAAAGATCCTGAAAACCACAATCTTGACGAGCATGACCATCGACTGTCAGCAACTTTTCGAGCTGTCACTTGATGAGTCCCCTGACCTCAGGGTGTTTAGTTCATGAAGGCCACAGCACCACCTGGTGGTTTCAACACTTTGATGGGAACATTTTCACCTTTACAGAGCAGGGGCAGTAACTGTTTTGTTAAACATTCAAAAGTATTTTGTGTGGTCAAACACAATTCTTTTCGTGCAGTTTTACAGCATTTATGATTTATCACAGAGCACACAGGGTACATATTTAAAGATGGGTCAGATTTTAAATTACAGAAACACTGAGTCTGAAATTCACATTCTGTTTCATTGATGATACAGATTTGTTAAAAAAAAACACTGTCAAGGGCAGTTATTAATTATGGTAACTAATGTCTAATCTCAGCAGAATAATATATAGGACAATATACTGTATTTCTTAACGTATTTCAAAAACCTGCTCAATCTGGCAACACTGCTCAGAGGCGACATCATACCTGCACAAAGTTTGGTTTATCCACTGGGACTTGTCTGCTTGGCGTGTTTCTCAATGCGTGCAAGAGGTCCAAGTAATTATACTTTGAGTTCAAACTATTTATCCTCAGCTGACACCAGTATTAAATTAATACATCTTGCCAATTTCCCTGATAATCTGCTTTGATGGCAAAGAAAATTCACTTTACTGAATTGGTCGAAGAGAAAGTTCAGCTCGTTTAACCCAGAAGAGATCCTGAAGACTTTTCCCATGTTGGTCCTAGTGACACGATTAGCTAACTCTGTAGATTTAGCTTATGGATTTAGACCATGGTTTTAGACGAACAGTCAGCGAAGGACTTCATCCACCTATGCTGTAACTCAAATGACAATTGTGCTTTTTTGATGCCTCCTGAGAGTATTTTATTGTTTTTAATGCACTGCATCCATTGCTTTTGAAAAGCTGATATTATAATGTCAGGGGATTAATTGAAAATAGATCCTCTCTGTCATGGACTACTTCCAAACCTCCAGAACCTCACCACAGAGCCAGCATCCCAGTGCTTTAAAAAAAAAAAGAAATGCACCTAAGCGACATATAATTAACTCCTATGCCTCATCACCTACTTAAAAGTGGCTCTCTACAGAGCAGAGATAGGAAATTAAGGTGGACGTAGCGCAGCCTCTTGTGTAATTAATGATTCAGGATGCTTGGCTCGCTATCTCCACTAACTGTGTGGATAAATCTCGCCGTAGACTTCCCAGGCCCAGATAACAATATATTTATGGGGCCGTAAAGAGAGAAGGAGCCTCTTCTTAGTGGTGGGTCTCTGCTCTGGGCGGCTGTCGTAAAGCATGGCCGCTTTCTTCTCTATGAAGCAGAGACAGGAGGTGGCAGGGAGGCGAAGGTGACTGGAGTAAGGAGGCGGGGGAACACAGCTATTATATTAAATAGAGAGTATGTAACTTTGACATCCCATTATATTAAACAGAAACTAGATCATCTTTCCACCCCATAGGATTTTCATGAGGGGTCAACAGAAACATGGGAACAGCATCTCCAATTTAATCTTTAAAATAATTGATCTATTAATTTCAAAGACCGTCACATCTGTATGATGGATATCGGCTTCATGCTTTTGTGCAGTTATACAGGAATAAATGAAAACTGAGGGTAAATAAGATCTGCCATCTTTATCAGTTATACGGATATACGTTACGTTATACGTTGAGCCTTGATAGACACCAGACAGGTAGGTCTTACAGGTGTATCTACTGACACTTGTGGATGTTATTATGCCATGCCAACCCTCACAAACATGTGAGGTTACATGCACATTGACATATGATTTGTCTAAAGGTATTGATATCAAAAACCGTGATCCCAGTTAAAGATAAAATTCAGAGCAGTGAACAGAAGTTCCACTCCATAATTGATCATAATCCATCTTCACCGCTCACTGCATGCCACCGTGGATAAGACTCTGAGGTTGGTTAAATTGGCTGAAACGAGTATCAGGTACAGACAATATTATGTAGCTTTTTGAGTGGGAGCATCATCTGAGTGTAACATGTCAATAGTTAATAACATTTTCTGTAAAAAGTTTATCTTATTCTTGTGATCAAGAACATTGAACTGAACCGATTTGTAAGAAAGTTGATTTTTGAGTCTCATTCCCGACTCGTCACATAATGACGTATTGGGAAATAAACACTTGAACTATATAAGTAATCACATGCCAAAAGCTATAAATAGACTACACTAGAATGCATGTGTAGTAGCTCATATATGCACTCAAACCGGGACTCATTACTGACGTGACATCCTGGTGCTAAGAGACTCGAGCGCTATTCAAACAGGGTTAGTGGCCAGTTTATCCTACTGGCTTGAATGGAGGGCAGTAAAATGGCTGTACACAGGCGTCAATGCAGTTGTTACAGGCGTGGGAACTCATGTATTCCTTGTGCTAATAGAGAATTTACCACACCTATTGCTGTGAGTGAAGAATACATGCAAAAGAAAATCAAACTCTATTTTACTTTGTTTCAGTCAGTAATATGTACATGTGCCAATCAGATAATGGCTAAAAATAGATTAAAAAGAGAAGAACATGGGTTGAAAGATGATTGCTGAAGAAGTCTCCTAGAAGAAGAAAGACTGGGTAAAAGTGAGATGGGGAGATAAAAAGTGAGATTGCAGCGTGTTTCTCGAGCCTGGAGCTCTTCCTCCTCTATGTGCTGTAGCTTTATCCCACTAACAGCCATGTCTAATACCCGCAGCCTGGCTGTTTTGTCTGCCGCTCCAAGGTATCAGCCACAGGTCAGAAGGTAACACTCTGTTTACACGATCATTTCCTAAAGCACTCATGGTGACCCGCTGGTGTGAAAGTTGACTTTTTTCTTGGCCTTTGTCGGGGGAAACGAAGAATTGCAACATTAGCTACAGCTACTGGGCGTGAAAAGGGCCTGAGGGTGGGGGGTCCCGAGCTTGGGGGGCCCCCCTCGCTGACCCTCACCCTCAGCGGGGGCCCCCATTAGCCTCGTCATCACAGTTCATTCAGGCAAACTGTAACAGTGTCAGTGACATTCTCCCACAAAGACGCACTCCTTTACACAGTCTATAAACATGCTTCTGCTGGCCAATTCATCGCACAGTGACACCCCTGAAAGAGGCTCTTCACAAGAGCCGTTCTCACTGAGGTTTGGGGCTGGGGCCTTCGTCAGGCCTTCCAAGGGCCACACAAAGACAGGGGTCAGACACTAATTTATAACATGGCCCCTGACTCTGCTCCCAGGCTCCTTAAACCACCAGCACAAAGCGACCACACCACATTCTCTACTTCTGATTCAATTTTTCTCTCACATACAAACATGTTGAGTGAAAAAAAACCCCACCTATGCCAAAAACGTCCAAGAGGGTCTTGCACCAAAGATGAGACATCAACTGAATCTCACAGATAACACTTGTGTACTGAAATAACCCACAAAACACCTGCCTTCTTATAAATCCATCTCCTTCACAGCAGCCCCAATCCCTCTCTGACTCCTTGCCAGATTACACACTGTGATTGACAGCTAAACTGAGCCATAATAGACAGTCTATATGGGATTATGAGGGTGCAACGGGGGGCCATGTCATGATTATATTGACAAGATGACTTACCATAAGTTGGCCGTTCAGATTCAACTTTGCACACAATAGCTGGGCTGAGGGCAGTCATCCATTGTAAGTAAATGTTGAGAATTTGGGAGAATGTTAACATTGTGAAGAATGTGCTGGGTGACGTCTTTCTGAATAAGGCAGGGGTGGCCCCTGACAGGACCTTTGACACGGCAGGACAGCCTTTCCCTCGTCCCCCTGTTAGCACCCTGGCTCCTCAGTGACGCCCACCCCACCAAGAACACCATGCAGGAAAGACAGGGTGCTGAGGGGGTGCGAGGATGTTGCCGCGGTCAGGCAGAGGTTAAAAGATAAGTCAACTCAAGCCAACAGCAAAGTCATCACAATCTCAGATAAGGGGAAACAGCAATGAGCATGTTGCCAGGCTTCAAGTTATGTGCTTGAGGCTCAACCACAGTGGTTCGGACCAATCAGCATCATACAAGGATCTACCGGCAGTTATGGGCATGGTTTAGGGATGGCATCACATGATAAGACAACCAAAGATGGTTAGGGTAGATGCTGTTAAAGCATGTCATATCAGACCTGAAGAGTACTTCTACATTGAAGGGAGAAGAGCAAAATATTGGGACTGAAGTATTTTCTTGATGAAAAAGTTATTTTGGCTCGTCTCTCGACTGGCTTCAGCTGAGGTTTGCTTTACCATCTAGCTCTGCTGGTGGTAGTGCTCTCTCTGTTTATCTGATTGGTCGAAGGTAGCTCATGATAGAAGGTGACTGATGTTCATCCAATCACCTGTTTAGTGTTTTTTTTAAGAGTTAATCCTTTTCCAAACATTGTTCAACTTCTGAGATGGTTCTGTGCAACAACACCAGGATAGCCATTTAAAGCATTTGATGGCGACATGAATACAATAGCTAGTACTGGCTTTGCCAAATTCAACTTCCATGGGGGCCCAAATTTACATTTTCTGTTGGGCCCCCATGGAAGTTGAATTTGGCAAAGCCAGTACTAGCTGAATATAAGAGGTAATTAGAATGCCATGAAAAGACAAATATAGTCAGCAAACCAGTAACAATAACGGTCCACAAACTATTAGGAAACTCACACTTTCATTGTTGATCGCGTTGGTACTGTATCATATAGTATACAGGGGCAATTTTGACATTGTGACATATTAATTAACTCAAACTGTGGAGAAGCTTAAGACTGAAAATATAATTGGATAATTATTTACCACCAGTTGGGATGTTCTCATGTACAGTATACCTGATGGAAATGTATTATTTGATCATCAGCAAAATACTGACATCTGACCACTGGTTAACACAAGGGTTCATGTCAATTCTGGTCAAATAAGAAACTGACGGCAAAGCTGTTACCAACACATCTAAAAAAAACAGAAACACACGAAACATTCACAGGTAAACAGGTGACAGTGATTGGGTATGAAAGGGGCATCTTCAAAGGGATAGGGCGAGGGTAACCACTTTGTGGAAAGCATGATTGTAGAAAGACATTAATGTATGTCAGGAACAAACCATATAACTTTGTAAATGATTGTATTCTAATTTTATATTTTATATCCGTTACATACAGCTAACTTTTATGTAATCTAGGTTGTATAAAAGGGGAGACAACGGGGGAGGGGAACATTCATAGTACTTTTCAGGTGCTGGAGAAAGATTTCTCCATCTCTATATATCCCCCCTCCCTCAGAGATTGCTAGTGCAGGGTGTGTGTGTGTGTGTGTGTGTGTGTGTGTGTGTGTGTGTGTGTGTGTGTGTGTGTGTGTGTGTGTGTGTGAGTGTGTGTGTGAGAGAGAGAGAGAGAGAGAGAGGGAGAGAGAGAGAGAGAGAGAGAGAGAGAGAGAGAGAAATAAACAGGTCCACTGTGGGCAGAGAGACACTGGGGAAGATTAACCTCTGCTCCTGCAGGCCTCCCAGGGTGAGAAGGCAGTTCAGAGTCACACAGTGTCACCACACACACACATGCACACGCAAATGAGTAATCTAATTATACAATGTGATGCATATATAGCTGCTGTATGTGTAAGCATATGGGGGGGGGCAAATGTGGATGACATGGAATTTGGGGAAGCTGCCTCCACAGATATGAGTACTAAGGATAATACTCGGACACACAGACACACACACGCACACACGCACACACACTAGCCTCTTTAATAAATTCATTCTGGCTTTATGGAGGATCTCCCTGTGATTATCCAGTCCTCCCTCTTGCAGCTCAACATGTCTATTGGCTGGAAACGAGCCGGCCTTTCTCTGCTCTTTCAGCCTGTTGTTCTGAGAAAAGCCTAAAGGGAAACATTTAGATTGGAGGGCTCTTTGAGACACTCTGACAGTTGACTGATGACCGTCCATAAAATGACAAAGCATCGCTGTGTGGTGGCCAGTGCGGCCCACTGCCTCCCCATGGGAAACTAATTGCTTTGAATTGTTAACGGCAACATTATTTTTCTGCCAATCATTGCTTTTCAATGCCCCGAAAATGAGCATGAAACAAGTCTTTTCAGCGAACAAAACAGTTAAATGTCCCCAATGTTGATCAAATTAACTTCAGCACTGTGACAATGGACTATATTTGTGTGAAAATAATGGCACGCCACAAAGGATGCCTTTATGCCAGGATTTCACAGTTGTAATGTAAAACTGTTCTCCCCTGAACCGGACCAGCCACTCTGAATGGGGCTTGGAAAAAAGAAACAAACTCCAATACACAAAAGGGATTTTTTTTTTTAAGGAAGAGAAAAAAACTGTTGATTTTATCTCATGCTATCATTTCATGGGCTCATTGAGCAGACATGTTTTCCATCCTCTGGAGAGGCCAGGGGTTTTACCATCACTTCCATTTTATCAGCTGTTTTAAAACTTTTTAAGACATACTAATTATTAGTGTCTTGTCCCTTAATGGCAGTTAGTGACAGATACCTTCATAATCATCCTTAAATGTTCAATCAAATTATTCTTAAAACCATTTTTTTCCATTCAGTGGACAAAGAATTTAAAGCTTATTTGAAACAATGATTCTGCACATCAAGGTGCAGTTGAGTCAACAAGGTAAATGCTGTTTGGTGCAGCCTTGATCACAAATGTGCCTTTTCAAAGCACAGGAAAACAAGCAGGGATGCATTTCAACAGAGCTCTGCTTTGCTCTCATGGAAGTGGCCCACACATCAACGCGGGCTTCAGAGCAGTGCTGTTTTGATTTGACTCAATAGTGAGGTCTAGCTGGCTAAACGCTGTTCCTTCTCAGCATTGTTCCCCCGAGGCCTTGAAGCACTTTGGAGATAAACACCGTTTAGCAGTTAAAAGGGCCACAGAGGAAAAGGCTTATCAGATGTCTTCTCAATGGGCCATAAGCTGCATTATGAGGCCTGGGCCTCAGATAAGGTGGAGGCTGAAGTTTGATGCCCCGGCAGCAGAACTCTGTCCCCAGCACTGCCGTGTGATCCGACTCCTGTGCCGGCTGCCTCATGGATCTCAGCTGGTGGTGTTGTTCAGCAGACCCCCTCCTCTCCTCTCCCATTCCGCAATGAGAGATTAGAGCTCAGAGAGGGAGAGTGGAGAGAGGAGAGGGAAGGAGGGGGAGTTTGGCTTTAGATATTCCCCCTGTCCCTTTTCCTGCTCTGCTTTCTGGGGGTAGGAGTCAGAGTTAGGACAATGGCCAAAAAGATGGTTCCCAACCAGCCGCTGAATGGGAACACTGTTGGTGGTAGCGCTTCATTCAAAGCCCGGCCCGGGCACATTGTCCTCCCAGATCGGCAGAGGAGAATGGAGTTTGCTGGTGGCTGCCAAAAGGTTAGCAGCCTCTGTGAAAGGACCAACCCATTATTCACTGCCCTTTACAGAGCCCAAGCACCCTTTGTGCACCTCCTCCCTTCCCTCTGCACCGCCAGCTTTTTCTCACTCCGGTGCTCCGGATCTGCGCCCGACGGCTTCCCCCAAAGTGAGCGACTGAGGCGCGATGCCACCACTATTCCACCCCTAGGCCACTAGCAAGGAATACCAGGGTATCCGGAACATATAACGACCTCCCCACCACCACCTTGCCTCAAACTACTTACCCCTCATCCCCACCCCTTTTAAAGAGAAAACCTTTAAATGATATGGCCCAGAAGAAACAACGGGGTTACCATTCACACCACAAGGGGATTTAGAAAGAGGGAGCGTGGAAACTGCCACTCAGCCAACACAACTTCTATTCAGTCCCCTAAGAGATTCTGTTGTTTATGTATATTTACAAGGGAACAAATGAAAATATACTAAACCAGCATGATGCAAGCAGAGGAAATTCAAGACTTAAATGTAAGCTCGACAAGAGCTCCTTTTGAAACTTCATTATGACAGTAAATCCAGGTAAGTTACAGCGTAATAAAAATTCAAAAAGCTGCCATATTGTTAAAACACTCCACCTTCCCTGTCCATTAAAGGCAGACCATTCTTTCATCAAATCAAGAATGAAGTACAGGTAAAATATGACCTCTTAGAGAAGACTGCCTCATAATTCATGCACATCAGAGAGCCTGGTGATAATGTATGCCACCCATATATGCATGTAGTTATTCAAAGTGGAGCCATGTCGTGCATTCTGATGCCATTTGAATGGGAGGTCACCTGCTGCGAGGCAGCTAGCAGGGCTTTTATTCTGTGTTAGCATGACCAGGTGGGGAGCAGGGGTTGCACCGTGCACTCTCTCATTCTGCTCCGCTGCAAATGGATATCCCATAAATCACATTAGTGTGGCCTATGAATGGATAGTCTGGCCTGATGGCATAGTGGCTGAGTTCACTCAGTCCAGACTGAAGAGATCTTTACCGCTAAGATTCCCAGGGCCTTGCCTGCATAATTACAAATACCATATTTATTGTAAGGGTTGATCCCCCAAATGACATGGCGATATACGTATTTGACTATGAAACATAATCATATGTGTGCAATCAAGTGTGCAAAGCGTATAAAGGTGACAAACAGACCTAGGGCCTGAGCACATAGAGAGTCCAAAATGGAAAGGGTCTATCCTCTAAGGAGGGTGAATGTGCTCCATTGGATGTTTCATGTAAATCCAAACCATCTCAAGATAATTTGTGTGTACCATAAGAAGTGTTTTTTCAAGGGAAATTTTGACATGATGATGGCCCTAGACAAAAGGTCAAGATAACCAAAATCATCACCCAGGGGCTGGGACTTTTGATATTATAACAACATGGCCAGCATTTTGTATTGGTCAAAAGTGTCGGACAGACGGACCTTTGTCCAACCCTCCAAAATACCCAATCAGCAAATGCTTGCATCCGTTTTCCTGCTAGTGGCAGGACAAAAAACGAATATGACTGTAGGATTACACTCCAAAAAAAGAATACAGAAAATGCTGAAAAGTAAGGAGGACTTAGAGAGAGGGACAGAAAAAGAACAGATAAAAGAGAGCTGGAAGTTCACAGACCGTGTAGTGAGTAAGACCCCCTACTTTTACAGACAGATGTAATCCCACTGGTCTAGCGCTGAATCTCCTCCGCTGTACCTCGCTCTCACTCTAAGCCTCCATTACAATATCAATACAGGTTTCGCCTTGCCAGACAAAACTGGATTGTGGATAGCATATACTACATTTGTACACATCCAATATCCAGTCCAAAGAAAAGAAATCTATGGCTGCAGGAGAAAGGGATGTTTGTTTGACCTCAACAAGAACACAGTGAAAAAACTGAAAACAGAAAGAGAGGTGGTTCCAAGCATGTACAATACCTGTCTAAAACGTAGCCCAGCGCCTTCTGCCTGGTCCCAGAGTAGACAGAGGGGCTTTTCTCCCAGGCCACCAAGTTGGAAGCATCGTGGAAAAGGTGGATGTTGACCAGATCAAAGGCACTGGGATGAAAGAGCAGACTCAACTCAGTTACCTTGTTTAACCAGGACATTTGCTTGTAAAAGAATTACAGGTGTTCTCATTAAACTCATTACCTACATTAAGATTTGATCTTTTAACACAGTGATCGCAGGCAACTTAAGCACTGATCAAAGCTAACTATGTATTTTTTAATGAGGTGTTTGAATCAAACACTGTTTTCTCTTCTTTTCTATTCTCTTCAGCTGTAATGTGCGCTCAATATGAACACAATTTCAGTTTCACTGGATTGTCAAATTCCAATGCTTTGTGCTTCTGATGCTCAGCAGTGTACTTTGTGAATTGCTTTTAAACTCATTAAACTCAGATAATAGTTGACCGGAATTTCTCAATTTTGTCCGGGACACTGACATCTTCCAGGACACGCTGACCGGCAACGGAAACCCTGTCTCGCACACAAGAATTGTGATGGACTATTACTTTACAGTTGACCTATAATTAAATGTGATGACAATGAATCCCCAGGGAGAGATATATTTGTGAATCTAGGCATTAGATGAGCTTTTAAATGATGGGAGTAAAAATTAGATTGGTACACATTATCTGATTTTTTTCCTTGTGAGGGCGATCTAATAAATGCTACATACACGTGCAGAATTCACTGCATACAAGCTGCTTTCTTTCAATCTGTGCTGTCAGGGGAAAGCAGGACAGCTCAATGTACAGTGATGAACACTTCCCTGCTGATCCTATCAGTCCTGGTTGTTTTGTTAGCATGGTGTCAGGCAGGGCGACCCAGAGGAATTGGACTTATCTCAAGGGGCTTTCATTCTGCAGTGACATCCTGAACAAATGAATACATGCATGGCTTTGGCTATCTCCATCTATTCTATCTCTGATCTGATCTCCCTATTCTTCACCAGCCTCCCTCTCCCTGCTACTCTTGTCAAACACCATGTCCCTATTAAATGCTTACTGTTTCAGCTCTTTAGTTCTCATGTCATACTTATATTAGATTACAATCCCCGTCTTCCACCCTCCCCTCGATTCCGCTGCTCTGCACACTGGAAGCCAGCATTTGTGTGCATCCCGTACAGGTTCAATTGCATGTAATGTTTTTTGTCATCTGTCATATGCAGCTGCTTGACTAACATGATTACGTCTAATCAAATCCCTGCTCGCTTCCGTGGCACACTGTCCGGAGAGGGTTCAGCTATGTAACTCACTCTCGCCGTCTGTGCTGTCTATGATAACCACACAGCCCCACTGAGGCTTATGGGTGAAGCCAGACATGACTGACATGGTTAGATCTTCATCTCTAATCACAATTCAGTTGTAATGATTCAGGGCAGAGCACAGATGAGGTGGGATGTGTTACTGACGGGACTTACCAGTCAGCCAGGGCCCATCGAGTTCTGATGAATCCCTTCCTGGACCACTTGCACTGCAGAACAGAAAGACTCAATTCAGCATGACAATAGTAGAATTTGACCATTAGAAAGGATTCACCTGTCGTCAGGACGGAAATGAAAGCTATAATGTCACATATGTTACAATAAAACAGTATCTGGGAGCAGTTTCCCTCACAAAGTCCTGAAAATTTTGAATTTTAAATAGATTTAATGAAATATATCTTTTGAATAATTCTGCGGGACAAAACAAAGTACTTTTACTCATGTACTGTGCTGAAGTACACTTTATGACACTTGCACTTTACTTTAACACCCAGTGTGTAATTTCCGCCTCTCCAAGGTCTGTCAATCAAAACAATGACACATAGTTCCATGATGTAGAGAGGAAGCGTTGGTTCATGGGAGTTAAATTCATTGTTAAACAACCACTACCGCTCATCCTCTGACTCTCTCTCCCAGAAATTATAGCAACAGGCGATCAAATGAAATGCACTGTTACCTTCAATAGATGTAAGGATTTGTCTGGGTTTGAACATCAGTTTGAATAATCTGAGATAATGTAAGTGCTTAAGTCAACAAATATATAACAAATGTCTGGTCGTTTTTAGACATTTTAATGCGGAAAAGCATCGGCAAAAAAATACTTTCTATGCAAAAGTATGAGAGATATCTTTACTTTTAATTCACTGCACTTTTTACTCCACTCCCAAATTTGACAGCTATTGTTCCATGTTAATTTGCGAATTAGATTTGATGCATCTCTATAGATTAAACTAGCCAGCGGCATTAAAAAAAGGAAATAAAACTTCAGAGTTACCAGCCACAACATTAAAAGGCTGTTTACGTGTTTATGCATCAATAATGATAAAAACAATAATGTCACAAAACCCAAAAAGGGTAATTCTGCACAGTGAGTAGTTTTAGTTTTGATATGCAACTACATTTATTTAAAAAGTAAACATTTTATTATACTTTTTCCAAAGTAATGGCTTTGAGAACTTGTTTAGCCACTGTAGGTTAGCCAACTGACTTCATAATTACTTGGCAGCCATTTTTCAATCAAAAATGCTAAAAGCGATTTGATTTCACTGACTATTTTCCGATGGGTTATAGACCAACAGAAAACCTGTTGAATCGAAATAAATCTAATCTAATAGAATACCCTTTTTATAGATTACATGTACAGATTCTTAATAGCCAGGAAGCCTTTTTATTCTAATCCAGAAAGGCATCTAGAGCCTATTCTTGTTCTTTAGACAATTCTAAAGTTAATTTGAAAGTCCTTGTCAGATACTTTGCAACATATCTAATAAATAATCGACGGACAAGTTAAACGTTCAGCTTCAATACAGAACCTAAAATTAGTAAAAGTCAGAAAAAATATAGATAAGCATCCAACTCAGTGTGTGAACACTGTAGATATGCAGCATACAGCTGCTTGATCAGCTCCCACCAGCCTTGAGTTAATTATCCAATCACAAGTCCAAAGATCTTTCTCAAACAGCACATGATTCACCATGAAGCTGGTTATTAAATGAGAGACAAATTGATGTTGCGAGTGTTCTCATTCTGAATAGATAAATACGTCTCTTTTCCCTCAGCCTCTCCTTTTCTGTCTGTCTCTCTCTGATACTCCTAATGGGGAGTTAACTGCAGTGATGAATAAACTAATTATGGGCCAGGTCACATAATTACAAATTGACTAATTTTATTTAAAAAAAAAAAAAAAGAAAAAAGAAAAACTCAGATGCAAATTAAAAGGCTAAGAGGTATTTGATTGCGTCTCACATCCTTCAATCTGCATTAGTACAAGATTAACTGTATCAAATTGAATTACATTAGCATACTTGAATTAATCCATACTGCCTCTGCAGGATGTATGGGCCCAATTATAACTCGCTGTCCCAATATTGTGACTTTGAAAGGAGCAAATGGAATTAGATGTGAGCGTCGCGCTGCGGCGTAACATATTGACCTCTCACTCTCTTAATATATATGAAACTAACTGAATCAGAACATATTGTAAAGATAAACAAAAGCAATGAGGACATAGGGAATTCAGTAATTACATTCATGTGTTTATGTACACAAAATGTATATTCAATCACACATTAAGTATGCAGCACAGAAAATCCATTAGTGTAGTTTACTGTGTACGTTTGTTGATTTAAAGTTAAGGAAGGAAAGTCTTAGAGTGGGGAGGATGAGGAGGGACAAGATGAAGAGTTTGTGTGTGTGTGTGTGTGTGTGTGTGTGCGTGTGCGTGTGTGTGTGTGTCCATACGAGCTCTGACTGCAGCCAGAGACGTTTAATCTCGATTTAATTTAAAGAGCCATTAACTACAATCGCAGCATTAAAATCCATCACTTCCTTGACACCCGGCCCCAGATTGCCCCATTTCCTCCACGTATGACTGATTGACCCCCTGCTTCATCGCTTGCTTATAAACACACTCACATAACACACATGCACGCTCACACACACGCACACACAAGGCGTAAACACGTAGAGAACTGTCTGAGTCAAGAGTCAACGACCATCTACATACTAGGAAGTTAAAAAAAACACACTTATCTGTTTCACCCAATTTCAATGCTTTGATTTTTTAAAAGGTGTCCAGTTAAGATAATTATCTTGTGCAATCAATCACAGTGCAGAAGAAGAAAAGTGTTCTTCTCTATTGGGTGACATGATGACATCATGATTTGGTTGCTGCAGCTGATATTGGAGCAGAGATGATGACACAGATGCTGTCCAGCCCCATTTAATCTCCTGCTGAAACATCATCATCATCATCACGCCTACCCCTCCTTCCCTCCTTCCCTCTGTCACACATGCATGCACACACACACACACACACACACACACACACAAATACATCTTAAAAACAGATGCATTTAGCCACTACATTCTTTGATTTGCTATGCCACAGTTATTCAGAATAGAAGACATATTTGGATGAAATGGATATATGACATGTAATCACATCATATATCAGGTTGCTATAAAGAGTCAGAGGGAGGGGATGATGGCAGGAGTCAAAGGGCATCGGAAAAAGGTCACAAGGCTTGAGGTGACATTGGCTGACCTTCCACAGGTCAGCGATGGCGTCTCCGCCTATGACAGTGATGAACGGCGGCTACACAGTGGGTCATATCCAGGGGTGTCAGGCAATACATACGTGCTGACCACAACACACACACAGGATGAGACAGAGACAGACAGGAAATAAGAAAAAAAGGACAAGATGGCACAATGGGGGGAAGTAGAACCATCGGATTCACTTGAAACTGGAAAACACTACATAAAATTCCCCAATTGTGACCAATGGAAAATAACGCTCCTTTAAAATGTCAGACGTGACAGACTGGACACATACACAACCTGACTCCAGTTCTTGTCCAAAACACCCTCCCGCCACCGTTTCCCGGTCCATCCCGTTTGATTCTTTGACCTTTCTTATATTTCAGCTCAAAGTCCGACCCCCATAAATAATGTTATGCCGGGGGTTGATGTTTGGAGGGGGAGTGATAGAAGAGTGCAGGACAGGGAGAGGGGGGGTTGCACAAAAGCCCCGTGACAGAAATGCACTGTGAGTAATAAGTAATACACACAAACGCTGATTGATTTGAGCCCTGCTAGACAGTCACATTTATCTTTATTCCATCATCCAGGGGGGCCGATCAAATAAGAGAGGGCCTCACATACAGGCTTTATGTGACTGGACAGCACACGGATGTGTGTGTGTGTGTGTGTTTATGTGTGTGTGTGTATTTGGATAAAGATGCACCACAAATATAGAGAGCAGTGTGTGCGTCATTGTCACCAATCAAATATTGTATTAAACACAGCGCAGGAAAGCTTTTAGAATTAAAACGCTAAATTCAAGAAATTTTCAGCCTAACCCATGGAGGGCGCCACTAATGCTAAACATTTTTGTTTCATAATCGGCTCCGTGGTTTCAAAGGGATATCCACTATCCAGGGTTTGAATACAGTCAATGCATGAAATGTGGTAATGATTGCTTTACATTGGCATGGCTTTAAGGACAACATTTCTGCACAGTACACATTCCAAATAGAGCATGCGATATACCGGTATTTATGATTACTTGAATATCGTCCAAATCGGTGTCACTCAAACTTTTTACATGTACAATCTAAAATGTTGCTGAAAAAATATTATATGAACCACATAACTTATTTTCAGTTGAAAGGGACACTGTGGAACTTTGATTTGGTTGTTAACTACTGTTGCTCTCCGTTGGCCTCTTGCGGTAACCTCGAGGTACTACTAGAGTGAGCTTTCATACCACAATTTGAGAAAAGTAGTTGTAAATATTATTATTATATTTATATCTTTTTATATGCTTTTTCTAAGTGACGTGTTCAGATGCAGTAACTAGCTAGCTAGCTACTAACTAGCTAGACAGAAACGAGACGCTCTATCCGCACCTGAAAAAATGGGTGCTCACCAGTGTTGGAGTTTTTTTTCGAAGAATTTGACTGATTGCATTTCTTTTTTTTTCATTTTCTATAGATCCTGTTAAAATCTCATTATCATTGAATATTTTGGCCATGATATCTGATACTGGGACAGCCTTAATTCTGAACTCCAAATAAATAAAAAAAAAGTAAAATCATCTGTACGTCTTAGAAAGCTCAACATTTTCAAATAAAAACGATTGATTTAAACAGCCAGAGTGCAGTCTAAATTGGACTTTTGCAGTAGTATTCAGTTGTGAAATCAAGATATGCTTTCTGTCTGTATACAAGAAATGAGTGTAGAAAGCTTTCATTTAGCTTTCATTCCAACATTATCGCCTCATTTATGAGCTCCTTGCAATCTCATGGATCACGTCTGTCACAGGGAACAGCATCTGTGTCACAGGTGTCTTGTCTGGTGATAAACGCAGGGAGCATTTTACAAGCAATGCCAGTTTAAATGACTTCATCTCCTTAACGTACACATCACATCTATGAATCACGTGCAGCGTTTTAAATCAAAGGAGGAAAACATGAGGGAAGTTAACTTTCATCGGGGGCAGAGCTCGAAAGTAATCGCAGCCCTGTATCAGAGCTTACTACAGAGGGCACTAAAAGGGGATGAAAAGTCAGTGCTTTTATGGACAAGCTCGTGGTGCCAAACAACAAATACAAACTCATATGGATGTTGATCTACAGCCTGTCCACTATTTCCTTCCCTACCTTTTTTTTCTACAGCTGTGTAAAACAATCAATAGCAAGGGCACATTAAGGTCTGGGTCGTATACTTTATTTATATAAGGCAATGACAAATCCTTATGATGCAATGGTTTTTTGGAGGTGTGTATTACTGCGCCAAACAAATAAATATATTAATGCCCACTGGGGAGGCGGAGAGATTGACGGAACAACGGGAAACGACAAGCCGTCCAGATCCATCATCGCGACCTTTCAAAAGAAATGCGCCCACTATTTTGTCCACTTCCTTCTTATTCAGCATTTCAATTAATGTCCCGGCTTCTCTCCCCTTCACTTACAGCTATAACTCAAGGTGGGATTACGGTAAGAACTGATGTTATGCATATGGAGGGGTTGTCACTTAAATCAGAATCAAACTGAGAAGAGAGGGCCGCGAGCGGGAAGTGTGAATGTTTACCCCAATATTTTATCTAATGGCGGTGAGTTTTGCCACTTTAAAGAGTTGAAACAGAAAGCCATGACAAGTATGATTAAGGTTAAATGGAAATGGATCTTTTCAAAGTGTTCAGTAATTTTATCAGAGAGAAAAAGGCTTGTTTGGTTTAATTTGTTCAATTGTCTTCTTTATTTTCTGATTGCGGTCTTTCTGCATTGATTGGACAGAACATGTTCCATGTAGCTTTAACTTAAATAATCAAGTCAATGTCAAACATTTAACCAGCATTTAAATTTTGATCTTTTCTTTGTTTTATACCAATGTCAACTGAACATCTTTGGTTTGTAAACAAAATTAGACATTTGAACACAACACGTGTTGGGTTCTGGGAAATGTGGTGGCTCACAATTCTATAGACCAAATCATTGTTTGATGAATTGATAGATTAGAGCTTCTTCTAAAAACATTTACTCTTCGTTTACTGCCATAAATGACAAATAAAGCAACGCTTAGGAAGCTGGAACCAGGAGATGCTGACATTTTTGCTTGAAAAATGACAAAAATAATTAATTGATTATCCAAATAGTGTGATTAATTTTTTTTCCATCGATTACCATCTAGTCGTTGCAGTCTATAGCAGGTAAATCCGTAATTTTCACTCTGCACATACCTCCGAATGATTTGTATATATGGACTCACACTTAATGTGCCTGAACCACTGACACAACTCAAGTGCAGTGAAATGTACCGAGTGACATTTGTTTTTTCTCTTTTATATACACAAACCAACACACATACGCCAAGCCCTCCCACCATGATGTCATCAGTCCCTTGCTCACTGACACTTTATTAATGGGGGACCATAAAGGTAAGATACAAGCAGAGAAACACACACATCCGTCTCACAGCGGCCACCTGAGCTGTCTGCTGTCATTCTAGCCTTCATCTGAGGGTTCTGTCTGACAAACTGGGTCAATTCAAATACACATGGCTGGTTTTTTTTTATTAGTTATAACCATGTTAACGTGATAACTTCCCCCTGAGTCTTTTCTGTTAACTTAAATCTTCTAGTTCAGGTATCTTTCCACACTTGTTACAAAAATGACTCCACACATCTCGGGCTACATGACCCAAAACTGAGAGCTGAGACTCAACTGGTTTGGGACTCCGTGTGGCATTCTGTCCGGTCCAAGATCCCCATGTAATAGGATTCCTCAAAGCTGCAGATGGATGGCAAATCTAGGCGGTTTCATCTACTAAAAGAGGGCATAAATCACCAGCGGAGGAAGCGGGGACGAGGCAGGGGTTATCACCAGTCTGCCTCCCTCATGAGAGCTTTGCATTAAAGCATTAGTGAAATTAATTCATCTTTCATAAGAGGTTTGAGCAGTATCTGTGATCTATGATAACAACCAATTTCTCACTACGGAGGGGCCGCAGGAGGGGGAGGAGGAGGAGAAAAAAAATACTCGGCGACCCTGATAGACTACACAAATCTGCTCTTTTTAAATGGGCTAACATTATCTGGAGTGCTGCTCTCTGGAGCATCATCCCAGATTCATATCCCAGCCGGGAAAGAGGCATAAATCACGGGGCAAAACTTTTCTCATCTGCCCCCCCACCGCCTCCTTTCTCTCTACATCACTCCCCTCATCCCTCTCGCACAGTGCCATGCCAGGTTTGTTTTGTGGTTTTCTTTACTTGTCCTGTTAAACTCAGAACAATGCTTCTGCTGTAATCATGTTAAATGGCTTGGCGCCTCAATCAGTGTAATTGGTTTTAGATCATCTCTGGAATTGGAAAGTGGGGAAAAACCTGAGATGTGAAGATGTTTGGGTGTGTGCGTGCGAATGCATATGTTTGTGTGTGTACGTCTGGGGTAGCTCAGGGTGGGGAGTCCTGCAGTGTGTGAAAGAGACGGAAATTGGGGGGAAGTGTGTGAAGGGGCCGTATCCATCTGTTTTGCATATATTTGCAGAGGCGGCCGTCGGAGCATGGTTGACAGATGAGTGGGGAGTGCGGGGATGACACACGGGCGGTCGTGCTCTTTATTACTATATCAGCACAGCTATGCTCAGCGCTCAGCTCCCCTCTGATGGCACACCGCGTCGAAACCAGAAAACTGAACACAGCACGGTGAGCATGGGACTGCTCCACGGGACACGGCAGACACAACGAGGAATCTCCGTTTCATGATTTGAATTTTTGTTGCTGCTTTAACTTCAAATCAAATGAAGACATGTGTCACATGTCTTCCTTGAAAGCAGAAAAAAAATCAATTGGACTTTAAGACACATTTTTTTTTAAAAAAGGTACATACATCCAAAGTAGTGAAAAGGAAATCTCTTTTTTGATAAAAAACTATTATGAAAAGACTCTAAACTTAAGGTATTTTATCCGATTTCTTTTGCAATATTTTCGCAGAATAAAAATCATTAATTGAATGATATGTGCTCGATCTCTTTTTCAGTTTAGCAGCTTTATTAAACCTGCAAACCTGTGTGTTAATTTGTCGTGACACGTTTCCACTTCTAGCTGTGATGTCTGTCAGTCCACGTCCCAACAGGAAGCTGTCATTAGACGACAACATCCCCAATCTGTCAGTCAAAGTGTGCTTATCACATTACCCACCTCGGGAAAGTAGTCCTGTGGAAACTTTTCCTTCTCCAGCGAGGGTGTGCTTTCTAGTGTGTCTGAGTAGGTTTCCTTCCCCACCACCTTCTTGAATTTCTTGGCTGAGGAAGAGATCGAGGTAGGACGGAGAAGAAGAGGAGGAGGTAGAGAAAAAAGTGGGGAAACGGTTAGGTTCATTATTGGAGACCCCATATGTGGTGTAATTTAATCAGAGCTCACTGAAAAGCCTGAAAGAGCAACTTTGGCTTCATCAGGCAACTGCACCACCTGCTGGTCAGAGTGAAAAACATCTGTATTCAGCTGGAGAGATGGAGTGTAAGAGGTCACAGCATGGGTAAAATTATAATATAGGTTGACTCTGATCTCACAGGAAGAGTTTGCTTCATGTATTCACAATAACTGCTTCTCATTTTCACAATACCTACTGCATGTGGGGTACATACTCATCTGAATCGGGAGTCAGTCTAATGATAGAGGGTGCTGTATGTTTGGAGTTAGTCTTCTGTGGCCTTTTAGACTACATAAATAAACTTCAGCACTTAAGCAGGACCAAAATGACTGCAAGGTCCATAATTAAGCTCAGGAACATGCATTACTGCAAAGGGACTTGATTAAACACGTGTGTGAGGGAGAGTTGGAGTCAGTTAGGGGTGACACAACATACTACATACAAAATCTGAATGTAACAGAGCTGCAAATAATCAATCGATTGTGGCTCATCTTTTTAGAAAAAGGTCTCAATTTTCTCGTTCCACCTTCTTAATTCCACCCTTCTATTTTTTTTACTCCTCTGTGACAGTAAACTGAACTTCTTTGTGTAGAGGATAAAACAAGATAATTGAAGACATCATCTTGGATTTTGGGAGTCGCCGGTCGACATTTTTCACCATTTTCTGACATTTTAAAGACCAAACAATTAATCAAATAACTGAGTACATGACAGACGGATTATTTGACCATGAAAATATTCGTAATTTGCAGCACTACATGGTAAATATCTACAAAAGTATAGTAACATTAAATAGATCTGACTCATTTTATACGTCAATATAGTCGGCATTAAGAAGAAGCTTAGAAAAAAGTTGTTTTATCCACTATAATTTTCACACATTTTGAGGCTTGTGGGACACAATATTAAAATCTGTTTTAAGTCGCAGTTTGTTTTTACTTCAGTATGAGTTTTGTTTTGTACTGTCAACCCTGTTTGAGTATTATACTGAACTGTAAGCTGATTTTCAGACTACTATCACTTCAATCTGTATATCTGTGTAGCTGCAAAACCACCAAAAGTATTTCTTAATGAATATCCATTGGGCCTATATCATGGAATAAAGTCTAAGTGGGACATTTGAGTAAAACAGAGCCATAGTTAATGTGGTTAGTAATATCTGTGCTTTTTCGACCATGACAAGTCAAAATGTCTGCTGGGGAACAACACAATCAACTGATATACACCGAAAGTACAGTAGTTTATGTAACTCTGACTTCTGACTCAATATATGAATACATGTGAGTACATGAGGAGTGGTCTTCTCCCCTCTCGACCCCTCCCCTGCCTTCGCCCTGTCCTTCACTGGGGTAACTGGTGCTTATGCTGACTTGGGTCTAATAGGAAGCGAGGCACCTCCACATCTATATCCCTTCTTTAATTAGCGCGGCCGCCGGACCCCGGGGGCCTCTGACACCGCAGGCTGATGAGACCGCCGTAACTGTCCAATAACCCGCCACACACCATTACTGTAGGCCTGAAATCTTATGAATTAAATCCTAATATTAATAAGCATTACCATTCTGTCCCCCTCCCGTTACATTACCCTCAAAGCCAATCTTAGCTCGCTAGTTTTGATGGAAGCGGGAATAGCCTGCAAATGGTTGTGTGTGATATGCAGGGGTGGGATGAGGGGGCAACATGTGAGGATTTCATTTCTAGACAGTGGTGATGATGTATATGTGGAGGTGTGCTGGAGGGGTGCACTCACCTTTGAAATCAAACTGGTGGATGTTTTTCAAAGACTCGTGGATAAAGTAGAAACTTCCAAGAGCCTGCAAGAGAAGAAGCATTGGTGAGATTAGACATGTTTGCCATGAAGGATTCCGTACTTTCCTCTGAATCTGGATCCGTGCAGGATTTATCAAATCCCTTTACAGATAAAGATTCTCCTATGAATCTTTTATTTAAAAACAGGTTATGTTAGTGTTGCTCAGCCTTGCTTCCAATTTTGCCCAGTGGTCAATTGTGGTATTGCAGCAAAAAATTCAAGCCCAAAACCATTTTCCCAAAAAGCACCATTATAAAAGAGACATCTAGAAAACTAGAAAAAAAAGGGTAAATCATAATTTTTTCTTTTCTTGAGCCGAGCCGAAAAGCTTTATAAAAATCTGTGACATCAACACAAAATTGAGTCTGGGCAGAGCTGGAACTTGTGGGAAGGGACATCAGGAAAAAAAACTTACATATATACAGTAATAAATATACATAAACATGTTGGGCATTTTTTTAAATTGTGTCTGTGTGACAGGAGCAACAATCTAGTGATGATAAAATGGCTGACATCCTCATATTCCAAGTTTGACATCTGAGATATACTGTCCATCAACTTTAACTAAGTTTGAGCACAAAGCATCAATGACTAAAACCCAGAGCCTTCTCCCCGGGCTTGAAATGGATCTAATAAAGGGAATCCGGATACAACGTCGGAGGCAGAGGCCCGTTTTCCAATGAAAAGTAAAATCACCATAGTTTTCGCATTGTACGGCCGGTATGCTCTCTAGAGACTTCACTGGCAGAGCAGTTAACATCAGGTTTAGCCCTCTGCTAACGTAAACAGGAATAAAACAAAAATGGTGCAGCTCTTCTAGACTTTCCAAATGTTATCACGTCAAATGGCTCAAATTCTGAGAGCCAGTCATTTCACGGGGTTGTGACTTTTTTCACTTTTCCTAGGAGTTAAAGCTGGAACCTAGAAACGTTTTGGGTGTATATGCCAGGCAGCAATTCTCATTGGACTGACTAGGCACCATGTTGGGTCCAGTTACCAGTTCTGCTAAAAACCTTTTCAGAATCTGGAATGGCTGGAATCTTTGGATTCTAGACATGAAAGCAGGAATGTAACTTCCACCAACATTTCCCACCATCTTTGCAAAATTTCCACCCAATTAAGAGCTTTAATTTATCACATTTTTCTCCAGTTTCCAAGAACCCTGCATGTAACCTTTCAACAATGTTGAGCGTGCAAAGGATTGACCTAATGTGAGAATGCTTGACTAATAAACTGGGCTTAAAGTATAGAGGCTCACTCTTTAACACACTCCAGAGCACACTTTCCATAGCTCCGCTCAATGGGAAGCCACAAACACTACACACCATCAACTACACAACAACAGGTGCAGCGTGCTCGCAGTACAGTACACTCAGCGCAGTCTCTGTACGCTCCATTCTCGGGCTCAGAGTCGTCTAATGTGGCGAGTCAACAATTTGAGCTTTCAAAGGACACATTCAGATGGACTTTTGAATGAGCAAAGATCGACTTCAATAGGCTTAAAATCTTAATTTTCCCTGTGAACAATCAGGAAACTTTCCCAGTCGGGGAACAAGCCAATCAAAGTCTGTGGGAAGAAGCGAGAGTGGTGCAGAGGGGGATTTGATGCGGTTCACAGTCCACTACACTGCTTTCTGTTGCCCTCTTTACATTTAGGGCAAATGGAGGCAAAGCTCAAGCTCAATCCCCTGTGTCTTTGAGATAGCAGACCTTTGGCTCGGGATAATTCTGAGTCTGCCCTAAAAGAGAGAGGCAGAGGGTGGTGGGTAACTTTTACTATGAAGACCAGATCGACCACATTGAAACATGGCAAAAAGACAAAGAGAGTTAGACAACAGCGAGGTAGGAGATCAAAGATAAGGGCAGGTATGTTTCTCATGCCCAGTTACAGTAAAACAAGAAGAGGGATGGAGTGAGGTTGGAGGGGTGGTGATCAAAAGAAGGAGGAGACATCGGTAGAAGAAAAGGCTGTGAGGATGAAGAAGGATTTAGTCTGGAGGGTTTTCCTGCGTTTTCCCTATTGAGGCCGGGCGCAGACGCCTCTCCCTGACACACTGGGACAGAGTTTGGGCCCGGCCTCTGCATTATTTATGAGCGCCGGCACATCTTGAGATTAAACATTTGCTGATTTGTCAAAAGCACAAACATGAGGTCCTGCCCATCTCCTTGACATATAAGTTCAGCCGACGGAAAACACTGTCGCACATTTAATTGATGAGAACAGCGGCTGGTGACCTGAACCCCCGCCGCGCTCCCCTCCCTTCCTCCCTCATTCCTTCTCCTGCTCTGACGGAGGACAGAGAAAAAGGGAAAAGGAAGGTGGGGTGGGGGGGTTGTGTATATGAGAAGGGACGGTGCTGGGCAAAGGCAGGACTCAAGGTCACAGCTTCCCATTGCGAGAGGACGGCTTCCAGGAAGGCCCCGTTCACTTATTTGTGCTCGCTTGTCTTTATGTTCTCTTTCACCTTAAAGTGCCAACAACACACTTGCAGACAGAGATGGATAGCAAAACAGGCCGAGGGAGGGAAAGCCGTGCCATTTGTCAAAACGGTGCCACTATGCTAACTGCAGCTGTTTGTGTGAATATTTCAGCGGGTAGTCAAGTAAAAATGACAAGTTTGAAATATGACACATGGGAAATTATGGAGAAAAGAGGATATATTTCACTCTATTAGAAATTAAACTGCAGGACTGCAATCTCTCCAGAAAATCAATGTACTACTGTAGAAACAATTAGTCAATCAATCAGTTGATCCACAGAAAATGAATAAACAAGAATTTTTAGCGAGTGACTCGTGCTTAAAAAAAAAAGATAAATGGTTTATTGAGAATAAGATTCACTGGATCCAGCTGCTTGAATATGAGGCTTTTCTGTTATTCCCTGTTAGTATAGAATACATTTAATATCTTTTGGTTTTAAACTGCTGAGCTAACGAAAAACCAATATCATAATTTCACCTGAGGCTTGGGAATAATGTTTATCATAATGATAATTTCAGTAATTTTTCAAGCAAAAATGTCAAATATTTGCTCTTTTCAGCTTCCTAAATGTAAGGGTTTGAATATATTTGTCATTTATGAAAGGGAAAGGAGCGTCTTTGGGGTTTGTGACTGTTGGCTGGACAAAATAAGCAATTTGAAGACATCACTTTGGGCTCTGGGAAATTGTTAAGAGCATTTTTTACCTGTTTTTGACAGTTTATAGACAGAAACGATTAATCATGAAAATAATCGTCAGATTAGACAATAATAAAAACTAGTGGTACTCAGCAGAGCTCATACCTCTGCCAAGGCCTTACAGTTCCTTTTAATTAAATCAAGCCTAATTACTCCAAATTTTAAACCATCCATAAATGCTTGACTATAATTTCAGACTCAAACATCTCAGATCTGTATCAAATTGTACCTCACTCATTTACCTACCAGCTTAATACAACTGTTTTTTTTTAATCACGATCCATGCATTATTACCAGACTAATTAACTGAAATGGTAAAGAAAGTGGGAAAAAAGACTTCCTGGATCAGTCCCTTTATCTGGATCTGCACCAGAAGTTAAATGAGTCTATTCTGGGCCGAGACCCATCCTCTATCCAACTGTTATCTAGTTTTTGGAAAATCTTGCTGAAAACATAACCTCCTCAACTGAGGTAATAGTTGTTAGTTGCAGGGAATTTTCTTGGGAATTTTTCACATGAAATATATGAAAAATAATTGTCCTAAAGAGCACTCTCAATTGCCTGAAGAAAACCTGTGCCGGACCCCAAAACCTGATTAATGAATGCAGGGAGACTTCAACAGCAATCCTCTGCAAATGAAAATAAAAAGCTGACTAAAGAAATGAATGATTAAAGCCTTCACTTTAACTCCAAACAGCCACCGTCTCCCACTCAGTGGAAGCCGGTCTCTCTACAGGCCCCGAGTGCACGGAAAAATGAAATGAATATGACATCAAACAAATGATGAATCAATTTTCAAATAAATGATAAACAACTATGCTTAAGTGGCTATCCGTGTAATCGCAAAAATCTACTTAACCCTCCACCCTAATAAATATTTATTTGACATCGGGGTTCAGAACCTCGCAGCTGCTCTGCTCTCTCTCCTCTCCTCTGTCTCCCTCCTGCACTCTTCATGAAGAAGCTATTATATTAGCGGGGCGCAATTAATCCATTTGTCTCCGTACATGACAGCCTCAAAATATTCATTAGGGCCGGACTGCGCTGACAGGCCATGCTTATCTTTTACCAGTAGCTTTACAATGGCCTGTGTCAAACGTATGTTTGTCACGTCCCTCTTTATTGATTAGCTGCCAGATTCACTTGAAATAATTAAAAGTATATTTTACATATTTATAAACCCCACTGCCATGGCGGCTACTTAATTTTCCATTAGTAAAATGCAGTCTATTAAGTGCAGCATGAGGGCCGCGGGGGAGGTAAGGGGAAATGAGTAATCACCATAATTGTAGACAGAAAGACAATAACCACGCCATAAAAGCTGGGCTTTATGACTCGTTCTGGCAATGCTATCTCTTATCACGAGTTGTATTGGCTACACAGCTCACAGATAAGGGCACACTGACACGACGGAGGCTCAACTCACTGTCTGCGTGCGTGTGTGTGTGTTCGTGTGCAGTTGACATTTCCGAAAACCCCAGCAGATACGGGCTGAACAAGTCCCAATAGACTGGCCGATGGAAAATAGAGACTTGAGAGCTGCAGTACATAGCCTGCATACTTTGCTCCGCTGAATGCTTTATCGATACCGAGGGCTGCAAAAATTAGTTCTGGCCGATGAAGAGAAGCAGGAATTCTGTGACCTCTGAATAGATTTTCTGCGTTTAATGTGAAAAATGAGCCATAAAGCAAACATAAAAGTAATAATTTTTCTTCAAGGTCTCACCTCCAATCTGTGCTAAGGGAGAGTGGCCAGTCCCAGGAGAGGTGACACATACACACTCCGGTGTCATCACAGTGTCACTGTACAACTTCCGAGGGTAATGTTCTGCTGTCCCCCAGACACTAGCAAAGTGCACGCTTATGGGTTTGTGGAGCGGAGCTGTGTGTTCAATGAGGGTTTTAATGGGAAAATAGATGATGCGCTCGTGAAGCACTTTAACTAGGGAAGCTCACTCAAAAGATGTGAACTGTGGCAGAATATGATGGTTTTTATTAAGATATTATCATTATTTTTTTAAACTGTTCAGCTTGAATGAATACAGTTGAATTTTATAGTTGAATTTTGTACTATGAGATGTTGTATTTCTAAGTGATGATTGGATCCTTTTAATGATACTGTCCATCTTTAAATTAATGTTCATTGTGGAAACAGAAGTCAGTACCTCCCATGCACATCGGGAGATAAATTCTCTTTGAATGGGGAAGGATACAATCCCTGTGGTCTTATGGTCAAGGCTTTATTTTTCATACCAAAACCTAACCAATCAGCATTACATACAGTATAAGATAATACACAATATTATATCAGTACACAATACTATGTCTGGTATTGAGGGGTTTCTGTGTGTGTTTTTAGACCGCTTCTATCCCAGTTTTTGTTTTCTTCCGTTTCTGGTGGTGCTTTGTTGACCTATAAGCATCATCATGTTTTGTTAGAGTACAGCTTGTAATTTTTGCACATACCGGAAATTATAACAATTAATTTTAACTGGAAACATGACATGGAAAGTACAAAATCAGTGAAAGCCATCAGTTAGCCAAAGTAATCTAAGTCATTTTATTTAGAGGAAGATCTGAAAATGCTGGTTACAGTACTCAACTGAAGAGCAAGACTGTGTGTTTTAGAATAAATCTGAAGTCAATCAACATAAGTAAGTAGCCTGTTTTTTTCCCTCCAAAATTCCCCAACTTCCTGGTTTGTTTGTAAGCATTTGGTGGTTTTCTTAGTTTTCATACTTAATCATACCTCATAAAAAAAGTACTACTTAAAAAAGTAGGCTATATGCACTTGTATGTTCTTACACTATTACGCAATTAAATCATAGCACTTAGGTATCCTTAATACTGATCCAGAAGAAAATCAGCTGCTTAATCAATGAGGAAAATCTGAAACAACATTATGTAAAATGTGATTTTCAACAACAAACGATTTGGGTTACAATCTTGATCATTATCATTCCTTTTAAAAATGTTGACGTTTCAAGATCTTAGAAGTTAATTTCGTGAATAGAGTCTCATTATAGGCTGAGATCAAATGGCCAAAACTATGAAAATAAAGTAATTTGTATGACCACTGAAACAGAAATACCCTTTGGTAACATTTCCTCTAAGGTGATACAGTACCAGTGTCTTAGTATTCGGACTACAGGCTTGTTACGGCCACCTCAGAAAAAATATCTCCTCTGGGTTTTCTGTGGCATTTTGCCCTCCAGACAGAAGGGACAAAATGGGCTGTTTTCCAGTTTATATCTCATTGCTCAGAAATCCCCAGAGTCCCCTCATCTGTCAAATCACGAGTGATGCCACACGTCCGCATAAAACTGCACATAGAAACATGACTACAAAAAACAACACACATGTGTGCACAACACACACACAGTCTTATCGGAAAAGGTCAATCAGATGTGCTGTCATGACGAAATGGTGTTGCGATATATCAGAAACACATGCTGTGTCAAAACAGCTTAGAGGAGGAGGCAGAGACATAAGCTCTGACTAATAGGTACATGATATCCTCATTAGTCACTAAGCACCAGCATTCATACATTCTAAACATACTCCAAATCAAAGTGTAAAGGCTGAATCCTCTGGCAGACAATAGAGCAGCATGCTCTGTGCTCTGACAGCCACTGAATGTAAGAATCCACATATCATGATCAGCCCTCTGTGTCCCAGCAAGGGAGCCATTGATATGCAGGATTGGGGGCTAAAAGAGCACCTTCACAGGAGCCTCTCTGCACAAATCTCCAATACTGCACAAACAGCCTGTTTGTCATCCCCAGCAAGGAAAACACCCCGGCACAAAAGTGAGCAGCATCAATAGAGATGGCGTGCTTTTTCCGCCCAGAGATACAGATGGAGAAGCCTTAGTATTTTCTACCCCTCCTGAGCCCACCGCCCACCCCGGGCTGCCATATGTGTTTGCCAAGGCCCTCTCCCAGTGCCATTGATTGAGTATTCAGAGTATTGAGCCACAGTGTCTATTATTCATCGGCTGCCTGGAAGGCCTGACTGGATACACAGACAAAACTCTCATTAAAACTTCCTCTGTCACTTCCTGTGATTTGAAAGCGGCCTGAGTGTTGGAGCCATCCGTCACGTCCTGAAGGAGCCCTTGTCTCCAGGGTGTGTGTTTGTGTGTGTGTTAGGAGGTATAGGTAAAAAACGGAGGGGAAAAATTAGACTATTTGAAAATATACTAAAAGGAAACATGTTAACATAAATGTACTCATTTATTTCACAATAATTGAGATTTAAGTTTAGCTTACTCTGCTTAATGCTCTTTTGCTGTCCCCATGAGGGACCACATGAGCAAACCCTGGAAGAAAATTGGTTTATGGTAAAGAAGGACTGGTATTGATCCCTTACAATTAAAACAAGAAGAGCAGATCCAGACCACCTGAACCTCATTTTGACTGGGATTGTGGCTACAGTAGATAATACTGATCTGCAGCATCAAAATATGGTCAGATAAAGCTTTCATACAGAAGTGCTGTAATATTCTGGAACATATGCTTACAAAATCAACAAGACTAAGATTTTTAGGCTTGCTAGCAGCTCTGCAAGGCTGTAATGGTTACTGCAAAGAAAATAAACCAAAGTACTGGGCAAAATAAAGTTTTGACCTGATGATGAATGGAGTGATCAACATTTCACACTTTACTGGAGCCCAACAGATAGCATCGGCTAGTATTGGTTATTCACATATATATTGTGTGGGTGTATATATTGTTCAATATGCAGCGAATGTTGCATGTTGCTCTACTATCATCACAATTGTCAGTCTGCTGGAAAGTCAGGGTTGACTCTTGAAGATGAAGAGATATTTCACTGAATAAGTGAAAATTCTGACTTGTGAGGTGATTCTTGGGGACATAAGGGTTCCCCCTTTGGTCTACATTGACAGCTATTGGGTGAATTACCATGACATTCTGTACATACATTCATGTTCTCCAGAGTGATGGACTGACAGACTATCCAACATTACCATCCCTAGATCCACAATCAGAAACCACTGTATTACTTACTGAATTTCCCAAACCCAATTTTAATCCATCCATTTAATGATTGTCTATCTCAAGTAAACCCCCACTGCCATACGGATCAGTTATGATACCTGTTATTTTAGCTCTGTAGACTCCTTTTGGCAGAGTGTTTCCGGGCTTCCACTTCATTATTCTAAAATCTCCCAGAATGCAGAGCGACATGCGCTCATGATTGATCTCAAAACCACTGATTTTATTTTCCTTTGAGGAAAATATTATGGATGGGTCTAAACAAGGCATAATTGGCCAAACCCACGGCAGCGCCTGACCTGCCAACAATCCAGACCCACTCCCAAGGTTGGCTGCCTCGCTGGGAAATATTGTGCATTAATTTCATTTAGTCTCCCCTCCAACATTCAATGGTAGAAGTTAATTAAATTGCTTGTCCATTGTGTTCATCCACTTACAAAGTTAATGATATTGTGCCGGGGAATTAAAGAGCGTTTTATAAAGCGCACGGGATGGGAGCTGGCAGGCACTACATTGCCCAGTTGAACCCTGTCAGTCGGCGGGCTTCTGGACCCCCTAATTAGCGGTGAAATGGATGCTTCCATCTGCCAATTTCCTGCCACGCTCATCAGTCGTGCAGTCGCTCCTCTAACCTGCCCGGCAGAGGGGTCTAAAGCAATAAAACCATCACAGCAATGACATTCAACAAAAAAGAAAAGTGAATACGCGTATACATGATATGACTCAGACTTTGAAAGAGCTTCTTATAATGCCTGGAGGTTTTTTTTTTTGCTCTAGACCACATCATTGGCTTCTTCAGCATAATGCAGACAGAAGAGTTTGATAACTTTGTTAAAAATGTTTGATACACACGGTAACAGCACCTCTGCTCTTTTTTCAGAATGGGTGGTTTGAATAAATTTCGTCTGATAGATCAATAAAGAAGAAATGTGGTGGGGCACATTTTAGTGTAATACATGCTGTACGGTACGACTCCAATCCTTATTAAGGAAGAAGGAAAGAAAGAGAATCTAAATTCAATGCATCATCTCTGCACAAGTCGGCTATTTCCAGAAAGGTAGCAGTGGCCTGTTCACTACAAAGAATGATTAATGCTCATATATATTCTAGCTGCGTATTTACTAATACCATGTTGCTACTTCAGCAGCTTTTAACGAGGACATAAAAACAGAGGATCAAAGTAAATGGGATTACACCTGTGGGGCCTTTGCTGCCACTGACCTCTTGAGGAGGCTGTCCTTTGCATGGCAGAGCAGTCTGTAAATTCATAGTGAAAGGGAATTAAATGAAGCCATGGCGAGGGTGTTTATGCTTGCTGCTTGACAAAGGTACAACTCACATATGAGATCAGCTAAAGCCAGTGGTGATAGATGTTCGCCAGATTAAAATGTTGCTGCTTCTGGTGTCATTCAAGTATCAGGCAACAAGAAGTTAAGGTTACTGACATATTATCATAATTTGAGTAAATGAAGGGACTCTGAACCTAATTTTGGCCCAAGTGTAAACCCAAGGCAATGTCACCCGTTGACTGTATTTGGATCTGACTGAGAACCCGAGGACATGCTGTAGTATTGAGTTGTAAATCAAAAGGTAGACATGCCCAAAGGCATTACCAGATTTATGGTCAACTTCACTCTAAATTGGACCATAATTTGCTAAATGAACATCATGCGCTACTAAAGAAGAATTGAAACTAATGATCGAGACAAAAAACTAATTAAGAAACTCTTTACTAAGGTAATAAATCAAGTGGGAAGTAGTGTAAATTTCCCATAAACTTACATACAATCAGACTTGAAACCATTGGAGTTGCCCCTGCTGCAGGTTTAAGGCACCTCCAAATTAGCTTAATTTGTCAGACACGAAAGCTCCAATCATATTTTATACAGTCAAAGTTTGAGACTAAAACTAATCTTAAAGGGGCCCTGCACAAATTTTACAGATGAAGTTTAATTTACTTGTCATGATAAGTACTGCTTGGCCTCTGGTAACAGTTATATAATATCTACAGTAAGTCTGAAGGGAGCGTTATGAAGTTGAAGAAAATGACCCTTAAAATGTCATTCCTCGACTCTCAACAGGCAGTTGTTGTTATCACGAGTCAATTGAGTCCATTGATATATTTTTTCCAATTCCTTAACCCATTAAATTTAAATTGGTTAACAGAACGCCAAAAATAGTTACACGCTATGCCCACTGCATAGTTTATCCAACAAAAGATGAAATCAGCTAAACTTTCATTTTGGTCAAATTAGTTCACACTGCACATTCAAAGGAAGTGATTGGTAAGATGTCATTTAAAATGTTAAGATACTACAATTTCAAGACAACTAAAAATCCAAAAGAATACTACGTGGTTATTGGCTATGGAGCAAAGGTCAGGCTAGCTTTTTCTGAGCTTTTCTAGGTTTATATAAAGCTCTGGCAAAATTGATTCTCCTGACTAATAA
Organism: Diplodus sargus; assembly: GCA_903131615.1. Classification (NCBI taxonomy): domain Eukaryota; kingdom Metazoa; phylum Chordata; class Actinopteri; order Spariformes; family Sparidae; genus Diplodus; species Diplodus sargus. Next base: position 1,234,708 of record CAEMYA010002116.1, read on the forward strand.
GACGGTAATGAAGAGCTAATAGAAACATTATTGTGCTTATTATAGTTAAGATAAATTGTGACAAGCTGCAGTATGTTGATGGTATGGCATGTTACCATGGAGACACAAGCAATATATTTTCCATGGCTCACAAGGTCAGGACCTTGTATGCATATTATGTATCTTATGTGTCTTATATGTTTTAACCTAATTAAACAGCAATGTCAGGACTGCTTTGTTGAGTCGCATGCTCTGGTGAATTGAAGCTGACTAGAGCAGTTGGAAAAAAGCAAGCAGAACACTTTTAAGGTCAAACTAAGATTGTTCTGTAACTTTGTAATAAAGCTCACGTCAAAACACTGCACAGCGGAATTTAATTATGACACAACCGCAACTAATACTAAAACAGGATGTGCCATTTATCCAATGACACTTGTAGTTCTACAGGAAATTTTATGACTTTCCCCCACTAACAAGGTCAGCTTGTCAGCGTTAAGTGTATCAGACATCTGTAATTGGGCATGAAAAGACCTTTCTTCTTTCTTCACAGGAAAATAATGTTTTCAAAGCAATCTTCAAATAAACCGCTAGTGTTAGAGGCCAGCATGGTAAAAGGCCACTTTCTTTAAATAATTACGCTGTCTGGTCCTGACAAAATCATCGTTTTAAAAGGGGATATGAAGATGATGAATATTTGCGTTATTAGATTGTTCCCAAAGATGAAAAATCAAAGTCAGAACAATTGAGGTATCCATTAGTAATTAAAGTGACATTACCTCCTCTCCATTTTCGCAGGCCGCTGCTTGGTTGCCAGAGCCATTATTCAATAGTTTCGGATGCTGGGGGATAAAATGCCTTTAATATACTTAGGCTCATTAATGTAAATCATATTTGGCTATTGATGTCCAATAATCAAAAAGAATATTTCAACTTGTAATTCCCCATCTGTAAAAGTATTCCCATTAGGGGAAGAGGGCCATGCAAATGACAGGTCTCTGAGCTCATTGATTTCTTTTTTTTTTCATCCCTGCATTTTGGAAAAGGCTGCTAATGTTGTCATGGACTGTTCATCAATCTATATTATTATCTGATTTAATATTACGCCTATTCATGTGGCCTCATTTGTGAAAGAATTGATTGAATTAGGATCATACAGGCTTGTAGGGAGAATGGAAGCAATATAATTTTAACTGATTGCTGCGGTTAAATATAGACTGTAAAGAAGTTTGAAAAGTTTTTTTTATGAAGGCAGAAAGCACAACTTGTCTACTTTCTTTTAATGAACACTTTTTAAACGTTTTACTGCATTTGTAGAGGGGAGGCACATGTGCACAAACAAGTCAACATCTGGGGTGAAGTGATCAGTGACATAAGGAACTTTCGATGTCAAATAATCAGTATTGAGCAAACTCAACCTCCCAAAGGACGCTTGGGATAGCTGTCAGAGCTGTGATGTCAGCTGGAAAAGTAATCAGTCAGCTTCTGTCCAGAAGCAGCTCTGATTCTGTCCCCATCCCACGCTGCCTGTGGCTTGCTCATGTGGCCTTGTAATGACAAAGTGGTATCCTTGGCTGCCCAATGAGATACAGCTCTATTGCTGAGTCCCATAATGAAATATATTAGTTTTCTGCATCTAAGTGGCATTACTTTGTCACTTGTGAGACGAATTTATCAGGAAGGTCCTCATTTCTCTGTATCAAGAGCCTTTCCTCCTCCCTTAGTACAAACACAACTCTTCCCAAATGAAGGCAACATCGTCTAGATCATGAGCCATCTCGTGAAACATCTATAAAATACGACAGCTTCCACGACTCAGGGACAATCGATGGCGGTCTACAGTATCTCCTCAGGCCCAGAGGCCACGAGAGAGAGAGAGAGAAAAAGAGAGAGAGAGCTCGTCGAAGCTCAAGCTGAGAAGTCACCCCATCAGAGCAGATTCAGTGTTGAGGTCGCGTTCAGAAAAATCATTTTTCCCCCCCTAGATGTATAAAAAAAATAAGCAGCTTTCTGTCTGTGTTCTGTCTGGGTATGAGCAGAGGCGTTCTCTGAGCACAACAGTGACCACAGGACCGTGAAGCTTTAGAGGAGTCTGCGAAAACACACGCAGCGGCTCGTCTTAGGCTAAGACGCCCGTCCGGTGGCTCTTTGTGGCCCTCTTTGTCTTTATGTAAAAACCAATGCTCGCCAATGATGTGTTATGTAAAATTCCCAGAGGCTTGATTTAAATGGTTGGATATCCTCCATGCTAGCTTAGTTATACTCCAGTGCATCGCCCCTAAGAGCACATGGACGCCGCATGAAAAGCAAATGTAAATGCAGCCTCAGCTTCTTAGATAACAAGAAATTATGTCATGGGTTTTTTTCCTCTTATTGTATTATTATAATAATAAATAAAAAAGAGTGAACAACGGAGGACTTTTCCTGCGCAGATGTTTCTTTTTTATCCGTACAATCGCAGCATCCGGCCTTTCCCGTGGCCCCTCTTGAAAGACAGCTTTAAGTTGTGAGTGAGCAGAGGTCCGGTGCCAGGGGCAAGAGTGGCAGCAGACCAACGTCTGCTCTCCTGTAAATATCACACCCACAGAAATGTGGGAAGAAAAGAGGATTTGGAGGGGCCCATGCAGATCTGCAACAAGGCTCCTGAGTCGCACCCCTTTGAGTGCTCGACAGATGACCAGGTGGTACTGTATTGTATATCATTAGGTCACGAGGCAGCAGAGAAAAATAAGCAATGTACAGTGCATCTGTTACATCTGAGAACTAATTTGGCTCAATAATAGCCCTGACTTCGGCTTTGCAGTGCTATCACTGTTTAGTAGAGCAGTTGCTGTGTACAAAAAAGGGGAAAAAACATTTTTTGGAGTGGCCAGCATTTGCCAAGGCTATGTACTTGCCATTGCCAAAAAACATTTTTATAAATACATGAAAATGTGAATAGTTTGAAGGGGTAGATATTTCTTCATTACTGTGACACACTAACAGCTCTAGTGCTCGTTTACGTTCCAAAAAAGTACAGCATGAGAAGTCGGGTCCACTAGCTAACTGCTGGTCTTAGGGTTTTACTGGCTAATTAACTAGCCAGCGGGCCATTCTACAAGCCATCTGTAGTCAAATTAAAGGCAACCTTAAACCACGACCGACTGCTAGCTCCTACCCAATTTGTTAGCGAGTACACAGTTCAACTAAGACGTCCATAAAAATAAAGTTAGCGGACTTGGTACTGTACAAAGTTACGATTTGAACTGGTCTGTTTGTAAATATAGCAGACTTCACAAATGAGCAGAGAAGAGTTAGCTGTCGGTGTGTGTAACATTAGTTTACTGCTAGCTGGGAGCCAGCGATCATGACATTTTATTTCATACTATATTATAGTACATACTATAGTACATGTCAATAAAAAATAATCATTTCAGTCATTTTCTGAAAGTGAACTTGTTCATTAACAATACAGAAAGTACCAGTCAACTACTGTGAATAGCCACATACATATTCTATTGTAGGCTAGTGCATCAGATTTGAGTTACAAACACAAACCAAATTCCTAATTTCTAATAAGAAACAGCACACATAAAACCCTAGTTTATCATCACCTCTGCTGACTTGTCAGTCTGGTTTGTTTAGAACAGAGTGTCAAAAACGTTTTCCTCCAATACAGAGGTGGAACCAATAACAAATGAAGGCTCTGCTCCAACAGTTAATGCAACACAGTGCAGGTATTATTTGATTATTTACACATGTATTTGACAAGACTACATCTTTGCTGTACAAAAAAGGCCATTTCAACTCTGTTTTTACTGCACATTTTTACCTGAACTTGTAGGGGATCCCGATACTTGACGCACTCCAGGTCTAGACAGTCAACCAGCTGTGCTACCAGAAATATTGGATCTTCTCTCCAACAATTATCCATACATGAGAAGATTCAACTCTCGGCAGCCAAGCATTCTGAGAAATGCCTCATTTCCAGCTGGCCAAAGAGGGCTTTGAAATGTGTTTTTTTTTTCTTTTCAGAAATGTAATTAGCCAGTTAAAATTAAGAGCACAAATTTAACTGAAAGAGCATAACATCCAATCTAATTAGAGGGCTCTTTAATGAGCTGGTAATTAGCTACAGCATGGTGCACACAGGGTGCCTTTGTAGCTTGAACTTGTGCAGGGACCCTGCTGACTGGGGCACCCTTTGTGTTAGATTGGTTCCCACTTGGGAAGCATTACTCACTGAAATATGGTTATGCTTTGCTTATAAGACACCATTTGGTTATTTTCTGGGGTGAAGTCTTAAAGGAATTGAAAGCGTACGTTTTTCTCCACCGTTGGGCTGCTCTCAAGACCACAAATATAAATACATATAACAACAAGGGCAACACACCCAACCAACATTGGTGTGAGTGATTGTAGTCAATATATGAGCCTGTATATTTGCTTGATCAATCATAGGAGATGCATTTTGGTATGTGCATGAAACAGCGCTGAGACAATACATCATAAGCTATTGCGCGCTCCGCCCTCAAACAAACGCACAGTAAGTTTCATCAGGCAGACTCTGGAGATGCCGTAGCTGCACGCTGCCTTTGCGTTTGCCCAGCAACGCCCCTCATCTGCTGAGGCCCGTCTACCTCTGACCTCCAGAGCCTCACAGCGACTGCATTAATTTTCCTTACAAAAATCAATCGGTCGAGGAATGGGACAGGGAGGAAGGCCCTCGTTATTACACCAGGCAGGACACACCCTCTGACTGGGAGTGTATGGCTGTTTTTATAGGTAATAGTTTAACAGGGGGTGGCTGCTAGCGGACAAAGGGATTGCTCATTTCCCCTGACCCCACAGATGAGTCATTCCAAATAAATGTACACATGCCTCAATTCATATCATTAGATAATGAGGCCTAAGACAATTTTGGGGTTATTTGATGTGAAGTTGTTCTCTGTCTCTCACAAGGGAGGAAAAGCATATGAGACTAATTTGTTTGGAAAGATGGCAATGGAGTGTTGGTGTTTGAGAAGGAAAACAATGCATTCAGTCAAGGGCAAGAGAGGGCATATGACTGCAAATTCCCAGCCATGTGGCTGTTTCATTTTTGTTTGTCTATTTATATGCTGCCTAGCCGAACAGACTCACAAACATTCCCCAAAATCAGATTAGGAAATTATGAGCCCTATAATTAACCGGCTGTTTGGGCAGAGAGCATCAGCTTCCTATTTCCTAATGAAGAGCGAGTTAAAAACGATTAAATAACGCAACAAAAGTGGTTTATGAGCTGTTAATATGTAGCACATAACATAAACATGACAACAATATTGGCTACACTTTAAAAGATCTGAATAAAGTGTCCATGGGGGGCAGGGTATGGAGTTATGGCAGTGAAAGAAGAAAGGCAGAGCTTGTGATGCCATTACTCTGACAGCAAGGGGGGATCATCAGCCCAGGGAGGGAGGTGGAGTGACTGAGTGTGTGTGTTTAAAAAGGCCTATGTGTTTAAAATGTGCTGCACAATACCTGCTAATTCTATTAAGTGCCTCTGTGGTGTGGCTGTGTGGTTATGGGTTGATGTAAATGGGCGGCTGGTTGACTAAACAATGCAATAGCATTAGAATAAGGTGATTGGATGACAGAGTGGAGTGGAAGGTCCAAGCCAGCCGACCCAGGTCTTGCCAAGTCCATTACGTGTATTGGAGGCATCTTGATATCCGTCATGGGGAGTTGCCAGCCGAGAGAGAGAAGACGTTGTTGTTTTGTTTAGCCTTCATTGTCAAGATGGCTTCCACCTCTCTGCATCCAGGCGCAGGTAATGCAATCAAATGAGGACCTCACAAACGATTCCCTCCCCTCTTTCAATCTGCTCCGAGACCTTTGGGGCTGTTTTAGGGAACACTGGTAGTCAACTGGCTCAAGGACAGGCACAGACTCGAGTTTTGTTTTGACTTTGCCACTGAGCCATCACAGTGTGATTTCATGATGTGTATTCAATAAATCATTTCTAAAGCTCTTGACAGCCCAGAGTGGAGATAAACAAGAAAGTTAGAGATGAGGAGGAGAGCAAACAACATAAGATATCTTGAGTTACTACCATGATTGCTGTGGGTTGTCTATAAGCTGATATTTATATTATGGCCTCAAATTGCAGGAGTCAATACATTTTTAGTTACCATGTGCACAAAAAATCACATAGGTGTTTATTGTGTTCTGTCTTTCTTTTTTTTTTTTTAAAGAAAAGAGGAATAAGTCTTTCAGTTGAAAAATGTTTGCAATTTTTTACAGTAGGGGTCTTGCTCAAGGACACATCGGCGGAAGCTGAGCATCAAACCAACAACCTTACAATTAATGGACGACCTGCTCTACCATCTAGGTAGAGATTTTAAGCTTTAACGCGATAGTGACATCTGATTTGAGATACTGTTGCTCTGTTCACACAAAAAGAAAAGGTATAACTACTGTCTCACAAAATTAAGCATCATAAAATTAAATGATTACAGTGGGTAAAAAAGTCAAACAGTGATTTTCAGTAGAAATGTGTCCTGTCACACAGCACATGTCTTGGAATATTCTTCCTTCCTGTGTCTGCACACAGCCCCGGCTTTGTTCTTATCAGCCCCTCACTCTTAGAGACAGTCATTAAAAGCCCTTGTGTTGAGTGTGATTGTTTGAGTGTGTTCATTGGAGACAGATGTCAAAAGGTTGTTTCCACTGCTATAATTACTCCACAACACAGCGCTTACCCTGGCAGCCTCAGGCTTTCCTCAAACCGGGGAGAAATTGCTTGGATTTAATGTAACGATTTCCCCCCTGATATTAACCAGTTGTGCGTGACATCGGCCTCAAGTGAGGAGATCAATTCCAGGGAAAGTGTTGTCTCCTTCAGACAGGCCGGTGAGCCAGGATGAGAGGGAGAATCACGGACCGACACTTCCAACACTGGGGGGGGGGTTGGATTAGAGGCTGGTGGCTCGCAGGAAGTGTCTCACCCTTGCTCTTCATGCCACTCCCTCCCTTCTGTACATGATACCAGGTATGGGGCAAGGTGCTCCCGGAGGAGGGAGGCGATATATATATACACTTAGGCAGGAGAAAGGTCAGGCAGGCTGAATGTGGCAGGCAAACAGGCAGTGGGGGTCTGGGGGCCTGGGGATGAATCACAGGAGAATTGGTGCATGGCAGTGAATGAATAACCCGCCATGGCTCCCCAAACCCCATTATTTCCCTCCTTCTCCAGCGGGGCCTGAAATTCATGTCTGCGCATGCTGCCAGTTCATTAGGGGGAGGATGTCATTCCTCTTCTGGCTGCGGCAGGACAGGCCAGGCAGGCCCCAGGAGGACCAGGCCCTGTTTAATTCCACATCAACCGCTCCACTGAGGGCCTTAATCTCTGCTTGTGTGATCAATACTATATCAGTGTAAATTAAAATGACAATTTTAAAGTAATTAAGCCTGTTAATGCTCGATTCAAATGTCATTATTTGCACGAGGAGAAGCAGATGGCTGGATTTGTATACTGTGTGCGTGCGAGGGAGGTTTTTTTCCCTCCTTTTCTTTGAAGAGGGGGCTAAATTACGAGCCATGTCCACAGTGACAGGTAAAACGCTTTAACTGGCACAGCCGTGGCCACCAAAAGAAGGGCTTAACAAAAGCAGATTAACTCTCCACCCATGCCAGCCCAGAGACCTCTCCAATTTCAGAGGAGGATAACCCAATTGCTGAAATCTGATTTGTACAAGCAAACCCAATTACGGCCATATTAGATGAGAAGTGGCAGGGAGAGAACGCTTGCCGAGGGAGGCAGGAAAAATAGAGGGGGGGGGGAAGAGGTGGGAGAGGGCGGAGGGGGAAAAAAAGAAACGTTACACAATAAAAATGCACTTAACTATAGAATGAAGCCCAGCAGTAATTGTGTGATTCGATTATTTTTGTCTCCCTCCTCACTCGCTTTTGAAAGGCTATTTAGAGTCATTGTTAGAGTGAAATAAATGGGGCCCAACGTTAACCTTGTCCCCATGTCTGTGTGTGCTGTCTCATGTGAAGTGAGGTGATGTGTAAGTGAAAAGGAAATGAAATGATCACATTGTTGGTTGTTATTATGACAGGCTCACAACCCATAGCCGACGACCCCGCAACTCCTCTTAGGCCAGATTCACCAATTACACCCAATCACACCGGTTTGGGGCTGCACGAGGGCCAGACGACTGCACTTCCTAACTGCAGCTGTTGCCTCACAGAGACAGGCCCTGACATCTGTTTCTTCATTTTCCTCAATGCGTTGGAACACAGACACCTATTCCTTCATGTTTTTTATATATATATACACTATGTGATTTTAATATGTTTTGTGTGTTATGGATGCTTATAGAGTTCGTAATAATGAGTAAGTAAGTACAAGTATATCAAAACAAAACAGCATTATGATAAAGTACTGTAGTGATGCAGAGATGGCGGAACTTCAAAGAGTTGCGGCTTAATCAGGGCCAAAGTAGCTATCTTTTTTTTTTTTTATTCTCCTTTTATTGAGATAGATTACCACGTCACAAGGCCAGTGAGTTAAAAAGTTTGTTTGCTACAGACCCCAACAAATGTCACATCATCACGATGTTTATCTTATTTTATTTCACTCCTTTGGTTGGGTAGGGGTAAAAATTCTGAAACAAAAATGACCAATCCTACTAATTGTGAATCAGACCGCAATCATTATATCTGTCAAAAATAATCCCTATTGCCATACCATATTGTGATTAAAAAAAAAATACAATACATATCATACAACTGGTGATGAATAATCCATTTTGAAGCCTTGGGCTAGTCTAATTAAGCAGCTCACACAATTTTCCTCAGCAGAAAATGCCTCTATCTCACAATTAGCGGCTAACAAGTCACGTGGCGACAAACACGAGAAAGTGCAGTGATTAAGAGGAAGTCATTAGCACAGTGGTGTAGATCAGTCATGGTTCTGTCCGTCACTGCTCGGCTCATTCAGCAAAAAGGCCGACAGCTGTCACAAGACAGAATAATTGTGTGTTGTCACTGATGTTTAACCACCTCAGTGACAGTTAGAGGAAATGGCCTGAAGGTGTAGTCATTATTCTGCAGCTCTGCAGCAAATGTCCCACAGTGGTGTGACTGCTTGTTCACATGAATGATAAGAATTGTTAATATGCACCATCTTGCTCCGACATGATCAGCTTTTAGGATGTGGGTGTTGGTTTTAGAAACCTTTAATCTGAAAGCAAACAGTGAAAGTTTCAAGTTAATTTTCCCTAAATGAAGTGGACACTATGCATTACACTGTGAGCTGTTAAAACTCTGAAATCTGACTATATTACAAAGTCTGCAGCAGCACAGCACGGACCCTGAGCACTGTCCTCAGTGGTGCAGCCCCATGAATTATTAAATACATGCCAATAGTGAACAGATAGAAAGCATCCCCACTGAAAAACAAGGGCAACCTGTGGGTATTTAATTAGCAGGGTGGGTGCTCCTCTGCATGCCTGATCATGCGGGGTAAAGGACACCCAGGGGCCAGAGAAAAGCTTGGCATCGTATTGGTTTGCATCCAAGCTGTCCGATCCATCATGCTGTCTGTTGACTGGTGTTTGCAGAGACAGCCCTTATTAATTATCAGCTCATTTGGAGGGGGGGGGGTGTCAAGGGTGGAGTGTGGGCGGTAGGTGGTAGGTCCTCTTTGATCAATGGGAGCAATCGTTCCAAGAGAACTCTACTGAGGGTGATTAAGGTCAATTTGGCCTGGCACACTGTCTCTTCCAGGAGAGGATGAGTGGAGATGTGGGAGGTGAATTGTTAGCTGTAGCTAGCTGGTTTACATCAATTTTGTCCTGGCAAGTGTTGGTGATAGAATCAGTGATTAGCTTTAAGCATGGAGGGTTAAATACCATAAAATCCCTTCTATACAGTGTAACAGCCACTTATACCCTGAACAGATTACTGTTTCTAGTTTAAATGTTACACAGACTAAATATTTAGTTTTTAAACCTTAAAGACTTAAAACTTTCTAATAAATAAGAAGCCTGTAAACCGAGTAGGCATGAAGACAACAATGCCTCTTAGAATAATGCTGGTCTCCCCCCCCCCATCAAAACTATACTGAGCCGAGTGTTCAACAGATTAAACTGTGGTTGTACTGGGCAGCTTTACAGAGTCCCGCTCACCAAATCTATTCAGCTTATTTGTTCATCCATGAAAGTTTTTTTTTTTTTTTTTTAAGTATCTGGATGTTCTGTTTGTAAATTCACATGGCATGATTGTATGACATACAATCATCTTCCTTTTGTTGTATCTTTACTCTCGTCATAACAAATGGAACTTTAAAGAGACACTAAAAAGAGCTATTTAAAGCAACATTATGTAGAAACTGGCATTTGGAGTGGCAAAGTTTGTCAAATCTAATGTAGGTGCCAACTAGAAAAACAAAACTCATAACATCTCAACAATGTCGTGTGATAAAAACTTGTGCTGAAGTAAATGCTGAATGCATGTAATGCTGCCATCCTACCCTCTCACTGAAGTGACATAGAGCAGAAACAAGTGATGGTGGGCGAAGTGAGACAGAGACATCATTCACTCTATTACAAGACACTTTACCACGAACATGATTTTGCAGCTGGTATTTTAAGGTGAAAAAAGTTACACAATGTTGGTTTAAGTAATTTTTTTCTGGTCTATCTTGATAAGAAATTCACTGACCCATTAGTACATTGAAAGACTTATTGTTCATTTAGTGTAATCTGTCCTTTTCCAAATATGATATCTGAGTGATGGGAGACAAAATACACATTTGTGCAAAAAAACATTCTAGTTCCGCCAAAGCTAATATGAGATTTCGGCTATCTAAATTAGACAAATAAAGATGTTATCTTCCAAGTAAGTCTTTTGTTGGTACAAAATCCCCTCTTTATCTTGTCTGCTGAATTGTAATGGAGGGACTAAAATAAAAAAGGGCAAGTTTCATCCAAAAAAACAAAAAGAAAACAACAAAACATTCTGATTGCTGAAGCCGTAAACAATCCTCTTCTGTACCTTCTACAGTCACTAGACCAAAACAGTATATATAATATTGATATTGTATTAATAACACATATGATGTTGTGTTAATAATAAACATATGATAATATGTTATAGTGTAATGTTATAGTTTACAAAACATAAATTATGATGCATTGTTTTAGGTTTACTCAACAAAAGTAGCTAATTTAGCTCCACACTAAAGAGCGAAACACAACATTTAAATAATGCTTGTTAAAAGTTGGAAAGCATATTCAAACTCAGAAAAGCGACGTTTACATATTAATAAAGTAATAATACAAAGGCAGAGAGGAATTACGTTCCCAGAATGCTGCAAATCAAGTTGTTACTTAGTGAGGTTCTTTAAATATAAACATAGTAAAGTGAAACGTGATGAAATTGTTTTGTCCTTTCAGTACAGTCTGTCCATTACATTTTGAATGCAGATTCTTCTCTATTTTAAAAAGAGATGTATTTGTCCAAAACTGTGTAGTGCACCTTTAATGCATCATAATTAATAATGCTAAGAAGACTCTAAAAGAAGCCTTTCTACATAACGGGTACTTTCTCCTTTCATACATGTGTGTACATGATGCGTATTGTGCTGGTTTTTGGGAGAGTAAAGTGGCTGGGGTGGGGAGGTTGGGGGTCTTTTTTCTCCTTGGAGAGTGGGACTGTGAGAGCTGTGAGGGCTCTCAATAGACAGAGGATTATGGAAATCAAAGCTGAGAGATTAGCTAATGGGAATATAATGGCCACTGACTGCCTGGGTTAGCTGGGTCATGCAAATGAAGCAGCTATAGAGGAAGAATCGATACGTATGGAAGTGCTGGCCCTATATCAGTGATGATACACAGACATACATGTGTATGTACACACAAGCGCACACATACACTCACACACTGAGTGAGGGCCCGAAGCCAGTAGACAGGAGTGAGCTTTCAGCGAGAGGACCCGGCTCAAGTGGGGAACCGGAGATATCGCCAGCTCCGGCCCCGGCTCCCTCTCACTGATGTCAACAAGCAGCATGTGATTCTCCCCGTCGCCTGGCTCTCGTCCCCACTGACACAGCACCGAGATGCAGATGCGGGTCCAGCCCCGCTCTCCACGCTCCATCAAATATCTATTCATCCCGCCTTGGCCCCAAAACAGAACAAACGTCCTTGTGGACAATCAATAGTGCTGCGAGCAGGACGGCCAAGTATTACGACAGCATTTAGATACACTAAGTAGTTTATTTTCCTACAGACTCGGAACAATCTGACATCCGCCATTTAGGATGTGTGGATATTAACCTTCTCCGGATGTATGAGGTAAAGTGGGTGTCGTAAAACGCAATTGACTGGGACACATGACGGCTTTCATCATCAAACTAAATGGAACATCCACTCCCTTATATATCAGAATACCAATTTTGAGCGTGTCAGAAAAAATTTCAATTTCAGGTGGGAGCGGCGAGACTCCGGCTCCCCGCGCCTGGCCTCTCCCCTCTCATTTTCATTCCTGCCTGCTCGGCGTGGCCATTCATCAGGACCCGGGCAGAGGACACCTCCCGCCTGCTCACAAATGCATGGAGCAGGCAATAAAATTAACCTTGTGGCAATTGTTTTCCCACCCGTTTGATGGCCCCGTGTCAGCTCATCTGTTACAGCGGCGAAGGAATAAAAAAGTCAAGCTTGGATGTGCAAAAAATTATGACTCGGGGTGGAGATGGTGGTGGTGGGGGGGCGTACCTGAATGGAGCCAAGCTAATGCCAGATTATGGAGTCAAAACCCGATCAATCAGTGTTAGGGAGTAGCGGAAAAGATGGCCGCTTGTTGTGTCTGGAAACAATAAAGAGCATCCAGAGCCAGGGAGGTGGTTATGATGAAGACGACTGAGCAACAACATGGTGTGAGATTTTTTATTTTTTTTTTACAGTTCAGCCACCATGCCTGACCCGGGCGGGGAGGGACAAGACGGAGGAGGGAGA
>CAEMYA010002116.1:1247702-1260487 GCA_903131615.1 Diplodus sargus
GGGGGGGGGGGGGGGGGGGGGGGGGGGGGGGGGGGATAAAAATCCTTCAGAGGGTGTTTATTTGCTCTCAACACCTCCTAAGCGATCAATATTTTTAATTTGGGTCCGAGTTATTATTTTTCACATCACCGCGCCGGGGAGCAGAGTAAAGTGGCTCATATTTTAGCACTAAAAAGATCGATATGACAGGCTCACCTTCACTCTGCCCCCTCGGTGGCTGGGGGCCGCACATCATAATGGACGGTGGCGAGGTACACCCGGCCCGCCTCATGCTGGAATCACATCATTATCTGTGGCTGGAGACCCCCCCACCACCACCACCACCACCCACCCTTCCACAAACACACACACATACACACACACACACACACACACACACGCAAGACAACAACACCTCCACCTCCAACACAACTGATTTACTCCCCCCTTCGGCTAGATCCCGACCAAACACACAAACACTTTATCAGAGCGTTGTTTATGAGGAGATGCTCGGTGCTTGTGTGTGTGTGTGTGCGTGCGTGTGAGAGAGCAGCCGCAGTGATGAGCCGGGAGGCCAAAAGGCTCAGCTCCCTCAGATTTGACTCCTTGTAATAAATGCATCAAATCCTCCACCTCTTTACACAATCTATTAATTATATCTACATTTTCAGTCAAAATATTTTCACGCAGGGAATGCCCACTCTCTTTGCATCATAACTCACGTCTGATGGCAGATTCATTGATTGTCGCTCAACCCCGTGTCCTGAGTGTGTGCCTGCGCGTGCCTGCATCAGTGTTTATTCAGCTTTGTCACCGTATATATGTGTGTGTATGCACTTATGTCTGCCCCGAGGGTATGAGTGATGGCCGCGGAGAGTTATGGCCCGGCCATATTACCGTGCTGACATCTACTCCATTCAAGTGGCCTCAGTCGGTGGCGTACTTCTCACCATATTGAAATAAGAGCTCGCTCGGATTTAGTTAGCAATATTTTAACCTGCTTATGTGCCTGCTGCGGTCTTTTTAAACACAGGGCTGGAGGAGGAGGAGGAGGAGGAGGCAGAGGTGGGTGCTGCCCCTGCTAGTTAACCTCTGCGTGTAAAACCAACAGACTGTACACAGAGACCCTTCCTCTATGACCCCACTTTCTCTGGGAAAGTATAATCTCTATATGCAACCTGGTTTTGTTTCATCATAAAAAGGTGGAACAGGCGGGTGATATAGGACGCAGTTAGAAAAAAAAAGGGGGGGGGGCGATAAATGCGAGTGACATGCATTTCTGGGTAATACCGTAAACACACTCACGCTGAGGCCCTGTCAGCACGGAGGGACACTAAGTGTTCATAAATTCCTGGCCGAGCAGAGCGCTACTGATGATTGCATTACAGCGCGCTGCCTGGAGGAGAGTTAAGGACTCACCTCTGGAGCACAGAGAGGCTGAGCTGCTGGCAGCTACTGACAGGGCTGCTCTACTGACCACACATCAGATGGCAGCATGGGCAGGAGAGGCAAAAATCAAGCATCTTGTTGGTGTTGTTGAAAGCCTTCAACTTGATTTGAGTCATAGGCCGTTCCTTGCTCATAGACACATCAACATGTTGTTGTTGTTGGGTCAAACCAGCAACTTCTCTTCTTAAGCTTCTTAATACTCAACCACCTCCCTAAAGACTCGGATTTGTCATCAGCATTCGCTTTCTACACTGTTCTATCCGTCTTTATGATTTCTGACAACTAAACCTGCCTGTTCGCTCATGCCTGCCACGACCGGAGCACAAGAGCTTACACTAAACCTGGTCTGATTGCATCCATCAGCTTATATGAATATTACATTAAAAGATATTTCTGTTCAGTTAGCATGCAGTCACCTTCTCTGTATCTTTATCAATACTGTCACATGTAATTCGCTGTGATTTCTGTGTCAAGTCACATTTGACTGGTCACAAAAGAGAGGCCGCTATTTATCCAATGCCCTAACCCTACATATTAACCTGTAAAAATCACACAATAAACTCATCTTATAGCAGTAACTTGATTTATCTATTTCAAGGTGGTAAAACTTAAATTTGTATTTTTTCTATTTTCAGACCACTTCCGAAATTATAAACATGAGCTTTTCTAACTTCACGTCTTAAGACTTGAATTCGATAAAAAACTAAAAGAGTTCGATCAACTCATCTAAAGAAACATCATCAGCATATTAGGAAACCTTTAACAGTTGATTAAAAGAAAACATATATGATGTTTGTTGTGTGTCCAAGACACATTTTAAAATAAATCATGTTTTCTTTTCTTCTTTTCACAGATAAAAAATTGCTTTTGAACGCTTGAATTGAGTCTCTTCCCCCTTACACTTGCATATAGTCTTTGTACCGATGCTAACACAAAGCAGCCGCGGCTTTTCTTTGTTTGAGGCCTCACTCTTCAAACTGAGAAAATGTCAAACTAAACTTAATTTGCTCGTCAGCATGATTCAACAGTCAACAGTTTGATTGAACTTAAAATCTTTAGGTTATTGAACATTTGTTCTGTTAACATTTGTTTTTTACTGAAAACGAACTTCAAAGAAAACTTTGAACTAATCATTCAGTCAACTCACATACAGCAGCTGCTGAACTTACATTTTTTGGTTGTGAAGGCCCAAAATATTTATAGTGACCATCTTCTCATAGCGCAAATACAAATAAAAACACCAGCTCAAACTAAAATAGTGTGCGTCTGTATTCTTCCAGAAAACATCTACTTCCAGGGAACATTTCAAATAAGTTGTACTCAAATAGAAGACTAATCAAAAGAAAGTCCAGACAAATAGCTTTCCTCTCATATCCTTCACTTTCTCCAATGGACTTGCTAATTTATATGTTTCATATGTGAATGGCCAGTTCAGTCTTCATGATTCATCCATTTCTACTAAACCATGTTGTTTTTATCTTACTAAAAGTTGTGTAGATCTATTTTTGGTGTTGGCTCTTTTGCTATTCTCCCCTTCCCCTCTTTTTTTCCTCTTTATTTTATTCTCGTACGTCTTGCTTTATATTTACTGCATTTTAAATGCAATTTGTATGAATCTGGATTCCATACAATTCAGATTTTGACCTCAGACTTGTGCGTCATCCTGTCCCTTTTCCAGTCATCTGATCTTATCAGAGGAGCTTATTTATTGTAAATGTGCTATGTAAAATCCTAATTTACTTCCGATAACACAAAGCCTGGGCAGTTTCATGGTCGCTTTGATGAAGTGCAAGTTATTTCACATTGTATTTAGATGGAAGACTTATGTCTGATTACAAAAACTACCAACAGCTTGCTTTGAACTTCTTTGAATGTCTTTTAGATCTAAGACACAAAATGGTCAGGATAAAGCACTAACATACAATAACACTGTCCCTCAGGGTGAAAGCATTTGAACGTACAAACACACGCATGCATACACACACAACCAGGAGGTAAACTCAGACAGCAGTGTCCTGTCAAGCAGTGGAGCCTGATTTATCCTCGGTCGCTGCTCTCATTCCTGTCCTGCAGACCACAGACATGAGGGATGCCTTTAATTTCCCATTAAAATGCCCTGGAACAACTGAGGGCTGAGGAGGCACTGTGAGCTGCTCAGTGTCACTGTCTGTATGTGGAGAGCTTGATTAGACTGTGTGACAGTGGTAGGTGTGTGTGTTTGTGCGTGCACAGGTCTGCAGGCGATTCCGTTAAGCCGTACGGACAGAAGATTACAAGTGTGTGTGTGTGTGTGTGTGTTAGCGTGTCAGGAAGCGGTAACATTAGTGCACATCATTGCAGATGACATGGGCTGCAGCTCCAGGGCCAGGCCCACGATAAATATTAATGGCCAAGAACAAGTGGATTGGGAGTTGAGTTATCAGGGCGGGCCTTCCTAATTGACATTTTACCTGCTGTATACCTTAACAGGGCTGTAAAACACCAGGCCCGGGCTCAGCCGTAGGGGAGACGTGTCAGTCAAGCTCTGGCCCATCACTGCCGCCTTCCTCTGGGAGGAGAGGAGGAGCTCCGGCTCATTGTTCAGATTCAGCATCAAGGTGTTACATGTAGCATTTTAACATCAAGGAATGATTACAGTTTTATTTAGGGTAGTTCAGATACAGTAAACAAATAAAGCTGCAGCTTCCGACCGACTACACAATGCAGTTTAAATTAGGTATCAGCAGGTCGAATTTGCGAATAAATATCTCTTCCTTATTTACAAAGAAATAGTTGTTTTTGCTTAAATACACAACAGTTCATTTCGACTCTACTCATCGGACTCAATGGATTCTTAACTTGCTCTAGAAATTCAAAACTTTCAAAATCTTCAAGGGGTTTTGGTTTAGCAATTTATACATATTTGAAATAATACACTAGGAAAAAACAAGTAAAAAATAAGTCTTAAAAATTAATTAATACAAGCTGATTTTACATCTAATATTAAAAAGAAATCTGCAAATGGAAGAAGTGACTATTTGCTTTTTAAGAGTTCTAAAAATAAGATATAATGTCTGAAAACAAGTCTCTACATCTCACTTAAATGTTGCTTGTTAGATGATGGTGTCTTATATTAACGTAAATTAGATATTTTGTTATTTTGTCCTGTTGTCATTGTTATTATCATAAGTAGTTTTATTGTTGTGAATTAATATATATATATATATATATTTTTTTAGTATATATATATATTTTTAATATATATATTTTTTGTAGTTATCTATTTTGTTCCCTTGTGCTTTTTAAATATTGTCATATCAAGATGTAATTTTTTCATTTGTGTGGACCACAGGAAGAATCTGCTACCTTTAAAGTGGCAAAAAAGGATCTAAATAAATAACATGGTCCATGCATCGGCTGATTGTGCAAGACTGTATGATGCAGCATCAAATAAATAAATCAAATTAAAACATGATGTCAGAAAATAGTTTTAAAAGCAGCTATCAAAAAGTCAAAAACTGAGCCCAAATTGAAAAAATCAGATTGCTTCTTTTGAACCATCAGAACTCCAAAATCCAAAGAGGCTCAATGTTCTCTTAGGCCTGAAACTAAAGATTATTTCCATTGTTAATTAACCAGATTATTGTCTTGATTAATCAATCAGTTGTTAGTTTAGGACGGCATTCAAACATGACATCCTAAAATGTCTTGTTTTGTCCACAACACAAAGATATTCAGTTTCCTGAGGAGTAAAGACACCAGAAAACATTCATATAAAGAAGATGGAATGAGAGAATTCGGACTTTATTTACTTATTTATCTTTTTGCTTTAAAAAAAATCCTTAAATTTATAAATCAATTACTTGAATATTGTGTCATTAATCTAGTGGTTGACGACAAAATGATTAATGGTTGCTGCTCTATTTATTATCATAGAAGACTGGTAAAACAGCAAAAATTAACATCTGAGAAGCTAAAACAAGTCATTTCTGTGCCCTTGTGCTTAAAAAAATTGTTGTAGTTTCTAAATGATAATTTTTTCCAGCACTAATCACAGTTGTAAGCGGGGGTTTCGTTTATCAATCACATTCCTCTCCTCCACTGACACAGACACGCAGTTCAAACACGCTCTCACACTGGGCAGGCATGTAAACAATCTCCCTGGCCTTTACCATACACTCGCCACATTACTACACTCCCACTCGTCCAAAACATTCACTCGTCTACTTCCAAAGAAACTGCGCGCACATAACTGCATACAAAAACACAACAAAACACACAGTCATACAAAGGAGGAGCTCTGGACCCAGAAAAGTGTTTTCACTTACATTATCTGAAAATTGACAGGCGGGGGCAGACAACAAACAATTATCCCCGGAGCACGGGGGGGAAGAAAATCGAAGATTGTGAAAACAAATACGGGTGATGTCATCAAAGCTAAATGGCAAGCCCTGTGTGAGAAAGACTGGAGAGTCTATTCATATTTACTGTTGCCAGGATTTCAATATCAACATCATAGAAACCACATCAGATGTTTCCCTTTCCACTGACTGACTCACAAAGCGACGCACAAACTGCCAGCTCTATTTGATGAAAATGAAAATACAACAAAAAGGTTAATCTATAGACAAACACCATTAAATAAACAGCTCCTAATGCCGGGATATTAGCGGCGCTTATATGAAATGGCAGATAATTATATTTTTCTAAAGGCCAATGTTTGTAATATTTTTTTGAAAAGAGCAAATGTGACTCAGTGGGTGCTGTGATTTATGAGCGTTTGCGGAGGTGCAGCGTAGCGTGGTGATAACGCCGAAAACATGGAGGAGAACTGAGGCGCATACAACTCAGTGATCACAGACAAACTGGGAACAAAGTCCATTTTTGGACCGATTTGGATAGATTATTAATATCATATTTCTTCCACTTAATCCCCTTTGCAGGGATGACCATGCCACATACATGTAGTCTGTCAATAAAGCATCAGATATAAAACTGCACTTAAAACCATATTTCCTTATAAAGAGGATACTGACACAACAGGGCAATTGTCCTCTGCTACTGCTGTGAGGTTTGAGTATCTGGCTCCACCAAGAGGCCAAACACTAAACATCTGTTCAGCTTTGGCGCAAATACATGAATGAAGAGGGTCATTCACCAAAATTAAAGCATCTGTCCATATTGGGCAAATGAAACTCATACGTGTTATCATTTATTTGTCATTTATCAGGGCTGATGTTGTATGGAAATGTATCTTTCAGAGAACCGTGAAAAAAACATTATATCCCACTATTGGTCTAGATACTTAAAAACAACTTAAAAAAACAAAAAACTGGACAAATTCAAAAATGCACATTGTCTTTAAGTTTTATTATCTAAGTAAACATGTTTGTAACTGATGTGAAATAAGCTGTTAAAAAAGTACTTTTGTTGACTATGAGAAACTATAAAGCAATGCTAAGGAAGTCATGGTTTGCTAATAAATCCTGATACCAAGAAAAAGATAGGCAGCCCTGAGGAAATTCAGCACCTTACACATTAAACTGAGCTCAAACGACAGAATTATTTTCAAGCATCTACTGCCACCTGGTGGCCAACTGCTGTTACTGCACACTGAGGAAAAAAAGTTGCAACCAGCAGATCTTTGTATAAAGCTGTGAATATATATATATATATATATATATATATATATATATATATATATATATATATATATAATCCGTGTAAATTAAGTTTACATTAGTTATGAAGCTGTGACTCTAGTAATTCAAACATTTTGGCGAATCTATATCAGTACCAGCATGTTTCAATAAAAATATCGATAATTCAGTGCCAGCATATCTATAATCGCATCACAAGAGGAGGTGATTAAATACAGTGCTGTATCAATGTTTTGTCCCACCCCTGGCGCATGGTGGTTGACAGTTATCATCTTATCCGATATCGACATTACAATACTGTTGCAATTTCAACAACAAGCCAAAATTCCACCAAAATGTCCTCATTTAAGAGCTCTGAGCACAAAACGACATGCTCACTGGCTGACATGTTTTCTAGTTAGCATCACAATCCAGCGAGAATGGCCTCCATCAAGACAGGAAGCACAATTTAGCATAACAATGTAAGAATTCATGACACCGGTACAGTTGCTGCTACTACTATAGCTTGTATACCTGCTGCCACTGTCGGTAGTATTGCATTTACAGCTACTACTGCTAATGACACTGCTACTGTAGAACTAATATCACTTTTTAGTCTGAAATGTGCAGTCAAAAATGTTCAGGCTAAAATGAGGAAAGTTTTTCAAGTTTAAAGTTTTTCATTTGTGTAGAAGTTGTTTTGTTTTCAGGGTTTTACATCTGTTGGAAAGCAGATATTCAGTTTGACAACACTACTGTGTGCAGCTAGATTGATGCAACTAGTCTGACAACTTCAGTTTACCTATAAAAACAAGACTTTTTGTGCAAACAATGTCTGTCTTTATCATGTCATTCTAAGTTTATTTAATGTGTATACAGTTTCAGGTAATCATGCATGAAACTGAACTGCCACATTAAAACATGTAATAGAATCATATCACTGTTAAGCCTGTGGTTCATCCCTATTTCAGCTGAGATGAAAACCACTTAGAAAGTACACTCAAACTGTTGGAATTCGGACAGAATGTGAACCCATAAGCGTAAAAAACAGCGCTAACCGTGAAATGCTCCTGGGATTTGTAGTTCTCATCGAGGTAGACGCGGGCTCTGCTGTACTCCTTCATGGCATCACTGGACAACAGCTCTCTGATGAACACAACACAGAGATATATATCAGGAAATCTTAATAAAGAGTAAAAGCATCAAGGTCTTTAAGTTGAACCAAATTCAGAATATCTTGGTATGTATTGAAAGAGGTTTACATTTATTCTAATCCAAGATTTACATTACAAGGCCTACTTTTTGAAACGTATTTAGTTGTGCTGACGTACAGCTGTGATGCGACCAGTGGGGGGAGTAGTACCTTCAGTTTAAAACAGCAATCCTGCATGCTCCGTACTTCCTTATCATAGAAACTGCTCAACTATTTCAATTTAATCAAAAGAATTCGGAAAGTGACCATGATCATTAGCACTATACTTACTTGACAAAACAATCCACATGTGACATGGACGCCTCGTAGTTCTTTCCACCCACCTCTTGACAGTGCACTGCCAAGAAGTGAGGCTTATGTGTCTGTACTGTCTGTAAGGAGAGAGAAAAGTCACAGGTCAGAAAGGAGGGAAGGTGACAAACAGTTCTGTGACACTTCATGTTTCAGTGCAACGTCATCTATAACAGCTGTAGCAATACTACAATGATCCCATTTGTTCATAATAAACAAACCTTATGTTGAATTATTCAGTTGAGCACAAAACCTATGTGAGCCTGGCGCCTGGTCCCCTACAATTCTTCCTAAATCAACTTTGTGACATGCTACTGTATTTACACAAGACAAAGTGCTGTGCTAATGTAGGCAGAGGCCACTTAGTGAGCTTGTTCCACAAGCAAAACGTCGGCTCCTCTGGTGCCTGCAGCACAGTATGTATGTACAGGGTGTGTGACAGATGCTCACTTGTCATCACTCGTGCTGACACGTCATTCACTGTACCAATAACAACTCCAGTGCTGCACGACTATGTCAAGAATGCTTATTACAACGTCGGCAACACTACAATGAATACAGGCTGTTAAAAGAAACATTCTAAGTTTGCGTAAAAATGTATAAACTTGCATGCATGTTGTGTAATTAGTACAAATTAGGAATGGGGGAAAACTGATTGGTGGAGGCATCGCAATTCTATCTTGACAGATAATGTCTTGATGTAGAAAGTCATTAAATGGAAATCTAAAAACACAATTCTCAACTATAATATTACCTGTAACAATTAGAGCTGGGACACTAATCTCCCAAATCGATACCACCATGATACTTGGGAATATGAAAGGCCCACTTTTTAACCAGCGTTTGATTTGTCTCTTCTGGGCTCTGTAGCAACATGGCATAACAATGAATATTGATTGAGTGTGTATTTATTTGTACCTATTATTTCTGCCAATACAACTACTTAACACTAGACCTTTTAGTATTGGGATTCAATATTGAATTGATTGCAGTTTTTGTTTGCTTTTTTAACACAAGACCACGGGAAAAAACTCATACAGTTCAATAGTAAAAATGTTTTTTGTAGTAAAGTTCTACATTTAGCTGTTCCTAGAAGTAGATGTATTTTTCAAACCCACTGGGGGATTTGGGGTTAAGTTTTGACATTTTGAGTTTGCTGTAGCTACTCAGAGTGGTGGAGCGTTGAAACTGCAGAGCAGCAGTAAAGTTAACAAAGTGATGTCAGCAGCAGCATATGAAATACTGCACATACCTAAGTATGAGCATGAACACGCATGTTGCTTTAAAGCTGAGCATGTGGAGTTAAATTGAAACCATCAGAAAAGATAGCCTCGCGGTCTCACTTCTATATTTAGGTTGCACAATAACGGCAATTCCCATTATGTGCTAGCATTGAGCTGAGGGACTAAGTGCTACTTTTATAAAATCGTTTCAGGAAACAAAGAATCAAGTCAGAATCACAAAAAATAGAATAATAGATTACTTGAATCGATTTTGAATTTGTAACATAAACATGTGCACTGTGTTGATGTTTTAAGCTAGACTTCCTCTTGAGCTTTGGGGAAGATGACAGAGCATGAGCGTAGGTAACTGAACTCAACTGTATTACAAATTCATCATGTTGTGTTTCCTGTTATATCCTTCAGCCGTTCTGTCCATAAAAAAAGCCTAACATTTTTTTTAAAAAAGTAGCGAGAAGTCACCCAAAATGTGATACAATAGTATGATGTGTAAGAACTGGGCACGTGTTACTCCAAACAAATAAGTGGCAGCATATTAGGAGAGCTGCTGCCAACTGTAGCTGTCATTAGTTAATTTTTGAATGTTTTAAACCAAAATTCTTAGATATAGCGCCTTAAAAAAGAGCATATACATAAATCAAACATTTTCATGTATCACATTGATAATCATTTCATAATTGCATCATAGCCCCCTACATCAGCATAGAATCGTGAGGCTCCTAGAGATTACCACCGCGAGTACATGTTGGTGGTCCAAAGGAAAAAGACTTGCTCGCTGCTAGTTGTCCCATCCAGAGTCACGTGACCTCATGTTGCTTCCCTTTAACATTCCCTCTTACACACAGTGAGGTGTTTGTGAGCAGCCTGTCAGAAGTGTTCAGATTGGCTGACCTCTAATGGAGAATCAATACCACAGAGTGATTTAGAGCACTCACAAGCACTCACAGGGTCAGGCGTGTGGATGGCAGGCAGAGCACATGCATCAACGTCACCGGGTGTTGTAGGGGGGTTGGAGGAGCACCGAACGGAGCGCCGCTACTTCACCAGCACCCCGCCTCAGCATTACATTATGCTCACTGCTGGCCCAATCAAATAAAAGTAATGTATGGCAATAACACTATGGATTTTCCATCAACCTATGGCTTGTCACTTAGCCCGATGACCCAAAGCGGAGTCCTACAGCGGCTCAAACTTGGAAAGATTAGTGGACCCATCAACTCACGATGGAAAAGGTCACACTCTCAAGGAGCTTGCAACTAATGTCAGGCGTGCGGGACATGTATGTGTGTGTGTGCACGCACCAACATGCACATGCTCCTATTAATCGACTGCATCCTATTTGTCTTTCCAGGCTGTAAATTCAGCTCGAAGTTGGCAAACAGATAGTATGGAGGTGGTAATTTCATTACCAGGATCACTAGTGCCGTCGGACAAAAACCAAACAGTATGAAAGAGTGGCCTTACTTTACTTTGGCAAAGAGCAAACCTGTAACCACTATCCAATTACATCAACTGCTGTTAACAAGAAATTCTGTTGACATTTGAGTTGAAATGTTGACATGCCAAATACTTTATCTATAAAAGAGGGTTTTATGATGGGCAACAACAGTAGTGGCCTCTCTAAACAGCCCTCAGACAGGGACAGCTGCTGTGTCAATGATGAGAAAAGCCTGTGCGGCCGTGACTGACATGACTAACAGAGTGCTGCCATATGGGACCATTTCTCAACCTCAAAAGGATGTCAGACTGATCTGTTTGATATGGAGGTGTGTTCTCTCCATCTCTCTCTCTCGCTCTCCATTTCCCTCTTTCTTGACAACATTTGGATTCCAAGGAGGTTCCCATTTTTGTCTCATTTACTTATTTGTCAAACTCTGTATGTAAGTATCCTGGGGGAGTTGGAGGCCTGTTTGAGTACGTACTGCTCTTTTAAAGTAATTTTTCTTCCAAATTTGCAATTCTTTCCAGGTATTACTGCATATGTGAAAAAATCAGTACTTTTGTGGCTCCAAAGGAAGCTGCATGTAATCTGATAAATTGTCTCCTGAGATGTCACTCGGTGGCTGTTGCTTTGCGGTTAATGCAGGCGCCAGACTTAGAAAAAGAAGAATAGTTGGGCTGTCTGTGTCTGTAACGATTTTGATTATTTTTATGTCCGTAATGAGTTAATCAGTGTTATAGGAGTGCAGTGTTAGACCATAGGAATGCTTCTCAAAACTTTGAGTCTATATTAACCACAATGCACCTTACTGAAGGCACATTTATCAGAATACCTGCAGCCCCGCTGGAGTCAAAAAAGGCTTCATACTACTTTTTTCACATAAGACCTGCAAACACACTTGTCTTTAAAATCAGAGGAGTTACCCTTTTAAAGATTGAGACTACCCAAAGCATTGGTATTTGATACAATGGGAATGATACACAACTATCCTAACACTATTACAGTAAATCACTTAAGTTATGAACAAAATGTAATGTATCTTAGATATCAGCATTTGCTCAGGTTTCCATTTAATATGATGATTTTGTTTGAGTATTTTTTACTTTTTTTAGGGTGATGACATCACATAACCTGACAGACATTCAAAGCTTCATTTGAAAACGTCAGTGGAAGCTTTGAATGTAAAAGAATAACATTCAGCAAGCCACTATTGTTCATGGAGACATGTTTTTTAAAGACACATAATCCCATAATCCTTGATCATAATGTTGCTAAAGTTGAAAGGCTTCACTTCTGAAGAAAATGTACATTGCTGTTAATATAGTGCAGTTGAAACATTTAAACAGTATCTGCTGAGGTAAACTGTGTATAAACAGTGAAAGTTGTTGAGCTGAATTGTCAGTTCAACACATGCTGACGTGTAAGTAATAAAAATAGTCGAATTTCTTTTTGAAGTGGAAGCGCTGAAGAGAGTTGAGTGCACTGACTTTAAAGGTCATACTGATAACATTTTTTATGACAACACAAAAAAAAAAAGTCACCGAGCTTGTAGA
>CAEMYA010002116.1:1260493-1293620 GCA_903131615.1 Diplodus sargus
AAAAACATTATAATCATTGTGAATTAATAATCTAAAACATTTTTCAGGGTCCAAAATGATTGTTTTGCATATCTGTGTGTAAAAATTCTTACAGTTGGTAACTCAATAAAAATCAATGCTGGGAGGTATGCCAATAAGCTAACCATGTCTCTAAGACACTTGATTTGATTGATTTGTAAAGTGAATGATCATCTAGACATTTATTCAAGTCATGCACTGTATAAGTAAATGCTCCCACATATAGAACTCATACTAATGGACAGTGTTGGGGAAGTTACTTTGCAAGCGTAGCTTGTAAAACTACATGTACAGTAGTTGAGCCTGGCAATTTCTCCAGGGGTAGAAATGTAGTTTGTATAACTACTGCTAAGAATAAAGTAGCTTTAGCAACTACTTATACTCATTATACTCAGTTAACTCTGTGTAAAATAAATAAACATATGGTGTATATGAAACAAAATATAATAGCCTCCAAAAAATTCACATGCCAGCAGAAATATGCCTCTCTACTCAGGTTTTATTTCTTAAAGAACAAAAGCTGACATTTTTGGTCAACATCACAGGAACTCCAGAGGAACTAACACTTTGGCAGTAGAACTACGTAGTTGCCAGGGCAGATTTGCTTGTTGACACAACAGTTGAACACATTGTAGATGCATCTATATCCAACATGTACATGCTCAAATATGGCCATGATTGGGCTAGCGCGTTCGGGGACACATCGGGGGTAGCAGGAGGGTTGTCCATTACGTGCTTGTGCCATATGAGCACTGCCTTCCTTGGCACAAAGACCCACCCACAGCATTGGCTTAACATGTCATGACATGTTTCATGCCTCACTTTGTAAGGAACCCCGGCTAAGGATTAAGATTTACCCAGGTGCACTTAATTTAGTTTAAATAAGACGTTATCTTGGTTTCAGGTCTCAACTGAAGTTTTTACTATTTTTTAAGTCCTGACAACTTGTAGTCCATATTTATAATGAAGAATATAAGTTGGTCTTTTTACAGTTTACTTCATCTTCATAAACTAGGTCAAAAGCTGCACTGTGCACCAGATATGGTCCAAAAGACAGAGGGGGCCTTTGACGAAGCCTAATCAGGAGAGCATGAGTCTTATTTCATGGTTCCTATTTAGAGGTGGAAAATAATCAAAGGAATTTAGAGTTTGTGAACCGACGTCAGCAAGGATTCTTTGCTTTTCATTGTCCGACATAGTGAACTCAATAAAAAGATTCTGTAAATATATCTGGATATTATCAAGTGAAAATGTATAAAGAGACATAACAATACATCAAAAAGGTTGTTTAATTCAATTACATCTCTATTTCAGGCAGGCCTGGGGTTTCAACAGCAAGCCAATGACCCATGACATAATTGGAGATCAGGTACTTCAAAATAAATATCAAATCAGTGAACTATCTGATGACCTTTAACTCTGCAATTTCCAAATCACAAGACTGGATGTGGGCATGAGACACAACCACTGGCCTGAGAAGTTTCCAATGCAAATTGGCTGTGGGATTGTTCAATTCTGCGTGGTGCAATGCAAAACACTGTATATACTACAGCAGCAGCACAGCCGGATTCCCACTGAACCCAGTCTTGCACACATGTGAAGCAGGCAAATGACCCTGCTTTGCTTATGTGTAAATGAGAGGGATATCCTGAGACAGGGTGAGAGCCCTGATACAGGACTTGATTCACTTTCATGAGGCAAGGAAATGAGAGGCAAAGATTCGAAAAAGCCAATGCATCACAAGCCTTACAAACAACAGAGTTGTGCTTTTTAACTAAATCTCGTCTCATACGGTCCAATAAAATTTAACCAAGGATGAAACCCAAGTCGGAGTCTGAAATATTTTTTGTAGCAAGTCATAAATAACTGTCCCTTTCACTCTAACTAAGCCCGATGGATGTCTGCACTCTTTCCTGTAATTTTCCGTCTCTAATATTCATAACAGTTACATAAAGATAACGCTCAATGAGTAATACCACGAACTTTGATTCATTCTGTTGTATCAGCCTTTGCATGTATGAGTAAGAGCCAACCACCAGATGTTGATATCTGTTTCTTTACGCACCTAAAACCCTACACTCAGAGGTAGGTTCCTGTAAATCATTAAGGCTACATTTTTACTTGAAGAAACACACTGCTGTCTGCCGGAAAAGAGACCTACAGTTGCGGACATCTTATCATATAGTTACTGGAATACAGATTGTTCTCACCTGCCTAGATAAACTGAACTAAGTTACGGTTACAGTTTTTCTAAACTGCTTCAAATAAACAGCTTGGTAGAAAGCAGGTCAGAAAACCCTCATCCTCAATCCCATGCTCGTCAAATACGGCAGCTTGGTCAGAGACCTTGAGCTTTAAATTGTGATGCTCTACCTACCCCTCTAGCATCAGTTTTGCTCATGAAATCACAATCAATTAAGCAATAATACATAATATTCAACAACAAAAGATTCAAAATAAAGCTTGCTGATTATGATTTCAAGTATGATACATAATGACATTTGGACTGTTACTAATGTTGTCAGACAGTCACAGTTTGATTATATTTAGGCACAAAAAGTAGTTGGTTAGTTTTAGGCACAAAACTACTTGGTTAGGTTTAGAAAAAGATGCTGCGTGAGAGGGGCCCTTCAAGAAGAGAGCCTAAAAGGGTACCCTACAGTGTCAAACTTATCATCTAGGCATAAGGCCACTGACCAGGCCACTGTATTTGATGTGCTGTGAACGAGAACAGACTGCAAAATGAGTCAAAGAGTAAGAAAGCTACATGGAGTCAGGAGAGGAGAAAGAGTGAGACTGTGGCAAGGTTGGCAGTAGCTGGTGCAAGCTTGTCAATAAACTGCCACTAAGGTGTGTCATACGATTAAACAATTTCATTTCCTTGAGGAACTTCCTCGAGCTGCAGACTTGATCTGCCGTGTCATTCACTGTGCCGAGTAGCTGAAGGAAACGAGATAAAACAGATACAAAACACAGAGACACGTATAAAGATACGTAGATGGAGCACAGGTACCAACAGGCATTCTTAAACAATGCCCTTTGCTGGAGTCCCACATCTATAAAAGCCAGTTGAACAGCTTTTTATTGTTTCTTTTCCAGGACGCAGTTGTAATTAGTTTTGAAGCATAAAAAAATTGACCGATGCTCGAACACACACAGTTGCTTCAGAGTAGCACGAGGCGGTTTTGGGGGCGCTGGAAACACCCGTTTCAAGTATTCTTAAATGTTTCCTGAATACAAGATGTGACTATATGATTAAAGTGATTTGATCTATAGGGTGTGAGAGTGAACTTTTCCTGTGTAAAGCGGCTTTTGGATTCTTGCCAAGTCAAAGCAGAGGTCACGACAATATGCTGTTTATTTTTCCAGTAAGAGACATATAGCAGTTTGAAGATTTCTTGTCCAAACAGCAGGCGAGCTGAAGACACAGTGAGGGTATTGTGTGTGCAGAGGGGGGTCACGATGAGCTAGCGTAGCGTGGCTGATTGTAGTGAACTGTAGCCATCACTGCTGGTTGTTCCCAGCCGCACCGAGTTCAGAGTCTGATGCTTCTTTCCATGACGTCAGCCGGCAGCGCACAGAGCTGGCATGAGGCTACAGGCCTGCCTGGTTCACACAGGGGCACACCTCTCTCTCTCTCTCTCTCTCTCTCTCTCTCACAATCACACACTCTGTCTCTCTCTCTGTGCATGCTTTTCTTCCCTCTCTCGCTGAATGCACACACACACACACACACACACACACACACACACACACACACACACACACACTAGCAGATACAGTAAGATACCTTCCTCTAAAGTGTGCAAGCTGCACAATGCAAACAGAATTCCTCAACAGCCGTGACCAGGACATGTTTCTCCACATTCTCTCTCTCTCTCACACACACACGCACGCACACACCCACACACAACCACACACACACACACTCTCAGGGCCATGTACAGTGCTCTTAATATCCAATAACTTCAGTGTTAAACAGAACACACACGCTGGAATCACCTGGCAATCAACATGTCATGACACGCCACTGACAGTAATAAATACCAGGAGGAGTAAAGCGAGGCTTACAAAGAAGCAGAAGAATCAGGGACTTGCGGAGTAGATGGTAATTTGTACGGTCACAAATGAGGTGAAATTCCAAGTGTATTAGGTCTCTTCGAATAGATTCAGATTAGTCGATATGAAAGGAATTATAAAAAATACTAAAACTGGAAATTGAAACTAGTTTCAAACATCAGCATCAGAGACATATTTTCATAACTTGGTATTGGTGAGATTAAGCCTGAGGCAATTAAGATTTTTTCTTATTCTAACCAATCCTGTTCCGCATATGGGTCCCATTAACTGTGTTCTATCATAATCTTCAAATACCAGCAGTTAAGAAAAGATATCAACGCTCCGTGGAGGGTGAAACTGAAATAACTTGTCTGCTCCAAGACTTGAAAGCCTGATTGTTTAAAAGACCAAGATGATGGATCTCCATTTGTCATGCCTCAGTAATGGGAAACTGCGTCACCAGCAGATGCAGTGATTGATGCTTATGTTGTTACCACAACAACTCATGCAGATAGGTTCATGTTGTCTGGATACAAAAAAAAATAAATCTGATCACTTACAAGTAAACAGTGCGGACACTCAAACTTTCAGATCTGATTTGCCTGCAGTCTGAACAAAGCCTCAGACAAGATACAGAACAACACAGGAAAAGTGAATGCTATCAAGCAAGTTATAGTTCCTTAATGCACAGCTATTGAGCTGTCACATAAACATATCTTCTTCCCATTTCTCTGCTGGTACTTCCATTGGGGCAATATCTGTGAAAGCCTGCCCTGATAATAGTCCATAACATCACTTCGAATTTCAATGGCCACACCAGCAGTTAACCAGTTGGAGAGCTGAAGTAGTAAGCCAATGTTCTATACTCTCAGTGAAGCATTCCCTCCTCCATGGCTCCATATGTTAGCTACTCTGTGTCAAGATTTCAATCACAGAGTAATGCATGGATTACTGAGGGTAGGGGACCACCAGTAACTGTAAATCTTAACAATCTGTTCATTCATCACATGTGGACTATAACCGAAAGACAATTAAGACTAGCTGGACCGCTTACTTACTCCTATGTGGAACAAATTCAGCACTGAATCAGAACCTGACAATGGCTCATCTCGTTTAATAGGTGCTTAAGTTGGCTAGGCTATCTAACTATCTCCCACATTCTAATGACAGCTAGTTAGTCTCCATTGCTAGCTTTCATTTTCCTAGTGGAGTACAAACTTAACAGCTCAATGGGTGCTTACATATGTTAAACATCATAAAGCATTGACTTCAAGCTAGACCTAATCCACTTTGTCCACTTTGAAGTAACAAAATCTTACTGGATTCAGGACTTTTAGGTTTTTCTATTTTTATCTGTAAGTGTATACAAATATGAGCTTATTTTACTTTCTGTTGGGTGAGAGTAAGCAGAAGTCCATCCACTAGATGTTTCAGCCCTTATTAACCAAACAGCTGATGATTTGACACGTCACTGAATGGTGACATTTAGAAGCCTTAATTGCACATATTGGTCTGGAAATTACCAGGAAATCTAATCATGCATTCGATATTCGCTTTTTAGTTATTAGTGCTGCA
This sequence comes from Diplodus sargus, assembly GCA_903131615.1. Taxonomy (NCBI): domain Eukaryota; kingdom Metazoa; phylum Chordata; class Actinopteri; order Spariformes; family Sparidae; genus Diplodus; species Diplodus sargus. The sequence goes on from CAEMYA010002116.1 coordinate 1,266,146, forward strand.
TCATATTTAATCTGTGTGATATGTAATTAGATTATATGAGGCAATCTGTGACTCCCATGTAAAACGATCCATTACAGACCAAGCAGTCGACTGCAGACCCGCTTAAATAACATGGAGATCTCAAATGCTCTGTGTTCAGAGTTAGAGGTATACCTTTCCATAGCCTTGCAAAAATATTTGAGAATGTGACAAACCATATTCTTATGAATGCTTGAGGCTAAACAGAATGATGACAGTTGGGCTGTGTGTGTGTGTGTGTGTGTGTGTGTGTGTGTGTGTGTGTGTGTGTGTTCAGGGTGAGTCTGGAATATATTCCGTCACAACCAATGGACCAGAACTTCCTGGGAATAGTAAATAAGATTGTGTGTTTTTCTCTACAGTGTTTGAGGTGTCGTTTATTGACTTGGTTTACATACAGGTCTCAACTAACCACTTTTTCCAGCTTCTTTCCAACCACTGTCACACTGTTGACACCAGTGGCAGATAGCCACTAGCATTAGCATACATTTTTGCATTGATAAGCTTCTAAACTTACATTCAGAACACTTGAAACAAACAATGTGTTTGCCCACAGAAACACATTTCCTCCAAATCTATTACACTATGAATGAAGTGTAGAGAAACAACATCTTTAATTAGAAATCCTCACGGCCACTGTAATATACAGTAGATAGGCCCTAAGAAGAGTCCCAACTACACTGTACAATTATTCATTCATTCGCTAATAAGTTCACACACACGCTTGTGGTGGTATGACTGTCGAAAAAATGTTTGGATCATGTGCAGGTATTACAAGATGCTTCTTCACAACTGGAAAACCACCGTCAGTCAAACCACTTCCTGATCCTGAGAGTGAAAATGTGTCTCCTTAACCTTAACCTCACATCACCCTCTTCACTCGGACATGTATTTTTTTTTCCAACCGTCTCTCTGTTGTAGCTGCGCAGCTTAGTTTAGGTGACTGTGCTGTGTGTGTGTGCAGAAACACTGGCACTACAGTACATCATCCGGCTACAGACATTCATGGCTCTAATGCTACTATCACTGACACACAAATCAATAGCGGGCTATTTAGCCTGACAGCAGTGTTGAGTAACTCTATAAGAATTGCTGAATTCCGGCCATCCTTCCTGATGAATTTGGAGATAGAGATAATCTCATTCTCCATCTCCTCTTCTCTTTCTCTGTCAGTGTGTTTCTCCTTGTGTGTCTTTCATTATGTTCTTTTTTTCTGAATTTCTTTCCAACCTTCCCTCTGTGTCATACCGTCTGTTATTCATCAAGTGCTGCCACTTTTGACTTTGACATCGACAGCAACAACTTATGTGTGGAGGGTTTGACGCTGGTGAAGTTACATTGGTGGACTAATATTTGGATTAGTTTTACTTTCTGTGTGAGAAAATATAAACTCTTATACAAATGTGGCTGCTGTGTTTAAGTTTCCCTTTTTCAAAAAGGATACATTTATGGAAAAGATGGTGTCAGTAAATTTACCGCCATTTGCCAAGGTTACAGGCTAGTCCTGTAGCCGAAAACTCTTGTGCTTTTTCACCAAGTACCCATAGCATTAGCAGGGCACCGGGATGCAACTTTTCTGAAAGCACATTCACCCAAATATCTGTCAACAGTACAGCCTGCGACTAACGGCTTCTTGAGTAAACTGTGATTTAAATGAAAAAAACGTTTATTCCTCTTTACAATCATATACATTATGTGTTAACATATCAAATTATAATGTATCATTGGATGCACCTAAATTATGTTCTGGTGCACCTAAATAAAAAAGCTATGCACATCAGTTCAACCACTTAAAAAGTAACTCTAGAGTCCTGATTAACTGTTAGCAATTCATTCCTCTTAATTCATCATGAGGGAGGACAAATCATGCCGTTCATGCACTTGGAACTTGGTATCTTAAGCAAGCTAGGTGAGCCTAACTAGTTTTCACTCAGTTGAGCTATATGGCTAACCGTGCTGATCTTATCACTGATTCCTATTATGAGTTATCTTCTGTTCATGTGAATTTAACACCTGCTGAGTCATCGGCATCTCCCCCAGACTCAGTGTTGTGTTAAGCTAGCTTTAGCTGTTGCTTTTTTCCCCCTGCTTCTAAAGCTCACAGCGACATGTAGTCCTGCAAGGTCAGCAATGTGCGTATTGCTCAATGATTCAAATCGTCACAAAAAGTATTTAACGCACAAAGTCAGAGAGCAAAGAACACTGTTTTCAAACCACAGATGGAACAAAAATAACAGCTAACAACATCTGTACAGTGGTATAACGTTTTTTATCTTCTAATTACTAAGATATTGCATCATTCAATTTACTAAAGTTAACACTGTTAACATAGCTAACAGTAGTCACAGTCAGGGATGTTTAAATAGAATACAGTTAGCAGCAGTTCAACGTTACTCTGGTGATTTGCTACCCCTAGCTGTTAGGGATAAATTCAACAGGTGGCCAATCCTTACATATTCTACTTTTAACTGTTTAAAATGTTTTGCAGGATGTATTTAATTCCTGAATTCACCTTTTGGTTATCATAGCAAAACTATCTGTGTGTCGCTCCCTCTCTTTTCTTTCTGTCACTTCTAGCAGTTACAAGTTCTAGCTGCCTCACTTCCCTTACCACAGTGGAAAGAGTTGTGGTTAGACAGGGGTTCCTATGTAGATGAAAAGGTAAGATTTGAAACATGACGGAGCTTGAGCTGTTACTTTCTGAAAAAACGAGGTGTGAGAATGGGGTGAATAGATCACGGCAGCTTATTCCAACATCAGTCTGCTGGACTCTTTTTCTGTAAGTACTAAAAAAAATATTAGTTGAATAGGAAAAGGTTGAAAGCAGATTTAGATGTTTGCTTTGTAAAAAAAAAAAGACACTGTAGCTATAGGAAGCACATGCCTTCACTTGACCTAATCGACAGGGCTTCAACTGAAAAAGATAATCACGTGGCCTAGCCTCAAGGTTTGTGGTCACAGTCCCATGACAACACTCGAAGCTATAGAAAGCACATAACAGGACTATTGTGACAGTAGCACATCCACTGTACTACTACTGTAGCTAGGAAACGGTGAAGAGATGCTAAAAATATATTGCAATTAATTACATATCTTTTAAATTATTCTTATTTAGACAACTTATTACATGTCAAAAGTGATAACCAGTAATCACATAATGAACATGCAAGGTTTGTGTCTGACCCCAACAGTAAGATAAAACTTGACTTGACATCGCTATGTATTTGAGTTTGGATACTGTATGGCTTACCTGGTAAAACTCCCGCAGCCATGTTTTCTGTAGATTTTCAGGCTGTAAAGAGAAAAAAGACCAGATGTTAGTGACATTATTAAGTATTTTCTGACTTAACCACAGATCCAGTGTAGTTCAGTGTGCACATCAACTTGTTTCAACTGGGAGATTGAAATGATTGCGCTGGATTACGCTATTTCAGATTTCTCTTGATCAACAGCAAACACAGTGGTGCATTAGTAAGAGATGACAAACAACTTCCACTGACAGGAAATTGCTTTCTTCCAATTGCAGTGTCTTTCTCTCAGGGTCTCTCAGAATCATGGTCTCCAGGGCATCGACGAGACTTCCCTCATCTTTCTTCCTCTCACCTTCCTTTGCTCTGCCTGTATCTGTCATTCCTCCCTCTCTCTACTCCACTTTAAAAGGCTATTCCCAGACCTGGACTCCATTTAGTTTGTGCAGTGGAAACAGAGACAGGGCCCCAGGCGGTCTACCATTTAAGGAGAGATCTCCCTATGTCGATAACTAGGTCTGATGAACAGCTCTTGCGTGTTTGTGTGTATGTGTGTGTGTTGGAGAGTTTGTCCTAACAAGACGGGTCTATAATAAGAATACGCATGGGATCCGCAGGCTCTGTTGGTATCTGTAACAAAGCCCTAATATATTACACAAGTAGGTGCAGTATCCTTGGATAGCACCAGGGCACAAAGCACAACAAATATGTTATTGCCATGACAACTCTATCTAAAATATTTTCCTCTGTCCAAATGGTTAAAATGCATGGAATACCATTTGTCACTGGATGTAAATAAAGTAACCCCAGACATATGTGTGCTTAGCTGTATATTATGATGAGTATTAAGGTTCACAATCACTTCTTTAAATAAAAAATAATCTGTAGCACAATTGTTAATACTCCTGAATACGTCACTAACACAACTTATTTACCAGTGTGCACATATGTCTTTGCTTTTCATGGAAATCTCTCAATATCAAATTAAAATCTGTGGGTTAATTGCCCCAGGATATGTCATGGGCTGTTCGCAGAAATGTTAGGGTGAAGAGATGGTGTAACAAAGTAACTGCACTCCTTCATTAACTAACTACAAATGAGGTTTTGGTCTTAAATATATGACTGGAATCAGGGGAAACAGCTAGCCTAGCTCCCTCAAAAGCACTCTGTTCAATATAATATGAATAAACACAGAGTTGGGTAAAAATGTTGAGCCTCGTTGCCTGGTGGTAAAATACTGAGACCCACAGCATCAGTACTTGAAGATCTGGTTATGAGACCCAACAAGTTACATTTTGGTGCTTTACGCTTGGGGCAAACCTAAAGACTAGTTTCCTTAAATGCCGTTTCCATCAATTCACCAAGATCTTGAACTGACTGAACACACTTGAAAACCCTTAACTGGTCAACGACCACTGGAGTTCTGGTTGAAGACGACAGACTGATTCCAGCAAGAATGACCAATTGTCACACATTGATGGAGCAGTTTACACCATTTAACTAAAAGCTGAAAAAAATATCATATTGCGATTATTTCAAGAGATATTACAGCTGGAATATGAGTCACGATTTTTCTGAACAGATAATATGATTTGTTGGCTTTATCATGACAAATGGCAGCAACAAGCAGTGAGAATCTTTACATATCACGCTCTCGTGTAAGATTTTATCTGCCAACTGTTAACACTGCCTGAGCCAGACTGAAACAGAGCCAGTATTACTTGGTCCGATCGGGGGTCACGCCCAAGTCGGAAAGAACAGGACTAAATGTAGGATTCTTTTATCATCAAGGTAGGAACTGACAGCAGAACTTTCCACTTATTAACTATAACAATGCATTTATTAATGCAGTCATGAGCTCCTGCCTGATATATACTGACATTTCTAGGGGCACCTAAATGTCTCAAGACAGAGCAAGTGTGTGTGTGTGTGTGTGTGTGTGCACCATCGTCCCAGCCTCAGCCAGATGAGACAGAGCATAGGTCTATATAAGGACATAAGCACTGGACCTTGTCATTAGTCACATGGATGGAGGAAGAGAAAAAGAGAGTGAGACGGAGACGGGCAGAGAGAGGAACAGAAAGGTTCAGACCAGAGAGTAGCCACCTGACCATCCTGGTAGTACTGCAAAAAGCCACATACAGTACAGCCATAAGTTTACACTAAAAGGTGCAGGTTGATGCTGTTAACGGTTAGGTGTGTGCCTCACAGGGATGCTTGGGTTAGTGGCATATCGGCAAATGTTGCACAAAAACTACCTTTAAAATATGTCTGTGTGTGTGTCAAGTTTTAATACTGTATTTAGGGACCCCAGTGATAGTACCATCACGTGAAATGACAACCCTTGGACAAATAATCCAGATATTTTTAGCTCTTTCTATCGGTCCTTTTGTCCCAAGACCATTGTTGGCTGAGCTCTCTGCAAATTCAAAGGCTTCAGGTGTATTGCACTCAATCACACAAACACTCTACAGCACAAAGTGTACTCTGCATGAAAAAAACGCAGCAGACACGAACTTGACTGAGAGGTGTCTGTGGTAATGAGGCAATAAAACCATACTGTTGACAGTTTTACTGACAAATCTTTAAGTATCTCATCTGGGGAATATGTGTCCTAGAACAACTCGACATGGAGCAGAGGATGGAAAAAAAACAGCTTGGTCGTGGTGAAATTTATCTAGAGCTTTCTAGAGTGCTCAGATTTAGGCTGCCCCATCTCTGATGTGACGGTTCAGGGGAACAGATGTTGGCCTTGCTAGGGTGGCTCTGAGGAGCTCCGGCAAGCCCACTAAGGCCTAGGCCCTGGAGAGAAAGTGGGCTAATAGCAGAAGGGAAGGGAGGACAAACCAAGCCTATATATGTAGCCACGGCACTCTGCCACCCGCCCTCAGCTTATCAGAAGTTAATTTGCAGTTAATTAGAAAGTGGGGCTATACTGGTGGAGAGGTAAAAATAAACCCGTACCCTCCCCAGCCTCTCCTCCACGTACACCTCCTCTTCCTCCGCTGGCTCTTTCACTCGCTTAGTTCTCTCCACCTCCTCTGTTTTCGCAGTCGATGGCCTACTTTTGAGACAGCGTGGGGAACTAAGAGACTCTGCTTTGGTTTTTAACGGAAATCTATCTTAAATCCCTGCCATTAAAAAGGTAAATCTGAAGGGTCCTTGCGCTGTTGACCTTTTAACACTTGCATTGCATTTGCAACCGTGGTAAATACTGGACAGAAATATGACTTTCAATATGACAATATGCATATACTATTTTCAGTTACATCTGGCAATAAAGCATAACAACGTTCAGCATATAAACTCCTCTTTTCATAAGAACATCACAACACTTTCTTTGAGCAATGAATGTAGGTTTGACTGTCTTGGGGCAAGATATTTGCCCATTGCAAATGCCCAATCTTTGAATTTAACAAATAAAATGCAAAGCACTGTTGCTTGGCATGCTGGTCAAAATTTGGTTTCACACTGAGTACAAGTACAATTGGAAACTCTACGATGTGAATGACCTTGGATGGATATTTCAAAGTATCAAAGTTTTGGCTGGCAACTCATTTCAGTGGATAGGTCCTCATCGCTTACTATCATAAATGACATAAGAAAATATTTGGCTTTCTCTGTTCATTGAAATATTATTATTATTATTTTTCGTTTGATCAACTCCTTTCAAATTAATCAAATAGTCAAGGGGTGCCCAAGGCCAAAACTGAACATTAATAGTGGGAACAGGCCAAATGCAAACACCAATTGCATTGTTTTGTTAAGAAGAAGTTTGCTGAATTTACCAGTTTCCTGTGTCATGCCGTTTGCAATCATCAGATTATGAAATATAATTGCCCATTTGCTAGAAACATCTGTCAGACCAAATCTAACCTCATTGTCGCTGTCGAGGTCACAGACCCTCTTTGCGAGCATTTTTTTTTGTTTCTTTTTATCGGAACTACATTCTGTGACATTAATAGTTTCCAAACATACGTTTCTGTGCAACAAAAAATGAAAGTACCTGTATGACTGAACACCAATGTGTATGTGAGAAAGGATGCATTTTTTGTGATTTGAGTGAACTGACTGTAAACTAAACCACAAAGTGAGGCTGCAGCAGAAAACCATGTGCTGTCTTCTTCAATCAGGACTCTAGCTTGTCCTCATTTGCAAAAATTAAATTCCAGTGTAATGTGTGGCGGCATCTCATTAATAAGAAGCAAGAAGTGATGAATAAGAACGTGTCTGCATGTATTTTGAGTTGATACAAGTTATGCGTGTGTCTCTGCTGGACTAAAACAGTAATATGAAGCTCTACGAGTTGAGCAGAGGTCACAACCTTCGGGCTGCCACAGAGCCTCAGAGGTCGTAACCTGACGTCCACATGCTTTTCTTCCTCTTTTGGCTCCTCAGTGAGGCATTTTTGGCTAACAGTGTAGTAGCATTCCACAGCTCTAGTCTCAGTATTACAGCAGAATGTTTAAACTGAGGCTGGTAGGGAAATGACGTCAAGGCCTGTCCTGTTAAAGACCCCCGTGGCGATCTGCTGGGAACACATGGCCACCACATGAGTTTCCTCTATCTCCTCCTCATAGTCCTGAGTAATCCTCCTCACGCGGTTTTATCTTGGCCTCAATCTCTACTACAATATTAATATTTTCATTAGGTTTTTACTGATCTCTAAATTTGTCCATCCTCCCATCTCCGCCGGCTGTTATTTTGCTTCATCTTTCCCAACAATTGCGCTATTCTTCCATTCCCAGCAAGCGTGCCCAGATCTCACCAATTCAGACCAGACTGGCATGGGGTAGGAGAAATATAGTTAAAAAAAAACAAAAAAACAACTTTGCTCTGCAGCACGCAACCTCCATAATTGAAAAGAAAGGAGTGGAGACGAGGAGTCTTAAAAAAGCAACGGTTGCTTGGTTACACCTGGCACTAATACCAGACATACACAGGTCTACCACAGAAAAAAAGCTGTGTATGAGGTACAACCTAAACACCAAACACAGTACAGCTATAATGTGTTTCTCCATCTGTGACGTACAAACAAGTGGACCTCGCTCTACAGCAAACCAGACATGACTGAGTATATATCAACCTCCTGCATGTGTTAGAGCATCCTTGAAAGAAAAACATTGAGGGATATACGCAAGTGGCTCAAGGTGGATGCTATTATGTGGAGCACCTGCATACTGCTTTGAGTGACGTCGGCTGATGAAGAAGGTGTCTGAATGGAAGCTGCTGAAGGTGAAATTCTGTGCCATCATTCATTACTACACCAAAAATAACAACAAGGAGGAAAACATTCAAATATGGCCAATATTCACTTTTTAGACCTGAAAGCACCATTTATATCAAATAATGCAGTGAGTAGCGCTAAACTTTTGCTGAGCCTTTGGAAATAGATGTAAAAAGTTTTGCCTGGCCCTGGAGGAGCTTTGTCAAGTTTGAGGAAATAAATCCTAATGATGTCATCAGGGGTTTAGTCAGTTCGAGCCTGGAGACAACAGATTCACAACAGAAAGAATGTCTTACAAGCTGGGAGCACAGAGTTGGAAATGCGTGGGCACTGACGAGGCAGGGAGAGTAATAACGAATGTTTAAGATCTGGTGTTTCTGGATCCTTCCCATTCTTGTTACTAGGGATTAAACATCAGTGCTTTGATTCTGTTTTTAAAAGTGTTTCTTGTCAGTTGCACAACTTTGCAATATATACCGAAATTACCCTTTACAGTCCAGACAACACATGTTGCACATGATCAGTTTTTAAATCATATCCTTAACAGATGTCCAGTCCAACATGGCAAAGCCAGCTGAGGCTGCTGTGCTACAGCCATGTACAGTAGCAGGAAGTGACTTTCTTCCAAGTCAGTTATGCAAGCAGACCTGTAAAAGTACTTTCCTTAGCTCCAAAAACTTCTGATTTCACAACACTTAAATGTTAAGCTTTGAAAGTCAGCACAGTCATACTCGACTCACCCCCTTAACATCCTCTTCATTTTATCTGTAGTTTGTAAGCATAAAAGACAAATATTTCTGATACACAACAATTTGATTCACCTAAGCCTAATCTTGAATGCTTACATCTGCATTCATTCATCAATTTCTTGCCATAATGGGGGCAGCACAACAAGCTATGACATATTATCAATTTATAGAGTTGGTATAAAGAACATGTTGCCCATTTACGCAACTGACAGACATGTTAGCATTACTTCAGCAGGAGTTTGCATCATTAGCAGGATAAGGAGTTGTGTGTTTAGCCGAAGTCCACTATTAGTCTCATTTCGCTTGGTTTTGGACTCTATTTGTGCCTATTTAGCTAATTGCTCACTTATGTTCTCCAAATAGTTGTTATTTTGTATGCGGTTTGATGCTGAAGAGGCTGCTTAGAGTGGGTTATTTGCCACAGCTTTTACAAACACAAAAGGCTGTGGTTTGAAATCACTTCGACGTGAGTGGTGAGATTGAAAAAAAACAAACAATTAAACTGTTAGCTCTATGCAAACCAAAGAGCTAAATGATGCTAAAATGTTGTGCGGCACTGTTGGGAGCCTTTGTCCATTTAGCTAAGGTTGTTTGTTTTGAAGCAGAGCATGTAAAGTTCTGCAGTCTGTCTCACCTCATCTGAGAGAACAGAACATTCACACTTTAGAGCCTGCCTTCAATAAGTCATTTGAGTAGACTAACTATAATCTATAGGCGTGATACGAATGCATCTTTTTTTTGCAAATCATAACCACCTCATTTGCCATGCAAAGTAAGACAATAAATCAGTGGCAGCTTTTACTACCAGGAAGGCCTGGAATGCTTCTCCAAACAACCACAGCTCTCAAAAATACCATCTTTACAAAGAGAACCCTTTCACCGCTTTGATGCTGTTCCAAGTTCAACTGAATTATAGCCATTAAGTCTTAATAACAGGATGTAATTTCCTTGAATCCAACGCAAAAACAAGCTCATTAATAACAACAAAAAGCTGTGAGATCCCAGACAACAGTCGAAATAAAAATGTTAAAATATACAGTAGAGGCAGTTGGCATGAAACAGAGGCCTTTCACGTCAATGTCTCATTTTTTTGTTCCAACCCTTGCAGCACGGCTCCTTGTCCATGGGTGTGTTGACAGACTGTTAAAAATGAGGTTATTGGCTATCAGGGGAGCGGGCAGCTGACTAAAAATACCTTGCCTAGATGGAGGCCATTGAGGGGATCTTAGGAAGGAGAGCAGCTGGAAAATCAGCAGGGGAATCGGTTGATTGGCCGGCCATGTGTCCTTCAACAGGCTGTCACCGATGTCACTTTCGCTAACAACTCTCCTTCACAGTCGCTCAGTGGAGGCCGGATGAAGCGGAGGTGTGTCCCCTCAGTGTTTTATGTAACTCCACATCAAAGAGGTTCATTATGGAATTAATTAGAGCAAATCTACTCTGAGGAAACACTAAATTAGACCTAAGCTGACTCCTGAGAGATGCCTTCATCCTTCTAGAGGATAAGGTATGGAGGCGTCAGTATGCTTCAAACAAAGTGCCCGTCAGATCATCTAATAGCGCTTAAACCCCCCTTGGATCCTGTCTTTTCAATGTTAGACTCATTGGCGGTTGTATCCCACGTTTTTTTTTTTTACTTTGAGAAACAGTACAACTTGACAATCTTACCCACTTGAGAGAAGCTTAAATCCTGTATTTTTCACCTCTACACAAGTTTTTTTTTCCCCCAATGGATGATGCCATCAACCATTGCTGATAGTTGACATTGGTCGGCTACTGCCGTGTCCCATCATTATATCAGGAAGACCTCCCCTCGAGAGCACAGAAAAGTTTAACTCCTCAGATTTGCGTTTAAGGCACCAGTTGTTGTTTGTAGCATGAGGGAGAGAAAATTATGTTACATCTCCATGTCCTGTTTATTATTTCATTATTAAACCTAGGCAACCCAGGATTCCTTGTTACATAGGAGGTTACATTTGTGTATCATTTCTGTGGATCGCTGTTAGTAGCCCCATTCACACTGCCGCTTGTATGCAGGGATCCTGCTCCAATTCTCCGCACCCTCCTCTGTGTGAAAGTTTCAGATGCAGAGAGGGGTGAAATTTCGCTCCGGCGCTGATCCGCCTCTGGAGGTAGTATCAGGGCCGCATTATTGGTGAACCGCCCCAGTGTGAACGGATAAGCCGGAGGCGCGGAGCGAGGGCGTGTTGGTCTGACTAGTCTGATAACTGCACAGGTCCTTCACTAAACTAAATACAGAGAAATGTCCCACAAAGCAACGTTACAGGACCAAACAAAAGTAAGGTAGTAACTATAACTGTCGCTGGCAAATTATATGAGGTAAACAAATACCACAGCTGTACGTGGAGAAGCGCCTGTCCTCCCACCTGTCCTACCGACTCTTCCTCACATTTCTGCCTGAAAAACAGCGTCTGTCACCGGCAAAAAACTTTAACTCACCAAGTGCTTGTGATGAACAAATCGATTATGTAATTATGTAATTTAGTGTGAAAAAAGGAACTTTGTCACTTTCCAGGATGTTTGGTGGGTCAGGATCTCAATCACAACACATTGTAACAGCATCCATACGATTGTTAACTGTCCACATCATCAACCTGACGTGTACAGTCACGCCTCTTTAGGAGCCGCAGTGCCGGCTTTCTGTGTGAATTACGCGCCGGTACAGCGGAGATGCTCTGCTCCGTGTGAATCACCATCAGCGGAGAATTGGCGAACCACAGCTCCGGAGATAATGTGGAGATGCTGTGTAAAAAGGGCTAGTGTCTTTCTCTAAATCGTGCCATTGTTATTTGCATTTTATTAGCTTTGCTTCCTCAGTATAGGAATCTGGCTAATTTTGTTTAAAGCTCTTTGGCTGAACACAGCTCAGTTACAGACGTGTGGTGCACAGACAAAGCATACTTTTCAACCCCAGTGGGGGAAGTATGTCTGATGCTTGACAGGCAGGGGCGTGAAAGTTGATCTGACCCCCTTTGCTGGTGACATGAGACAGTTTTCGCGACTGGGTGGGATAGTCTGAGGTTGCCGTCAGAGTGACAGTGATTACAGTGGTGTGCTAATGAGCAACTCCAGCCTTATGGCAACTCTGAGAGGACACACTACCGCAAATTCAGAAACATAAAGTATCTCCCCGACCCCACTACAACTATGTCATCATGCATCTGGATGTTTCACTGTGGCCATCATGATATGCCAAACATGTAGATATCATCCATCATCCTATTTCACACAACCACTCCCATCACATGCGAACATTGCCATGACAAAAACGTGAAATAATACGCGCAATGCAAATATTATCAAATGGGTCATTGGGATAAATAATTCTCCAGTCAGTTGCAATCAAACCTCCATTACTGTGCACCAACACAGAGCTGATTGATCATGCCAGTTTAAATGATATATTTCAGCATTAACAGCTGCTTTTCATTCAGCAGCAGATTAAATCTGTCAGTGATCACTACCTGGGTGCTGTTGCAAGTTTTATCTCAAGGTATTTTTATTTAGTTAGTAACCACAACTAAATAGGGACGATATAACATTTGTTTCGGTTTCTTTGCACTTTAATGTTTGTCCGCTCATTCTCTTGTGTGTCTTTGGCAAGCTTTCTGGCGCTTACGAGCTCTTCGGGCCATTTTCCTGCCTTTGACCCAAAGCATGCTGGGACAGATGGTTCCAGCACAATTCAGCCCTGAACAGAAAGAAGCAAGTGTTGGAGCTGTTATGTCTTGTGTTTGTATGGAAGTTGGTAAGTTAAAAAAATGCGTCCTATTTCAAGTGCTTTATGTGATCAATAAAGAAAGAGAAACTGGCAGACAGAAAAAGCATGTAGTGAACCTGAACAGCATGGTAGCTGCAGGGTGTGTGGAGCAGTGGAATAGTAAAAATAAAAAGCAGTATTCATACAAATGTATGCATACACACGCCCCTTTTCGTGTGAATCAACTCTGCAATCAGCTGGGATTTGTGTAGATGAGGTGTCATCAGAAAACAGGAAATGACAACACTCAGAGAAACCGCAGCCGTGTTAGCTTGAAAGCCTTTTCCTTGCTGCATGAGGCTGCAGCACACTCTTATAATACATTTGACAGCTCACACACCTCCTCACTAGATGGATACAGTATGTGTACAGGATGACGCTTTACAGTTAAGGTAATACTGCAGTGCATCAGCAGTGCAGCACAGACTGAAGCCTTGCTCTGTCAAGAACGATTTCATCATGCATTTCTGGAGAAATTTCTTAAGAACATTAATGTCTTTCACTGTAAAATCTACTAAAGATGTCTGCATTGTGCAATACACACTAGGCCTAAAGAGAGCCCAGCAACCAACAGAGCTTTGCTACTATCTGAACAGTGTGAGCTCTCCCACTCACACCTCTGCCATGTGTTACTCAACACAAACAGCAAACTCCTTTTAACAATATGATGCACACTGCTACTGTACTGTAGTCAATACTCCTTTTGTGAAAAGGCATAAACCAGAACCCTCAACATGTGGCAATGTCCTCACTCAATGTAGTTTGGGACTTAAAAAGTTTCCGTTAAGTATCAAATGAAATCAAACTAGCCATCAAAATTGCAGACAATTAATTACACAAGCTGCACCATGTGCAGTCAAGTGCGGACCATTTACCTTAATGCAGAGTTGCAAGGCAATAACCTTAAACTGCAGTAAAGCGCATGCATCTTGCGTGTTATTTTACATCATGCTTCATTCATTTCATCATCATGTGCTTTACTATGAACTGAGGTCTCTATAAAGATGGAAGCGTAACATGAAACTACAGAAACTACAGACAACTGTGTAGTTACATTACAATTCCCCTTCATCCTCTTAGCTTAGAATAAAAATGTGTCAAACCAATGGCCTTCAGAGTGAAAGGTGTTGGCTTCAGGGCATCATTATTACTCATCATGTAATCATGTAGCTTGGTCAAACACAGTTTAGATACAGCATGTTACCCTCACAACTGCTCGGATGCAAACTACAATAAAACCTGGCACCACCTAGATGCTGTGAAAAATAATATATGCAGCCTTACATACTGAAGAAAATGCTGATTTTGAAAGTAATAAAACATTTGATTTGCAATTGTATCTTGTCCCAGCCAAATACAGTATGTGTGTGTGTGTGTGTGTGTGTTTAAAAGGTCAAGCACGTGCAGCGCTCCACAAAAACCAGGACATGTCTCCACAAGACGCCTAAAAATAATCAACTGGAGGTTCGTCAAGCCCTTGGGGGTTATCAGGAAGCCACAATCCCAAAGTGTTACACAACTCAAGATCTATCTTTTAAAGTATCAAATGCTCACCTACATCACTGTGGCTCTTACAGTTTGTATTTTAATGGGGAAGAATGGCTGTGGTCTCACTGGATTTATAATATTAACAATCAGTTTCAATTAAATAAATGCCAGTTTTCACACAGGAAAAATATGCTCAGTAGGTTTCAAACTGGTTTTTATTGCCAGTGAGGGTGTCTGTCTCAATATTCACACATGTGAACCTTGTGAAGCTGATAACCAGGCACAACAATTCACTGAATTCACCATTCAAAATATCATCAATGTCAGGCTCTAAAGAGGAACTCCACTGATTTCACACATCACCTGTTTTCAGGTGTTGGTTAGTGCTACTGCCGATTTGAAACACACTGTATAAAGCCTTTCGTGGCTCCAGAGGGAGCTGAACAAAGGCTGATAAAATGCTGTGTGTGTTGTCACTTGAGTCAGCATCAGTTGGGGCTGAGGACTTCACGTCTGAAGAAGAATAAAAGATGGGGGTGTGATTTCAATTTATTTGTTTTTTTGCTTTCCAAAAATGTTACCGTTGTACAATGCTAAATGCTCAACCACCCCAATAAGGAGGGAAGAGAGACCCAGGACGGGAGTCATGCTATTGGGTTAGCAAGGATATAGAGTTTTAGTTTAGTTATGCAACCCTGCATTGCATCATGACATATCACCTTGAACCTTGAATTACACTCCTATTAAACACAGGATACTAACTAGACTGGATAACTGGATACTAACAGCTATGTGTAGGAAATCAGTTTCGCTTGTCACTGCTACAGAGAAATTACATTTCACCATTTTAGTCAAGTTTAGGTCTTTCCACAATGATCTTAATAACACAAGGGAAACTATGAATCACCACATCTGTCCTGCCTACAACACATGTGGGACAGAATAACAGAGAAATTCTGTAAACCACCACTGAGGGAGGAAGGGAGTGCCTGGTGTTGCAGATGCCTCCAAGACTCTCCACAATGTAATTATGAGTCACTAATCAAGCAAAGATAAAGATTATCAATACATTGATCCACACCAAGTCCTCTTCTGATTCAACGGCTTTTGATTAAAGAACTCAACTCTGCTTACGTATCTCTACATGTCACAAGGGCTAAAGGTTAACTGTGTTTTAGAACAATACCTTCCTATCTCAATATATATTGCAGAAGCTCATGTCTTGAGTGACTTAATCTTGGGCAGTGTCCTGTACGGCTTTTTAAGGGCTTAATAAAAATATAAAAAGGCTGTTCGTCATAGAGATAAGAAGCTTTTTCCCATCTGAAACTTTTTCAATCATTGCAAACACAGCTCGCCCAAGACTAGGTAGTCCTCGACTAGATTAGGTTTCAAGCTTATCCTGAGGAAACAAGGAACAGTGTGCCAAAATCAATTCTGTTGTGTACTTTTATTGCTATAGTTAAATTGCTAGACAACTTGGTGCCTATTCTGAGTTTAGGGCAAAGGTTACAGTTGCAGCTTTAAGTAGATTACATCTTTCTTTAGCTACCACAGAACTTTCACAACAAGAGACAGTGGAAATAAAAGCAGACCGAATGGCATCACTGGGATTTTTTAAGATGTGGAAATTTAATCATTTACCAATATTTGTTTGACTTTTCAGACCTGTATATTGAATGATTATGAAAAATGATATTTATCAACTCCATTTTTTTTTACCAAATTAGGTCAAATTAATCAACATATTTCCAGAATAACAAACAGTGAATTGATTAATCTTTGGACAAACATGGCTCTAATTGCAGGTCAAATACCCACGTCAGCTGGCCCATTGAGATGAAGTGATGGACCGCAGAGAAGTAGCTTCACATTTCCACTGAAGTAGCTCATTAACATTGACAGTCTGGTGGGGTTAAACTGAAAAACATCCAAGTCAGATGAGCCCAACCTCTCTGGAAGAGATAAAATATTTTACAGGCACCAGACGCTTTCCTGAAGAATTAAACATGTCCCACATGGCATCAGTAATTGAAAGATCTAATTAAATGTTGTACAGGCCTGGTTACTGTAAATTTTAGTAGAATGTCTCAAGCCAAAGGGCATGGAAGCATTAGGCCTTATTGGAAAATGAGAAAATGTACTTGAGCTGAGCTTTTCTACACAAACATTAACAGATTAGCACGACAGCCACTAAGAAAACGATGAGGGCTTCTTATTGTTTGGAAGAGAAAACGCATTCTATCTGAGATTTAAAGGCGATGTCTGATGCAGTGCTGAAGGTTAATCCTTGTGTTTACTTTGCTCTCGTCAGGGTAATTCAACAGACCTAGCAGGGAGGGACAGAAGTCAGGTTGCACAGTAAGTCACATGATCAAGGAACCCAACAAAGAGTCTATCAGCATAATATTTATGATGCACTGAATCATGCCAATGTCCATTATCCAAAATAAACTTTGTCGTCATCAACTGTTCTGTTCCCAAGAACCTTTGGGACTTTCCGAAAAGTTACACGACACAGCGGCTGCTTGACTCGGTTGTGATTAAACAACGCTGACATGGCTTCGTAAATGAAAATGACAGGTGATTCTAATGACATTGGTCTTATTATGTAGCTTTTCATGTGACAAGGAGCAGGGCACACAAATCACACATGACCTGCAGGAAATTAAAGTCTGAGGAAAAGTCACCATGACACGTAAAGCTGCTGATATGATAAGTGCTTTCACCGAATGACAGAATATGACTTGGTGAACTCTCTAGGTGAATGTCAGGTTTTTTTTTTGTTGTTGTTTTATATTCTTGTATTCAACAGCCTTTCATGGGGCTTTGATCTGTATCTCAGTCTTTCTTGGCAGATGGAGTTTGCTTAATTTGGGACAGGGAACTATATATACTACTATGAGAGGGTTGAAAGCTTCAATAAGTTAGTAAGTGGACCTGGTGTTAAAGTAAAAGCTCACCCAAAAAACGGAAAATTCTGTCATTTTCTACTCATGCCGATGAAAAGTCAGGTCAAGTCTCATTGATCGCATAACATTTCTGGGGCTTCACAGCACAAACTTACATTACAACTTACATTACCCAGCTGCTCAGGTTTAGTAATTGATGTAACATCAACTTTCTCAGCTTCCACAGGTGAAATACGGTTTGGGAGTTATAATGAAATTCACTTTAAAAACAATGTTTATCACCATACTGACCATAGTATGCAAGGACAACACATTCCGCGTAACATTTGACAATTACTGCATGTTAAAAAAAAACCTACAATACAGTATTACTGCACAGATAGTCGTTAATACAACTGAAATGCTGAAAACTGCAGGTATTGTCTATACTACTGGTGAAGTGCTCAGTGCTCGGATGGCCTGAGGACATCCTGAAGGACATGATCAAATTTGTTCTGCTCACACTTTCAATCTGCAAAAAAGACATACTTAGGAACATGTATGCATAATTTAGCGAAAGAAGACAGAGCAAGAGAGAATTAGGCCGCCACAGATTCAACATAAAAAGCCTGCTCTACTTTCTCAGGCTTTGAAAAGTCAGTCAGATGCCTCACATCTCGAGAGGCATCTGCGCAGAAATGTTTGATGAAGATGGAGCTGGTTTTCTGAGTTCTGGTTTTATGTCTGTGTGCGTTTGTGTGAGGTTTGGAAGTTTGAAACTCATTCTGATATTGAATCTGAAGTTTGTAACTTGCTGTCGAGGAGTTTAATCATCCAACAAAAGAGGCCCGTTTGGTGCTAATTTTGAGAGCTCCTTAAAGTCATTCTGGTTACATGAAAGACTGACTGTTAGGTTGTTGACACGCCGTCCTATTCACTGTCGCTTTTGGCTGAATCTGTGAATGATGTCTTCCCTTGAAAGCACTATATTCCTCTTTACATGTTGTCTAATGTGAGCCTAGAGGTATGAGAACTGCATGTCAGAGACACATAAATAATAATAACTGGTTGTTGTTGGAAATAGAAACTGAGAGGCACTCCCTGTTGAGTATAATAAGTCTAATTTTCAACACATTTTGATGTTTATCCATCTAGATGGTTTTGATGCATGTTACGGTGTTCTGCTTTTTCTTGAATATAATGGAAGTAGATTGCTTATCCCGCTCAAATCACAAAAATACATTTCAAGAACTCAACAATAATGTCCCTCTTCAGAATTCCTGAACAACTCACTTACTTTGAAACATTTATCTGGCCCCACGATATAAACAAATGACAATAAATAATATCATGATAAATAATGACGTAGATCAAGACTCAGTTACTCCTCACTATGGTGCAAGGTGATTGCTAACTGAGCTAGCACGTTATGCCTCTGCACTGTAACATATGCTGGTAAAGTCAGCATAATTAGCTAGTTCCTACATAAAACTGCTCTGTGGATCATCTTGGATAACAAGGTTGTCATTTCTGGAAAGGGATTTCGCTGTTGAGGTTTTCAAATGTTACCGCTTTGAGCATCACAAGCCAAGTGCCATGTGGCTCAATCATTTTTGAGAGGAAATGGACATCTCTGAAGCTGATATCTCTAAAACTCAGCAACTTCACGCCACAGATAAGAGAGAAAATACATATTTTTGATTTTGGCCTGAACTGTCCCTTTAAAACCAAAATTATGGACAGTGTGTGCACAGTCAGTGAGTTCATTGAAAACGAGAACAGTCATTGGCTTAGTGGAGAAAAGAGACATAATCATCCCATAATCTGTTTCTGTGTGCGAATAACATGTGATTATACGTTCATAATACTAATCCCTGTTGGCAGTGTCAGTGCGACTGATTTGCTAAAGCTGTGCACCTGAGCCGATCAGCCTTGATCATGGCGGTAAAAGAGGTGAATGTGAACTACAATCTTGCAAGGAGGCAACAGGAAATGGTTAAGAGTAGGAGGAGGGAGAGACAACACACTGTCTGTAGTACAAGTTGTGCTTCCTTCAGGTGGCGGCACATACCCCTCTACTTCCTGCACAAGAATCACACTATTCTAGTGATCCTGAGCTATTGCTCGGCTTCTGCCTCTCCTGGGGTCATCAGATCATCTCGGCATCATCAGTCTCCCAGATGTTTTTTTCTTGTCCCTGTCCTGTTGTCCTCTGCCCCCTTGGTCCCACCCCCCCTCTTTTTTTTTTTTGTCTTTCCCTCTTGCTGCTGTCTGTTCTTATCTCGCAACACTCTCCTGCACACAGCATCCTGTTTGCACTGGGGCAGGACAAACATTGTCTCTGTGTGACGCCGAAGACATTTCACAGGCTATCACATTTTCAGCATGGGCCTGATATCTCTATAATTGGGTTCTTCCTGCTGTGGGAGTGTTTCAGAGAGAGTGAGCATGGAAAGTAAGAAAAAAAGAGGGGAGGAAAAAGAAGGAGGGGGCCAATGAAGGGTCAGTTTCCATTTCCACCAGGACCCCATTAAAATGTCTCCGAGAAGCCCCGCAACAACTCTTTCTGTCATGTTCCGTGTACTATGTAGAGCAGAAAGATCAACATGAGGATCTGTGTCACACAAAAATAGGTTAAATCCATCATAGTTCATCGGGCAAGCCCAAAAGTGGACAAACCAGACTCCTTCAACAGAAAGCAGGTCCAAAATATGTCC
This sequence comes from Diplodus sargus, assembly GCA_903131615.1. NCBI lineage: Eukaryota > Metazoa > Chordata > Actinopteri > Spariformes > Sparidae > Diplodus > Diplodus sargus. The sequence goes on from CAEMYA010002116.1 coordinate 1,286,265, forward strand.
AAATCAAGAACATATCTCCCATGAAGTCCTCTCATTTAATGGCTCCCCTCAGAATCAACCTTCACAGAGTGCCAAAAAAGCAGACTTCCAAAATAAACAGTGGAGAGGGCGCTGGCTTTTCCACAACAGAGTGCCCAGGCCCAGACCTCAACCAAACCCAGAGTGGATGAGTCAAGTCCCAGAAAACACCACAACAGGCCTCAGTGGTCAAAACCTGGGCTGGACGGAGACATGGGACACACGACAAGCTTGTTAAAGATGGCTGAAATGTACAAGTGAAGGCCTCAACTGTGTTAGAACCTGTATGTGTGGGTTTGGGTGGCGGTATTTAGACTGCTGATGAGTAACAGAGTATTTCCCAGTGACCTGCAGCTGAACTCTTTGAATTCTCCTATGCCTTCAGTTTCATCTCTCCTCTCTTCCTAAATAAAATATTCTCTGTGGTTCCTCCCAGGATATTTTAAGATTTCATGACCCCCAACATGATGAGCTGCATGCGTACTGTAGGAGTCACTTTGACGACATCTGCTCTTTATCTCAACCTCGCCCCGGTTGGCAGAGCATTAGGATTCCCTTCGTTATTTTCCTTTTTTGGCTATTTTCACTTCACAATTTTAGATTTCACAAAAAACATTCACGAAACACTCGGATAATTTCTCAATCGAGTTTTGCAACTTTCATATGAAGTGACATCACGGAGCAGCAGTTGGGAAAGTGATGAGGCTGGCCTACATTTCAGAGGACATTTCAAGTGTGTCATACATTTGGCAGCATGAGGAGTTAATAACTTATTTTAGAGTTAGAGAACTAGCCTGGTGGCCATGTAGGTCATTTGAAAGACAGATGGCGAGGGGAGAGAGTGTGAGAAACGAGGCATCTTTGCGTGGCCACGGCACTGGAAGAAGGATAACTGTCTTGCAGACATATATACTGCAAAGCCACTCAGTTCAGCTATTTGCACAGATTTGTCTCTTCATGGTGAAGTCACAAGTGCATTGAAGTTGTTTGATAACAATCTCGTATCTGTGTGAAAAGAAAGACGTAGGGCCCATGTCCAATAAACATTGTTTTCAGGCTTGGGAGCGCTTGTGCAGTGAGAGAAAAAAACACTGCACATGGGTTTTGACTGACATTGGCTAATGCTATGGTAACAGAGGGCTGATTACACCGCTAACAACAAGCTTACAACACATAGGGTGATAAAAGCACAACACTCACCAGCAACATTCAGTGTACAGATGGTGTACTCCAACAAAGGCTGTTCTGTCTCTGTTACGATAGTGTCTGCCTGATAAAGCCCAGGATAGACTAACACAGCCAGAACAAGCCTCTCCAATTATATGATTAGTTGCCTGACAAAGGCAACCCCAACACCTTCCTCAAAAGTTGAGAGATTTTCAACCAGCCGCACAAAAAAGGGCAGGGGGCTCTGAAAAAAGAACTGAAAAAGGGCACACGGAAGAAAAAACCTTGTGTGGACTGAGAGTCTACAGCCACTCTAGCAGCTCTGTTAGGCTATACTTAGACACAGCGGAGCGCTGAGCTAAATGCGATCATCAAAATGCTACATGGTAAACATGAATTGCTCTAACTAACACAATGGCGAGCTGATTCTGATGCTGGGAAAAGTTCAACTTTGATCTGATCCGGATAAAAAGACGACACTTTTTTGAATTCACTGAAAAATCAAAAGAAATCATGGTGATGTAACACTGGTGAATCCCTTTGATCTAAATATACAGTTAGGTCAGTCAGGACAGTTAGTTACCTGTTACCAGTTACCAGTTTAATGAAACATATTCTAATTATAGCTATATAATGGACATAAAGTGCAGACTCTTTCATTTGAGGGTATCCACATTCAAATTGGATAAAAGGTTTAGGAGTTTCAGCTCCTTAACATGTGCCACCCTCTTTAAAGGGGGACCAAAAGTAATTGGACAGATGAAACCAAGATCATCCTCTACCAGAATGATGGCAAGAAAAAAGTATAGAGAAGGCATGGTACAGCTCATGATCCAAAGCATACCAGATCATCTGTAAAACACGGCGGAGGCAGTGTGATGGCTTGGGCATGCATTGCTGCCAGTGGCACTGGGTCACTGGCGTTTATTGATGATGTGACACAATACCGAAGCAGCCAGATGAATCCTGAGGTGTTCAGAGACATACTTTCTGCTTAAATCTAGCCAAATGCAGCCAAATTGATTGGGCGGCGTTTCATAATACAGATGGACAGTGACCCAAAACATACAGCCAAAGCAATCCAGGAGTTTTTTAAAGCAAAGAAGTGGAATATTCTTGAATGGCCAAGTCAGTCACCTGATCTCAACCCAATTGAGCATGCATTTCACTTGTTGAAGACTAAACTTCAGACAGAAAGGTCAATTACTTGTCCAATTACTTTTGAGCCCTTGAAATGAAGGGATTGTGTTTAAAAAATGCTTGAGTTCCTCACATTTTTATGCAATCTTTTTGTTCAACCCACTGAACTAAAGCTGAAAGTCTGCACTTCAACTGCATCTGAATTTAAAAATTCATTGTGGTAATGTACAGAACCAAAATTAGAAAAACTTTGTCTCTGTCCAAATATTTATAGATCTAACTGTATATGTTCCTTTCAGTTGTACTGTACAAACCTACTGCGTGTCTGTCTGATTGTTGAAGCCAGCAGCAGCAAAACAATCAAATGATTTTACTCTGTCATCCGAGTATTCACACTTCCAAGCCAGAGACTGAGAAATGAGCGTATTCCACAAATAGTTTGACCCTCATACACATACTGTTAGATCATATAGAGTGAGTGGGAGCCGTGACGTGGGCAGAAAATAATGTTCACCTGAACAAAGGCAAACAATTTGCTGCACAGCCAACTGAATGCTGCCCTGCCTGAGATCTATTCCCATCCTCGAAATGATTAACTGTTTTCAGCCATTTATTTGTGTCCTTGCCGTCTGTCGAGCGTCATCTCCCTTTGGAGTGCAGTGGGTCTCACAAAACACCTCATCAGTTTTACAGATGCAACCACGCCGGTTCCTATTTACTCCAGTCTGTTCCCATTCATCATCTGATGTATCTAATCACGTCTCCTGGGCAGCCCTGTCACTCTCTGGCGACCTTCCGGTAGAACAAGGGCATACAATAAGACACGACAAAATGGGGAAACTACACACAGACAGCTTGCCACACACACCCGCGCGCACTCACACACAGGATAAGGCGTGTAGACTGGTCATCATGCGAGACGTAAACAGGAATTGAGAGACAAAGTTGTATGTAATCTCTCTGTTCCAGATGTAATTCATACAAACTCACACCCTTTGCATGGACACACACTGTCGCCTCACACAAAAACTAAACCATTTGGGGTAATTCAGACACCCTGACATAAAGAAACTCCACTGAGCCACACAGACAGATACATACACTGTGTGCCTAAATTCACTTTCCTGACATGAGTTTAAGGCATACACAATCACACAATCACACACTGGGCCTGGCAATGCATTTTCTGAAATGAGGGGGTTAAGCAACAAGGCCACTATTTTTAGTCTCCAAAGGTCATTCGACTTGGCAGTCCGTGTCATCTCTCACAAAAGTTAATGAAAGATAATTACTGAACTTTGACAACTCTTGACTTGGCAATTCATACCAACGTCCAGCGGGATAGTGTCTTGAATGTGAATTTTGACGGAATGCAGAGTCAAAGAGCCCAAAATTAAGGAAGTTATTGTGGCTTATTGGCTATGTTGCATCATCCGCCTCTATTTCACACCACGCGGTCGGAGTTCTCAAGAAATACAGTTTGAGACACTTATGAAACAGGAATTGATGGTATGAAGTGCATCTTCTGGGCTAACAATGTGAACTTATCACCCTGTTAGTAACCAAGCTAATAAGCTTGCTAATTGAAATGTTGCAGAATGGCTCGCTTGGAGAGCTCTTGTAACTACCAACAGGCACTAGCAAGCTACTGGATGGCTAGTGTGATAGCTTTACTTTCTGGTATACTCATTCTAGTAATCAAAATCAATATAAGAACACCAACAAGATAAGGTCATCTGAATTACTTCATTTAATTTGAACTCCTACAACTCACATTGGGATGGGATAACATCACTTATATTGTAGGAAAAAGAGAGGGGCCAGTGAGCCTAGGCACAGTTAACAAAAGGTCAAAGCTCAATCTATTCGGTGCAGCTAGCTACCCTCACAGTGGAAAGATTCCCAGTGTTTATCTGACAAAACAGATGTTGGCACGCTGTCAGTGTCATTGTATGTACTGAGACTTGTCCTGAGAAGGGGGAAGAAGAAGTATGATGAAGTATCAAATAAGATGGACTGGAAAGGCCACACCCAGACCAGCATCACCAGCCACCTATTTCCTCAAGTGTCCCTTCACACACTACTTTCCCTCTGTCAGCAGCCAATCAGATAAGCCACCGCTTACATTGACTTACTGTCGCCATGTCTGAATCCATGTGTACAAACATGAATATGTGAGCAGGAAGGAAAGAGCAAGTGCCTCAGTGAGACCTGGTCCGCTCGACTTACTGCTGAGAATGCAAACATACAGTAGCTTTCACACCACTTCATCATCATTTTATCCCAACAGTGAAACACGCAGACACTTTTTTTTCTGCATATTTACACAGAAAAGAACATGCATAGGCCCTGAACACTTCTACAAGAGAGGATAGGGGTTAAGCATTTTGGTCAAAGGGCGTCGGAAATAGTTTTTAAGGAACAGTTCAGCCAAAAATGAAAAATCTGTCATTATCTACTTAATCCGATGCTGATGGAAAGGTCGATGAAGTCCACAAAACATGCTAAACATCAGCACTAACGCGTTTCAATGTAAATGGACTGACAGGATTGTGGCACGATGGAAATGCAAGCCCGTTGCTTATTGTCAGATAATGAAAGCGCAAGATGGGACGAGCCAACAGACTGAGCTCTGACTCGATATGCTGTTTCTAATCAGAACAGAAGGGCAGACAGGCCTCGACTCCCTCTGCTACCAACCCTGCTCATTTAAGTATGAGCGCCAAGGTCACATGTTGCTTTTTGGAAGTCATTTATCCTCGAGTTACATGTTAAATCAGGCTATGTTACACAGACAGGTGCATTACTGGGGGGGGAAAAAAACTATAGATAGATAGTAGCCCGAAATATTGCAGTTACAGTTAGACAAAGAGGAGTGAGACAGAAGGACATATAACCAGACCAGGGGTGTAGGGGTCAACAATCCAATGCCTGTAAAACAGCTTAATGTTTCTCATATCCCTGTCCCTCTACATATAAAGATAATAAAGATGTGCCACATGAAGAAGCTGCTGGGTAATAGTTTTTAAGTCATTTTACAAGACAGGAGCACAAACCAGATGCCAAACCTTGTAAACTTTGGTACTACTTTGTGTCTGACAGTTTTATGTCTATTGGACAGCTTTAAATAGCCTAAGTAGATCATTTTCTCTCTGCCATGCTACCTCAGAGGTACAGTAAAGCAACATACATTCAAGAGTTTTACATACAGAGTTTAACAAGGTTTCCATCTCTCATACAGACAGAGCAAATACCTATAAAAGTTCAGTGATAACCCTGAGCATTAGCAGGTGGGTGAATATATTCCCTTTTCACCAGGCTTTGGTCTCCCCTCTCTCACTAGCCCCTAGCTGGCCAAATTGGGTAATAAAAGCCTGTGAAGCCGGCAAGGTAGAGATGGTGCCATCTGTTCAGCTGGTATGTGGACCAGCATCTCAGGGCTGGCCTGTCCCGTCGAGCCAAACGGACACTTGTTTGAAGAGGTGCTGACAGGCTGCAGGCAAATGGCCAGGGCAACCCTTCAAACAAGTGAGTGTGTACATGGCAAGTGTGAACTCTCTTCTCTTTATCTACTGCCTGTCAAAGGACCACTGAAATCGCTGCTGCCATGTCCACCTTTTCTGTTCAAATGCATGTTTGTTTTTTTTTTCATCAATGAAGGCCACTGAACCACAAAAACACAATGCAGTTTGGAAGAGCTTTATTTAGGCAAGTCAAATCCCAACTTGAACCTTAAAACCTCCAATTCCTGCTTGATTTATAGTCTTTCTCACTGCTTGTCACTGGAAGAGAAAATTTGGGTGAGGCTGAATACTTAACTGTCACAGTTTCCCAGGCTGCTGCACTATGGGACCTTTTTCCGGCAAACACCATGAAGAAATAATAGGATGTCTTAGACAAAGATATACTTGTGGTTGAGGTCTATATATAGCTGCCAGAGGAGAGGCAGAGGTGGTGGAGAGGCGAGGGAGGGTCTGCATTGTTCGAGCTGTCAGCAGTGGAAACTTCACTGTCGGTAGTGGTAGACCGAGTGATAACCCCCTGCAAAGGCCAGGGATGATAAGGCAGCGACGGCGACCACACACACACAGGAACACATAGTCAACACACGGCTCTCAACAAATGCACACGTATGCTGGAAAACTGGCAAAAGCCCAGAGAGAAGTTCAAATACAAAGGGGAAATCAGCAGGGAGTGGTCGAACTCCCACTCAGCTGTTCACCACTGTTCACATCAGCAAAGTCGACCGTAGCGCTGAAACGGTTGAATTCCATTTAGCTGCTTCACTGTCAGTGTTGTAGTATTGGGCATGCTGATTCGTTGGCATGGCTTGCTAGCACACCTTAATAGAATCAACAATCTTTAATGTGATTAGTAACACCCTCACAGAAAAGTTTTCAAATGACATTTGTCAAAAGCCAAAAGTGAAAGTGAAAAGCCTCATAGTTTAGGCTTGATGAAGCAGTGCACAGCTGCTCCTTTGAGTCACGTCGATTATACGCCTCAACTAAAGTCACAGAAAGCAAGTTACCCTAAGACGCTCCCTTAAGCCAATTACTTTGTCTGCATATAAATGAGATACACAGAGCAGAGAGCCGGCATTCTCACCAAACACATTCAAAGTTTGTTACGCAATGCCAATGTTTACTGCAAGATCACAGGTTTTAAAAACTCACAAAGACATGCCCAGTTTAAAAGAAAAGTTCCCCCAAAAAAGGAAAATTCAGTCATTATCTAGTCACCCTGGTGCCAATGGAAAGTCACGATGGAAGTTTAACAGTCCACAAAACATTTCTGGAGCTTCACAACAAAACAGTATCTGAGCTGTTTGGAGAATGCTTCAACAGTGTTTTGCTTCTCTGTCATGTTTTATGTTATTAATTTGTTTTGTTTTTTTACATTTTAAAACAAGGCGCCGTCTTCTTTAGATGTTTGGGAGAACGCTGCAGTGCTGTTTTGCTGTGCAGCTACAGAAATGTTTAGTGGACTTTTCCCATTCACCTGACTTTCTATTGTCAGTGTGGCGAGTGG
>CAEMYA010002116.1:1294635-1307504 GCA_903131615.1 Diplodus sargus
TGTGTGTGTGTGTGTGTGTGTGTGTGTGTGTGTGTGTGTGTGTGTGTGTGTGAGTGTGTGTGTTACGTATTGCTCTATCAGCGTTCATCTTGGCTTGCCTTAAATGGGAACCGGAGGATGTCAAACAGTCAGATACTGATGTTCATTGGGAGGGAGTTTTCCATTATAGCTTAGCAAGTTGTTGAGCGAAACCAGGCGTAGATCTAAGCGATAGAAGATTGAGCAATGCAGATTAGTGCATGTACACGCTTCACCACAACTATATGTTCATGACCAAATCATAGCCAAGATTTCTAGAGGCAGGGCGTGCAGTAATACCATCCAGGTGCTCATGACTGCAGACCAGGAAACCTGAAAAAAGCAAGAGGCCAGAGGAAAAGTATAGTCATAGGCATAGTCACTCAGTACCAGGCTCTGCTTAATGACTTGGCCAGACCAGGCAATACTTTTTCAGGCTGGGGCCGGGGTGGAAAAAAACACAATGGCCTTAACTGGGAAAAATTCGCCCACTGACTGTACGTGGACCAGAGACAATAAGCACTCTCCATCAAAGGCTTAGGGTTAAATAAACACCCGTCCTGCTGGGAATGTGTGGCTGAGTGTGTATGCGAAAAAGATAAAGGGGACTGGTGAGCGAAGAGGTCTCTGCGGGAGATAACGGGAGTGAGAAGAGAGAAGAAGTGCAACCCAGCCTAAGAACCTTAGTTCATTCGCTGATTATCCATCCACAGTAACACAGCCGATGCAAAGAATCTGGACTTTCGCCAAGTGTCCAAAATTCACATTTTTGTCTTAGCTGCAAAACAGGTTGATAGCAGTATGTGTCAGAGGACTTTGCAGAGGAGGAGCTGACATGTGACGCTCATAATGTGGCCTCCAGATATTTAAGCAGACGCTTAAAGATGTGGCAAGGAAAGACAAATATTTAAAAGTGAGGCCTTTAAACAGCAAAGGCAAAGAGAGAGTGTAAGATAAGCTTAAAAATAAGACACAAGTGCCCTAGCAGCAGGAGGCCAGGGCTCTACACACAGTAATGTCAGACCACCGGTTGGGTTTAAGGAGCAATTTTGGCTCTGGCATATCCAAATATCAGCGGTCACCAAAGACAATTGGTTATGGTTTTAAATGTTTCTCTCATGTGATCACATTACTGCTTTGTTTTATCAGCATTATACAAATGAGCAGACGCATCCATTGTAACTGGTTAAGTAGATGAAGTGCAGTACATGAAACCTTTTTTTTTACAGAAATTGTGCAGCATTATTTGCTTTCTTTCTGAGGGTTATTCAAAAAGTGTGCTCCATCTTCCATGTCTGTACACTAAATATGAAGCTACAGCTAGCATCTTAATAGCTTAGCTTAGCATAAACACGGGAAACAGCAGTTTAAAAAAAAGCTAGCATGGCTCTGTCCAAATGTAACACAAAAAGAAAATCACCTACCAATCCAGGAAGTCCAGTCTGAGTAACAGAGCCATGAGCATCATGACATATCAGGTTTCTAACAGTAGGAGACAGGATTTTAAAGCTCTGGAATAATAGCTACCATTTTATCTTTTATTGCGACGTGAAGTTGAGGAATACAGTATCCTTCTCTTAATGTAATGTAATGTAATTACACTTAAACAGACGTATTTGTCATAAAACAACTTATTTTGGTAAAAGTTCAGCCCAGTTCAACAGGCCAAGTTTTTCACCAAATAGATGAATTCAAATGGATGAGTCTTTTTTTCATGCAGTGGGAACATGGTCTTGAAGTTTCTGGTAGGCAAGATTTCTTACCTGTAGAGAGAGCCAGACCAGCTGGTTCCTCCTGTTTCCAGTCTTTAAGCTAAGCTAAGGAGCTTCTTATTTAGGTTACACATACAAGAGTGGTATTGATCTTCTCATACACCTCTCGGGAAGAAAGCAAATAAGCAAATTTCCCACAAGAGCACAAGTTTAACCAGAGCACATATATTAACAAATCCTCCATATATTTAGCTAGGTTTGGACAGATCAAGAACTGGAACCATTGAGCACTGGTTCCAAATTGTCCAGTTCATTGGGATTGAATGCCTTCGAGCACATCAATTCCATTTATTAATGCACGCGTGACATAAAACCTGTGCATCCACGCAGCTGGAAACTTGCAACAAGGAAGAGTCATGGCAGAGAGGAAGAAACGGGTGGAAACACCAGCAATACTCTGACATAACTTTCTCCACAACATGGGCTAACATTACAAGAATGAAATGTATTTGACACTACTTCCCAACTGAGCAGCATGTCTGTTACAGAGGGTAAATATCCTGCGTTATAATCACACTAGCTCCAGAAATATTTTTATTTGACTAAGAAAACCTAGATTAAAATGATGATCAGGAATCAATAAAGGAATCAAGAAAGAGTCAGACCAATAAGCAAAAACGATAATGGCACTGGTATCAACACAATCTTTTTCTTTCGCATTTGCAAAGGTTAAATTATTGAGCTGCTTCTTTACATGTTCTTGTTATACGTTATACCTAAAGCTAACTTGAACGTGTTTACAGCGAACTAGTAGTTCATGTATACGCTGAATTGAACAAAACTCTTTCACATCTTTCTCATCAGTTTTTTTGTAAAGAAACTGTAATATGTTCCATCAGCTTAACTGTAACTATAAACATATCAAATTCACAGTTTAGCTATCACTGGTGTACAACAGGCACTGTCTGAGTGGAATTCATTGTAGTCAGAGAATCTATATCAACTGAAACTTAAAGGAAATGGACACAAAGTCGACCTCTGAAATTTTGACGACTCTAAGTCTGATCCTTGCCTTAATGATGTGTCTGTTTGTTTTTAGACAACACAGTTTAAGCTGGAAAGAGAAAACACAGATCAGGAAAGATTCCTAAGGCTATTCCTGTACAACACAATAATGTCATTTCTGACATAAATTGATTGAAAGTGAAGTATTGCTGAGTTTGTTATAATATCCTAAAAAGTCAATCTAGACCGCAAAGCTATCCCCTCCAATTATCCAATCCATTAAGACATTTGACGTCTTTGAGCAACACACAACTTCAGCATCCCGTTTTCAAATCCCGTAGCTGCTGGCGATAAGAGCTCGGTGATCTAATGTGGAGCAGAGAAGGGAGGACAGATATCTCAACACCCTGCTTCTGCGACAGCAAAGTCAGGCTGTGAGCCACGGCTCCTTTATTTCAGGAGTTGGGCCTATGGAGATAAAAGAGGTATGAACACTTCTGTAATCATTCAGCTTGCGTCTCTACGGTGGACTCCGTTGCTTTGAGGAAAGGCAGCAGGACAGGGAGTAAAGCATGTGCGTGTGTTCATGTCCGTGTGTGACTATAACAAACACGGTAAGAGGTGTAAAACCGACATCATCACAACAGAGTCTATGTGAGTGTGGATCAGATAAAGACAAAAGTGGACAGGAGACCTGCTGTTGCTAAGCAAGCTCTTTACAACACACACTTTGGGTTTACAAGATGAAAGTGAGCCAAATTCCTTTGATAAACAGCGCTGACGCAAGCTTAAGCACTGCACATAAACTGTGTGCACAATTCCAGGTATGAATACCAACAACAAACCATTAAAAATATTGAAACATAAACCACCTCCTGCAACATATCCAACATTATCTGCTTCTAGATTATCCAAACCTTGTTTTTTTTTTAAGAAGATCACAGCTCTGGGTTTGTTCTTAGTAGAGAAAATCCCAGCCATAACAAAACCCATATGGTCAGCCTCAACCAGAGAGTTTGATGAATACAAAGTGAGAAGTCAGCAAGAAGCTGTGAACTTTCCGACCATATCAACATATCAACTGAGAAAAAAAATCTTAAAACCACTTACAGAGGAGTTTACTAAGGAGTTCCACTCAAATCTATTCAGCAAAACTGCCTGACCATCAAAAATCAAGACATGGGCCCTGTTGACAACTGACATTAACACGTGTCTTCAGTAATCTGATCATGAGTGGACAGCTCTACACAAGTCATTCACACCTACCATTTGAATGCGTCACCAAATGCTTCTCAAATGACCACTTGTGAAACAACTTCTGTGCTCTATATGGAAATAAACATGTAACTCATTTCTGTTTGCCAAGATCAGATGTGTTGTCATTTACCTGAATTTGATGAATTTACTGTTCATCAGACCATAAATGAGAGAAGAACTGGGTTGTAAAAACACCAACGCTGCCACAGCGGAGTGTTTCTGAAGGCTGAGCCTCACTGACTACCGGTCAACACAACTACATAACTTATACTTTCTGATTTTTAAGTCCATTAGCTGCTCTGCCTCAACTTTCTGTCAATTACTGTAAAATGCTTTACTACTACTAAAGCTAGCTGCTGCTAACTATAGCTGCTGTTAGCGAGCAAGCTCAAATAGTCATGCAGCTACTGGCGCAAATTAGCTTTAAGGCCTAACTTAAGCTTTTTAAGATTAATTAACAGCTATTTGTTAGCAGCTGATCACATGTTTCTGTAAACAAGCCTTTGCGGGATTTTGTTTCACTATACTATTGTTTTTTGCCATAAGTTTTTCTGTCTTTCAAACTATAACCTGCCCGAGCAATATTCAATTCATCTTTATTGTATTGGGGTAGCAGCAGGTATTTTAGACACAGCTATCTATCTAAACTTCAGCATATAATAACAAAAGCTGAAACATAATGTGATAATGTAGCACTACAAAATAACTAAACCTCAGCAGCAGATCAATAATAAGACCCAGCTTTTAGGATAATCCTCCCTTAATTCTCTTGTCTTTTAAATGTTACATAAGATGCAAGGAGCTGTAAGTAGATGAAGAACGAGAAAGATTTACTGACGTTCTTTGTCTGGTGCAAGCAAAATAAATGACCATTTAATCTGTATATATCACAAATGCACTCAACACCCTAAGACACCATGAATGAGTTTACAGCCAGGCGTGTCTGGACACAGAGGTGCAGCTTGGGAAATCCATGTGTGTTCTGGCTGGAGACAGAGACATGGAAATCTTCTTCAGCTAACACCTCTTTTCAGCATGTGCCAGATAGGAGATGGCTGCTGGACTTAAGGCCCCGAGGCTGCAGGGCACCAACATCTACCAATGCACCATCGCAACATGACATTAGCACACTGTGGGTCTGATAATATTACCACCTAATCAGCCCTACATGTGTATGAGCACAGAGCACTCTGTTCTTAACCCGGTTGCTCAAGTAACCTGGTTTTGTGTTGATGCATTTTTATGTCAAACAGACAGTAAATGGGTCAGAATAACCCAGATATAGCTTAGAAATCTTCCAAACATGGCACAGTTATTTACCATGTTCTATGTTCACTGTGTTAATGTCTGTGAAAATCCTGCAGCACAACATTTTGACAGCAACAACAGTGGCAGCCAGCTTCATGAATCAAATGACACGCTTAAAAACTAGTTTGGAGTTCTTAAAGGATAGGTTCCCAAGAAAATTTAAATTCAGTTTTTAGCTACTCGTCCCCATGCCGAAGGAAAGTCAGGGGAAGTTTCGTAGTCCACAAAACACTTCTGGATCTTCACAACACAACATTGTTGCAGCAACACCTGAAGTAGATGGGGACTTGTTTTAAAGCCAATATCCAAAAATCGCTTTTCCATCGGCATCGGGTGAGTAGATAATGCGGACAATTAAGTTTTTGGTGAACCGTTCCTTTAAACATCTCCTGTCTTTTGACTTTATTGAGCCTTGTTTATTACTGTGACTAGTGCAACAATTGTACGAGGTGACTAATCTTTTGTACTGAAAGGAAAGATCCATGGTGACCAAAATAAGGAATTCAGGTAAAACTGACCAAAGAAAAGTTAGCTCTGTAGCGAACAGGACCGCCAAGACCTGCTATCAGGTTATCACGGGGACCAAACACCCACTATTGTCTCTTGAGGGAATCTTCTGAATGAGTTCTTCCTCATGATGGGTGGGGGGCAGTGTCCCTCTCTAGCTTTCCCATCCTGGATAATTATGGCTCTTGGAGTGAACCCAAGCTTCCCTTGCTTGGCGTCGACACTCCCACCCTTATCCCAGTTCCTTATCTGGGTCCAATGGGGCTTGGCTATTCATTGTCCCATTCTGCTCGCACACACATTGTCAAATCCTCTTGAGTGGGGTCAATGAACTCTGGAAAAAGTTGGCTGTGTTGACCCACTGTAAAGTCCCTGTCTCATTTATATATGGCTGAGAGTTGCTGTGTACATCTCCATGTTCACATGTACGTCTGGAATTGCGCCACTTCCCCCGAGAGACTCCCACTATCAACTCTCCTGACTGGTTCACTGAGCGAATGCTTATTTTGCTTGGTAAGATCAACAGCTCAGGCGAGTTGGGGGGACGGATCGTTCTCTTCATCAGCAGCATGGTCATGTCCGCACCTCTGCTTGTTTGGGCCCAGGCAGACTCTTATGCTCTGCTCTTTTTCGGGGGGCACGGTGACCTGACTCAGCAACTGGGAGATACAGCTCAGAAAAACAGCCAGATAAGCTTGATGTTCGCAACAACTTAGCAACTGATCTTCTTTTCATATTTTCTTGTACTGTGCAGTTTACTTTGCCTTACATCAAACAGTCAAACACCGCCTCCACTCTTACTAACTCTAAGTGTTTCGACTTGCTCTAACCAATCACCAGAGAGCAACATATCTGCCTGAGTCTAATGTCATTTTTAAGGCAACACTAATGCGTCACCATGCCAAAATCCGGCTTTTTTCCAAGTTTTAGGAGTGGAGGAAAAAAACAGAACAAACTACAATGTGGGGCAATATTGAAATAAAAGTCAAGATTATTATTCAGCAGCCCAAATGCGAAAGAGAGGCCACATAGCAAACAGCTTGACAAAGTGTTAGTCCTATCCAAGTTCTGATTGACTAATCATTGGTCGCCACGCAGCAATCATCAGATTGCTTTTTCCACTGACAGATCAGTCAACTCGGTGGAGTGGGCATAAAGGTCTAGGGTGCTTACTCCCACCAGTCATTGTGTTACCAGAATTGTACAACATTACATTCTATCATGAATTATTGTATAGGCAAGAAAAGCTCTCCAAGCTAGATAGCTTGCTAACTTTAAGTTGAATATCTTGTGAGCATCGGTCCATCAGGAAACTATGTACACCACAAGAGTTGAGGCAGAGCGTGGAAAGGAAATCAGAGAGAAAACCCTTTTCTCCATTAAAATATGATCGAGTCTCACTAACATAGTTGGTGTTGTGTGAGTGCTATAGTGCTTTACGTACTTTCCTCGGGAGATACCACCGCCCACTCAAGTTATACATTGCCAATACAAGCAGGGTGCAGAGTGAGACTGACAGAGACACCATTCCTCCATGTCATGCCAGTGCACCATCATAATGATTTTGAGGTTATTTTAAGAAAAAATAGTTACATAATGTTGCTTCAAGCTAACTTGTTGACTTCCGCCTGGCTGTCACAGTGATCATCTGAAACAAGTCATTGCGTCTGGCAAGCAATCTATCATGAGAGCAGCTGGCTATTTGAAGAAAACCCAGAGAGTGAAGCAGACAACAAGGTTTTTACTCGGTAGCAAAAAGAAAAAAGTGGCCGTCAAGTTTAACCCCTAGTGAAAGGCTACAGTCGCTGTGGCAGGCAGACGTGGCCTAAAGCTGCAGGGCTTTTGTTTCAAAACTTAAACACCATCTGCTCACCTGCTGTGGCAACATCTTTCCACTTCCAAAATGAGGTTTAAATGCAAACGATTATTCAGGCAATAGCACGCAACATGCAAAGTATACAATACACTTTACACTGTGTGGTGTTGTTGACAACGAGACTGGAACATTCACACCAGTCATGAAACCATTGTCGTTAATGTTATCATCACAGAGGTGTTGCTTTTAAATGAAAGCTTAGCTACATTGTGTCAATCTAACACAGACTGTGTGGTACAGGTATAACAAATCATCTTATAATAATTACCAATGAATTTTACAACATCTACCATTTTTCTTAATGATCAGGATGTTATTTTAGCACTCTTAAATTCTTATGTTGAGGGAATAATAAAGAATTTGTCACGATAAACAAAGAAAAATGCACATTAGAAGATAACAATTCATCAGCAGTGACATTATGAATCAAGTCGCATATGGGACTTTCAATTAAGAGATGAGTGTAGTTTCTCAAAAAAATGTTAATCATGTATTATTTCTTATAATTAATTATGAAACATTATTTTCACTGCAAGATGCTCCATACTGATGAGGAATACATCACACTCAAAGTCCTGACTTTTCATCAATGGCTGGTGGCAATGTTCGGCTCTCTCCGACATCTTTTTCCTTTTGAAATTCTAATTCCGTGTTATGACAGGATGGAGGAGGGCAGAGCAGGGGGGAACACCAAAATAGCATCATCTGATCTTTCTTTCATAAACTTTTCCACTCCTGCAGCAACATACTGGAACAGACTTTGGCAGAGGAAGAAAGAAAATCAAGCTGTCAGATGAAGTATTTAGTCACAGTCTCTGCTGCTGAGCTTCTACTCATAAAAGTTGAGCTCAGAAGTCTGCAGAAAACATGGAGAGCTGGACACAAAGCAAAGACTTGATATTAAGAATGAAGCCATTTTCACAATGTTCGCTTCCTCCATTTCCAACCCCTTTATCAACACAGCGTCACGTCTGGTATCACACATTTGCGCTACTATTGCCAACACTATAAATACACATCCTGAATGCTCAATTACATTATTCAGTTAGGGAATTCACTACCATCAGGCGTGTGACTAAGGGCTAAATATAGTCTCCAGACTCCATGCTGGCTGCAGAAACATCTTCACATGTTTACAAGGAAAATGGATTTCTGTACCAGTAATGAGATGCAGTCACTGAATAGACACTGTATACACTGTAATAGTCACTGAAGACAAAAGTACTGGGAGCAGTGTATGCATAGCTTCCAGGTCTGAGACGGAAAGAGAGGACATTTTTCCTGCTCTGTTCTATCTTTGGTGGTGTAAATATGCCAGCTCAGTGGGGTCCCGGCTGTGATAGCCTGAGCTAATGAGCTGTCAGTGGACAGGCGAGGGAGAAACAGGGGAGGTGAGTGGGGGAGAAACAGGGAGACATGATGAAAAATAAGTTGGAGGACCATACCCACAAGGGGGGCTATTCGTAGTAATCTACTGCATCAGCAAACCGGAAGTGTGTGTAATCAAAAACAGAGTAGTTACAATCGAAAGACAACCACAGTCAGTGACTAATGATTACCACCATGAGAGCACTTGAGAAGAACGTAGGAGCCATCATTAAGATAAAATGAACAGCGCGGAGTCGAGCCACATGGTCACCAGTGTTCGTCCTTAACAATAACAGCAAGCTGTCTGTCAGATTTTCATCATTTGGATTAACCCAACTGTGCTTTTCACTGGAAAGTCTCCAAAGTCATGATACGATCTCTTAGTTGTTGTCAGCAAGCCAGATTCACTTGCCACCAGAGATCACATAATGAACAAAGACACTCAAATGACATCTATATTTCATTTTCTCTGGACCAAAACATGGTGGAAAAGTTTAGTCTGACACTTTCTTGTTGGATTTATTTAGGTTCAAACTGCACAAAGTCTTTTGTAAGAGGGAAGAGGTTCTGGGTGGTGGAAGATGTTAAATCAACTGGAGTCCAGTCCTTGCAACTGAAGTGATGCATGTTGGAAACATCTGCACAGGCTTGTCGGAAATATATTGTCAGATGTTCATGTCAGGTAAAGAATGCATGAATTATGGGTGGCAGCGTGCAATCAGCTGTTTTTGTCAGTTTTTCAAGCATGAATTTCAACATCCAAACTTTCCGCCTCTGACTTGTTTCCAGTAACTGGGTTGTTGATGCAGTGTAGATTACCTTCACACTTAAAGAACACCTCAGTCCTCTTTCAAAATGAACCCTGTACCTTAGGCGTCACAGTGCTTTTATTTGGTGACACCCAAGTTGAGTCAGCATGGTGCCTTACCTGTTTAAACAAACCACTACGAGAAGAAAAACACTCCAGAGCCCTCCAAACATGTTTGATATGAACATGCCCACATACTGGCATGAGTTTCCAACCTGAGTTCAACCACAGTGACAGCCTAAGTGCCCATGAAACACTAGCAGACGGCTATTTGATTACGCATATTTGCGTATTTCCTGTCAAAACAGGAAACTAGGAAAGGACTTCTTGTGGATATTGGCTGATTCATGATTGGCCATTACAGTAGTCAATAGAGCTAAATGCACTTTCACAGTCCTAGCTATCTGAATTGGCCAGATTGGGAGTTCTTGGTGAGCACAGCCAAACTAGGACCAAACATAGCCTCAGAGACAGACAGAAGCTGTTCGAAGACAGGGAATACAGTACTGAGGTGTTTTTTCATGCTAGGTTTGGCTCCTGGTACTCCAGAGGCTGAGTCAGGTAATCAGACCACTAACTGCACATTTAACTAAGTTAAATAAAGGAACATTGCGGCAAATGACGTTAAAAAGTTGTGTTTTTGCACAAGTTATAAAGCCTTGTTTTTGGACAGTATAGTTTTGAAACCCAGCCTCCAGAAACCGTCCCTTTGGTGAGTCGTAAAAGAAAAATTGGTTGCACACCAAATAACAAGTCATCAACATTCTTTATTGTTTTCCAGAAAATGACTAACTCTCAAATATTATTACTAACACAAACAGAATTACTTTTAGCTGTTGGGCTAGACAGACACTGGCGTATGGGGAACGATCAGCACAAGACAGATGTGGCCTTTTTTTTTTTTTTATCTGTTTTGATTTCATGTAAAGTTTAACTAACATAATGACTCTTCATTATCAATTAAAGGTTGGTGCAACAGGTCAGCTATGGCAGGAATGGTTTGTAGGGTTCCCACAGAAAAAGAAAGCTAGGTATTCATTCATTTATTCATCAATTTGTGCACTCACTCTCTTCTTTCTCTGTAATGACCATAAGCAGGCATGGCCACTGAAAAGAGTTGACTGACAGAAAGCAAAATCTTTAATTGGCTTCATGTATGGTGAACTTTGACAGAAGGCTGACTTTGGAGTACGAATCCCACAGGACCCATGGGAATCCCACGGTGCCTTCCCACTGCGACTTCGGGATGGGAACGGATAATAAAACCAAGCCTGGGGAGTAGATATCCTGAGGCTTGCGGGGACTAAGTATATGATGGTGGATAATAAATGTTAAAGCCTAAGCGTCATCCAGCAGCCATTTAATACGCCTTAATTGTTTCAGCACAAGGTCAACATGTAGCGTTCTTTGCCAAACGTAGAGGGGGAGGCCAGTTTTTGAGCTACATTAGTACAAGTGAATGGGTCTAATCATCTCATTACAAAAATTAAATGTACCATGTAGCAAAAGACCAGCAATACTCAACATGACTGAAACAAGATTGTGATGAAGTGATCCAAACAGGACAGGTTTGGATGGGAATTAATTGATTAGGAGTTGATCAGAAATCAGTGTCTACAGTACCATATGAGGTGTTTTAACATCATGTCTCTTTGGTGTCATATCTGAGTGGCTGCCTGCTGCACTATTTAATCAAGCCGCCATCAACAACAGCAGGGCTCTTTTTTGCCTGACCGGTTAACTTATTGAAAAAGTGAAACAGCAAACAGACAGTGCAGCTCTCACCTGAAGGGTGACTTTACCTTAGAAAGACAAAATGAGCATGTGAGACTCAACAAAAAGCAAATAATGGTTAACTGTTGGCCGCTTTAAACACAGCAAAAACCGATGTTTGCCGTCATAATTAGATTTAGTTACGATGGCTCAGAGGGCCGACAATGGCAATGGAAAATGACTTGAACTGTTTGTCTTTCGCTTTAGATGTTCAAACAATTACTGATAACTGGAGTCAGAGAAGGCAGACTGATTTAACATCAGGGTAGGTTATGCATAGGTTAAACGAGTGAATCTAAAAAATAGCATCATGGATTAGAGATTATCTCACACATGACAGAGAGTGAAGGTAAGAGGAGTACCGTTACAAGCGTTAAAAAAAGGAACTGTGAGACAGCATCTTGGACCAGCAGTACAGTGTGACTTAAAGTTAAAGCAGGCGCTATGACTGGCAGAGTTGGAGGTCCACTGGCCCACCTACGGTGTACAGCTTGCGGTCACAACCAGTGTGCTGCGCAGCAGTTTATGAATCCACCATCCAAAACATTGTATTTTGTGGTGAGGTTCTTTTAGGCACTCTAGAGCAAATTTAGCGACTGAGTTCTATTCTGTGGAGGTTTCTAAGTCACAGAAATTATAACTTTTAACTGCAATCAATCTACTCTATTTTGTCGATAACAGTCTGTCAAATAAACGTAGTTGAGTGAAAGCGGGGAAAAACGTAAAATGGGGATACATAAAACCTTTCAATCTATTTAAGTTAGGTAACTACAATTGTACTTGAGTAAATTGTACACCTAAGTTAAATTACTGGCTATTCTAATTTAATTATAAATAAAGGCTTCAATCAATACTTGCAGAGTGGCAAGTCAAACACACAACTGCGCCTGCTTAGAGAGCGTTTACATTAGTGGTGCCTGTGAACACAGGAGCTTGCAGCAGTAAGCTCCAGTAATCTGAGCTGTAAAGTTACAAAAAGCATATTTTCTATCTCGAGATCAAACTGTATGCGGTGACATGGGAATATACCTCCAACACAGAGGGCCTGGTGTGTTTCATATTGTATCTTGTAGGATTGGGGTATGGCTACGCAGCCATAACACAGAATCTTCTCATCTACACAGTTCACAAAGACTTCATTCAACTCATATATGCATCATAAGGAGTGCCAAAACACTGCTGACTATAGTTAGCTTGATATGTGACCACCACACCCACTCATAGAAGGAAATATGCT
>CAEMYA010002116.1:1314141-1349760 GCA_903131615.1 Diplodus sargus
TAAGAGTCTTTGAAGAGAGCTGAGAGATTAACGCCAAAACGAGAGTGCTCACAGCTGTGTCTGGCATGGGAGTGTGCGTGTGTGTGTGTGTGTGTGTGTGTGTGTGTGTGTGTGCGTGTGTGTGTGTGTGTGTGTGTGTGTGACTCCAGTGTCGTGGTTGTGTTTGATGAGTGTGTGTTAATTTATGAGGTGTTTCGCCGTGTTCTGCATGTGTGTGTGTACATGATATGCTGGAGAATATCTATAATCAGTCATTCAGACACGGGGCAGTGATAACACTCAAAGGGAAGAAATCAGTGCCCGTGTTATTGTGTGTGCACATGTACAGAGCTTCAATTAAAAATGGATCAGACTGCCCCTTGAAAACAATCCAAACTAGATGATATCTTTTCGTAGAATGTTAACTCACCACAATGCCATTAGAGCTGTGTAAACTGTGTGGTCTGTGCTGGAACATTCTCAGTCTGGCTGACTAATGTTGATCATAAAGTTTTCATTTTGTTACGTATATTATAACAGCAAGTCATGCTGGGTTTGGATGACTGAGAGTTAATAGCTTTGCGCAGGAGGAGGCAGAAAAAAGGCACAAAAAAAAAAAAAACATTAGCTGTGTCCTTAATAGGCAGAGGAGGGAGTAGGAAAGGAGAGATGGAGGACGAGGAAGACAGAGGAGCAAGGAGAGGAAAAAGTCTCGTTACAAGTAGGGCTAAGCAAGCCAAGCATGAAACAACAATAAAATAACCTGATCTTAAACTGAGTGTTTTATGTTACCACAGAGCAACATCTGGGGAAATACCCAAAAGAGGTGCAGTGAAATTCATCTGCGTGTTTACAAAGTGACTACCCGCAGGCAGTGCTGGAAATGGTGTGTGTATATACGTTCCCTGAGCAAAAGTTGAGGGGGTTGAAGGCTTTCTCTCTCAAATTTCAAAACTTTATTCAAAGTTTTTTTTACAGGAGGAAATCAGGGAAAGCTGTTATAAAGTATTTCTTAAGGTTATTCATGAAAGGGACAAAATGTATTGTCCTTGAACGCACCACAAATCCTGCTGCAGCCCATGCAGCCAAGGAGAAGACGGCTACCAATAAGCTACAAATTTGATAGTGAGTATTCGGTCTCTAATTTCCTTAAACAATGGTGGCGCCTTTGACCCACTAGTCTAGCTAATGTAAAGGTAGTGTTGATTATTTTGATAATTTTATTATTTTTACCCTTGAAAATTGCAGTAACTGAGGTCCACTTAATGTCATTAAGCTAGCTAACCTTGCAGGACTATCAGGCTAACAGGGTAATTGCTGTCATGCTAGCCAGCTGGGAGCTTCTTATTAGTTTTACTGTACTGGGCTGTGTATTTTGTTCAAGGGGTTGTACATAATTTCTTTCAATAATAGATTTTATTTAAGGGAAGCAAAATGCTTTCTTTGCAAATTATCTTTCTAATATTTAGCTTGGGCCAGCCACTGCTTAGCTTGGTTTGGTTAGCTAAGTTTAGCGTAGAGCCTGGAAGCAGAAGGTAACAGTTAGCCGTGTTCTGTCCAAAGGTAAAAAATTGCATTTCCATAGTTCACAAAATGACATTATCATTAATGTCCTTACAAAGTTGTAGGTGTTGAGTTTGTAGCCAGAAGAGTGGAAAAAGACACTGCTTTTAGCTAATACAGTAAATAGGCCCAGACACAACATGTAATCCCGGTAGTAAAACAAAATGTTATCCTTTTTAGTGAGTTTTAGGGGTGTTTGTGCTTGAAGGGGAGTTTGTTTTTGCTTTTTGTTTTGCTTTGAACAAAGCTAGCAAGCTGATTCCGGTCTTCATGCTAAGCTAAGCTAATCGTCTGCTGGCTCAAGCTTCATAGTCATGGCACAGAAATGAGAGCAGTATCCATCTCCTCATTTAACCCAGAGCAGGAAAGTGAATAAGTGTTTTTCCCCAAAATGTTGAACTACTTATTTAAAACTATATTTCCTGATAAAACATCAATTCACAGGCGGTCTGTGTCCATGCCGTCATCTTGGCCTGTGAGATTGTTTCTGCTCGCAACACTCACATGCCTCAGAGACTTTTCTTTCCTGCTAATCAAACAGCTTAAAGGGGGAGCAAGTGGAAATGGACCTAAAAATAACAGGACAAATATGTGTGGAGTTCTGTGTGCACACAGATAACAACTCAGGTAATGTGTTCCATGAGGATCAGTAAATACTACACCGTTAGCTCTAGGCAGGATATCCCACAGGGGGAAACGCAAGGAGGGGGTAATGAAATGTGTGTGTGTGTGTGTGTGTGTGTGTGTGTGTCTGCTGCTGATAAAGAAGTTGTGCACAGTGACCAGAAGCCCCTCCTTCTTCACTCTCGGTAATGGAAAAATTATGTTGGAATTCCAGACTGCAAGCAAGTATGTGCACTTTGACCCCAATCGCTCTATTTCTTAAATTCGCTCACCTAAAAATAGGCAAACCTGGAAATAATCAGGCTTTCTCATGTCTCCGAGGGAGCAGGGATTCAGCCATGTGATGATGTATTGAGACACGCTCGACATCAAGTTTTATCTCCAGCCTCGCTCAGGAATCAGTCATGTAGACCTGATGTATGAATCCCAGGAGAGCCGGTTTTGTTAGCATGGGAATTTAGCATGAGAAAACTGTTTCATTAGTGGGAGGGAGGTCTGTGTGCACTTTTGTGCTACAGAACGAAAAAGGGCGTGTGTGTGCGTGTGTGTGTGTGTGTGTGTGTGTGTGTGTGTGTGTGTGTGTGTGTGTGTGTAGATGAAGGTTTTATCTCTGAGTCATTCCAGGGACATTTACTACATATTTCCATATGATTTGAATATAATGTTTGCCTCAGATCACTTGAAAAAAAACTCTTGTATGTTGCTTTTAGTGGGCCATGATTTGTATTACCTCAGGATTGTCAGGCTGAACGGTTTTATGATTTTACTTACTGACAAAAATTAGTATGTGGACACTGAACTCTCCTGTGCACAAAGCTGGACTTTCCATTGAAGTAGCGGAATTGTGTCCACCAAGTGAAGGGGCAATTTTGTCAGATATGGCAAGAATTTAAGCTAAAAACACTGAATATCATCAGCATGTGAAGAAACGACAGTGTTGACGTTAAGTCAGTGATGTCTATGTGTTGTGTTGCAGGGATCTCTGCTTGAGTTAGCAGCCCGTCCTGTCTCATAATACTACCTTGTACAGCAAGAGGCAATGGTTTGATACCTTCCGTAGTTTCGGCTTGGTCTAATAAGTCAAAGTCAAAAAAGAACAGAGATCTTCTTACACCATCTGAATCCAGGTTTCTATCCAAGACAAGTTTCATTTCCTAGTTAACTCATCATAGAACACACTTCATTCAAACTCTGCTGAGACAAAATAAAACTTCTTGTCTTTCCACAATCACCTCTGGTTTGAGTGAATTAAAATAAAGATGTGATGTGAAGAATGTCAGCTGTACACTCCGTCTCATCTGCTGCTGTTGCCTGTGTCTTTGTTGATTCTGCATCGCTTCATGCCTCCTCTGTCCTCGCCTCTCAATCCCAGAGATATTGTCCTGATCCGAGATGCTGTAAATCACCTCCATACTATTTCCCTTGTCTCAAAACTGCCATCTGTCCCTTGAGTTCAGCTAATTTCGGTAAATCTTGTCAAAATGAACCCTGTTGGCTTCCCTCTTCATCAGAGGTTGTGGTCAGTTAATTAGGCTATTAAACTACACAACTAACTGAGCTGCTTGCTAGTGGCAGGTAGTTGCTAAAGATTGCATCAGCGAGGAGTATAGTCAGCACAAGTTGTTGGTTATTCTGGTGATATGCTGATCTACCTTCGAGTTCTGGCCATATTTTACAAACTACATCTTTAAACTTCTGAAATGAAAGAAATTTTTCTGGATTTGAAAATGTGCAAAGTAATTTGTTAGACTTTTTCAACTCGTTTAAATTCCAATCAAACCTTTTTT
This sequence comes from Diplodus sargus, assembly GCA_903131615.1. Classification (NCBI taxonomy): domain Eukaryota; kingdom Metazoa; phylum Chordata; class Actinopteri; order Spariformes; family Sparidae; genus Diplodus; species Diplodus sargus. The sequence goes on from CAEMYA010002116.1 coordinate 1,318,095, forward strand.
GTGGAATAACATGTCACACACAATTTAGGATTCCAAGCAGAGTATATTATAAGTCCTCAAATTTTCAATCTGAAACATTTTCACAGCAGGAACAGCTGTGGAAGCACGGCGACTTTCACTGCTGTATTTTTGTGGGTATTAAAATGGTAACATGCAGTTTCCCTCTATTTTGGGCTACTTGGTGACAGCGATACAACAGACATAGAATCACCTTTTAAGTTGATATGGTGAGCAGTTGTTTGTTCACACATCCAGCAGTTACGGAGCAACATTTCTTTAGGGTCTTGCTTCTGTCCACGTGGTAAATTTTCACTTTCTTTTAACACAGTTTTTGGTCTCTGCAAACTCCTGAGAGAAAAATCTGCCTCTTTAGCGACCAAATGTTCCAGTATGTTTACCAGCTAGTTGCTAAATTTGTCTGTCTGGATTTAAAACCAGCTGCCTGCTAAACTTTGCATTGAGAGTTTTGTGAGTGAAGAAAAGCAGAACAGTTTTGGGCAGCTCAACAATGAGCTGAAGCTCCCTATAGAGCTCTGTAGCGCTGAAAGGAGCTGCTGATTCTGCTGCTAATTCTTTATGCATTCATTACTCCGAGCGAGCCTTTTACATTGTCGCGTTGCTTTCACATAACTTGTTGACAAATCATCTTAACTCAAGGTCATGTGACCGTGTATAGGACATCAATCTGCCTAACGTTACGATGTAAATGATGTTTACATTGCATTCTATTTCAAGTTACTTTTGTTCCACCCATCCATGAAGCTTATCCAAACACACATTGGACGAGAGGCAGGGTACATCCTGAACAAGTCAACAAGTTATCGCAGGTTTACTCTTCTAACATCAGATCCATCCATTTATTCACATTTTTAAGAAAACAAAAAGTCGTATAGATGATTAATCCAGACGTACTGCCTCTGTTACTGTTTTTGTTGTGTGGTTGAACCATTCAACCACTTAATACCAAATGCACTATGGACTATCATGCGAAAGGGAATGCTGCATACTGCATACTGTTGATCCAAAATTACTTCCAACTATCACACATTGTTATATGAGGATCTTTTTCACAAGATGGATGTGTTTTTTTTTTCATTTGCAAAAATATTTACTAATAATCCCAAAATGTATCTTGTTGTTGGTATTATTGATTTAAGTTCAGTTCACAAAGTTAGTTTCTTCTGCCTGGACTGTTCCCTTAAATCTCTGGCATATTTCTCCACCTCTCTCTCTTGGCCAAGTGTCTCCCACTGCGAGGAAGCCTATTTTGGAGCTCCCACTGGGTGCTTTATTATATCGCCCCATACTAATTTATCCTCCCTTACCAATTAATTTGGAGCAAGTTATTCTACTGGGACAAAGGTCAGTTATTTTCTGAAAGAGGCTGCTGATGGCCTAAATCACTTTTAGTTCAAGGGGGAATGACGGGTAAGACAGTCCCTGCTTCAACTCATCACTCAGACTATTTTAAGACGAATCAGGTAACTTTGAAATTCTATGGAAACCTATTACTTCAAACTGAAGAAAGTATTTAAAGAATACCAGCCAAGTTAAAAGATGTACAAAGAGATTTTGAGCTTCTGAGGACAGTGGAAACAGGTTCATCATGCTTTTGTCTTGAAAACAACTGCCTGCTGGTGACAATGATTAGAATGAAGTAACCATGAAGTTACAAAAAAATTGATTATCGCATCTTTAGAGTTTCACTAATCAATACTTCTGCATTAACATGAATATATTGTCGCATTAACATTGAAAATTATGAAGTGCAATGTGAAATGGTTCACTCAACTCTATGTTTTATAGCCTTTCAGCTCATTGTTTTGATTTGAGCTCCAGCTTTATCAAGGCTCTCACCAACATCATTGCGAGCGACAGCAGGCAGCTGGCAAAGTTATCCACCAGCTTGTGTGAAGCATTTAACAGCTAAAGAGAAAGATGTTTCCTTTAGGAGTGAGTGGAGACAAAACAAAGCTAAAGCACCAGTGTTGTGGCCACATTTTTACAGAGACATGTCTCCACTTCAAAGTCTCGGATCAAAGTCACTTTACAGAGCGCAGGACTACAGCAGGACGAGGAGAGGTGGACTCTGTGTTTGGTTCAATGACGCTTGGCGCCCAAATGCGGTCAAAGTGGATTGACATATGCAGACTTGATTATCATTGCTATCTTTTTGCTCCTGTTTACATTTGCCCTGATGCAAATTCAAAAAAGACACTATGTGTGTTATTGTTTAACGTGTTTATGTAGCCTATTTTACAAAACTGTATGTATATTCTGTGTTTGTGTAGAATGTTTTTTCAAACATTCATTTTGATTTGCAACTATGCATTGTATAATGAACCTTGAGTTGAATACTAATGTTACTCCGTGTTTGCTGGATGTATAATAGCCAATTGTTTGCTAACAGATTGTCAATATTGTGTTTACAGCTATTCAGTGAGTAGTCAAACCCATCCACCATAAAGAGCATTTAATCAATCTTTTATGATTTGTAAAATATGTCCAGAAATCCAAGGTAGCTCCAAATTTTAGAAGGCAGCATAGACAGAGTAACGGACAACTGCTAGCATTAGCTATTTAGCTCCGTTAGCCAGGCTGTTACAGTAAGTGGCCATATTAGCTGACTAGTGCTCACCTGGACCTCAAACTCATATTACACTCACATACACTTTAATATCTCACAATCTGTGAGGGAAACACTATCATACTAATGCTTCATATAGTGCAGTGTTGTATTACGAGACAGGACGGGCCGGAGTTAGCTGGTTAGCATACTGACTTCAGTAGACATACCTGTAACGCAATACCTGTCATAGACGTCTTTTGTCATAACTTTGACACTTCAGATTGATCACATTCTGTTAAACATATGTTGGCTAATTTTTTGACTGCTTGAAGCCAAAGTCCGTGTCATGTTTTACAAATTGCTCCCTTAAATGCTTTAAATAACATGTATGTCCTCTGTGGATAGAGGATTTGCTAGTTTCTCTGATGCTTTATTCAATCCTATCTTGTATGATCCTTTTGGATTCATTTATTAAGTTGTTGAACCCATAACTAAAGCTTATTTTACACCATTTGAAATTCATCTCTCATCTTGATGCAACACACTGATCTAGCATGTTAGACCCAAATCTGTCTGTCCAAAGAACATTATTTAATACGCGAGGATGAATCTGTCCTTATTACTGACATCTAGAGGTGCCTTTTGGAGCATACACAAAGCTTAATCTCATGCCTTACTTAAACTTAATAGCAAACCTTTCGTGAGTGACGATATCTTGGTTACACAGCAGCTTTTTCTGTTTTGTTTTTTAAAAAAAAAGGTATTTAAACAGACTGCGTCACAGGCCTGAAGCCATTAACGCAACTAAATACAACAGCCATTTTCGCAACAGCAGCCCATCCACAACACTCAGGGCCAAGGACACCTCTCCCACTCATTCCTCCATTCATTCAAACCATAACTGGCAATAAGTCAAGCCAACGACCCCGTGATTCAGACTCCTTGTAACGAGAGGACTGTACTAAATATAAACCGGGGGGGATTAGGCCCTTTTTTTTGCAGCTTGTCAAACACAAAGCTCCTGAAGGTGCTGAAAACAGGCCTGTGTGTATCTAGGAAACGGCCTCTGCCAAAATGGGAAACAAACCGCGCTCTGTGCTGCTCTCCAGAGCCTTATGTAAATGTCCCGGCTGAGTGGGGCCTAATTGACATCAACTGGTGGCCCCGGCCAGACTGAAAATGATGAAATTGTTCCACCTTGTGACCAACATATGTTTGCTTTCAAGATCATAACTGAGGATCCTTGTCTGACCTGTTTGTATAGGTTTTGGCAGTCCAGTAACGTTGGAAAGTAAACTATTTACCAGAAATGAACATTTTTGTTGAGTAGAAACACACAAACTGGTAAAACAACACAACTGAATGAGACTGCTTTGCCTTGTTATACAGAGAAGGAGGTTAAACATAAATACAGAATCCCAGATACAAGATGTCAGAGGAGAGCCAGGCATACAACTGTAAACATACAAAAAATGTAACACCTGCATTCTCGCTTTCTTCCAGGAGATGGCAGCAGAGATCAGTGCCGTCAAAACATGTTGCAGCACGGATCGAATTCCAAAATCTGCGTCTTGCATAGTGAAAGAGGATGTGGGAAAGTAAATATGTCCATCATTATCATCAGCTGACAACGTGCTGCAGTGATACCTGTAACAGAGGCATTTGAATCCTATGAGACCTGTTTCAGATTTACTTCACCTACTATTGCAGAGGATGTTTGCTCCCTGCACTGTCGTCATTATATTTACAGATAACCCATGTTAAGTTTCGCTTTCCACGGATCTTGTTGTGTCTGCGTGTTGGTTTATGAACTGCTACTCATCTCTTGGTTTTGACGCAGCTTGATGTTTGAGGAAGTTCTTTTGTTCTGCATTTCATATTTAATATGTTGATATTGAGTCATTCCCAATGACACCATACTTTTCACACACGTAGAGACCTGTAGCAAACCGAACAAACAGAGCAAAAATGGGCATGTAAAAGTAGCTAAGGCAAATTAAATGAAAACAAACCGATGGACAAAAAGGTTGGAGGATAGATCAGAGATTTGGGATTCTGTTACCTCTCTGTGATACTTTTGATAATGTGTTTCCCTGAAGGCGAGACAGAACAAAACTCCGAATCAAAAGAGGAGAAAGTATTGAGTGGAAAACGTTTTCAGACATATACTTTTTTCTTTACATGTATTATATCATCTGTGTATGATTTATTCACTAGAAATTGCTCACTGCATTTTTAACTGACCACCCAGGATCAGCCACTTTTCTGTCATCTCATGTTTGAATGAAGGTCCTTTCCTACATCTGCACATCTACCATTCACAGCAGTCTTACAAAATGAATTACGAAATCAATATGACGTTCTCCTTTTCACTTTACACTTTACGTTAGAGTTTGACCGATGTTGTTAATCGGACTCTGCTTTATGTAACCTCGTGTTACGCCAAGATCTTCTTAAAACTCTGAATAGATCAAATAGATATATACTTTTTTCACTAGACATAAATGGTTTATTCTAAATAAATAAAAATCTTTGCTTATGTTGACAGATATGCTGCAAACTTATGAGAAAAGTGTCAGTCTTTATATGTAAAATATATGTTTTTAGAAAGGGAAGTTCAGCACTGTCAAAGCTGTATTATTGCATTATTGAACCAACAGGAGGAAATAGATCAGAAACAGAAACAACAGACAGAACATAAATGTTAAAAACACGTTGATAATGAAACCACCGCAGTTTCCGAGTTGACTGTCAAATCAGCAACATGAAATTCATAATCGCCGTGACCATAGGCACATTGTTCCACGTTGTCCATCCGTCCCAAAATCTCCTGGACGGGATATCTCAGGAATACCACCGACTTCAGGTTGAGCTGATCAGAATCTGGTGGTTAGAAATCAAAGGTCACTGTGCCCACCTTAAAACTGCGCCAACTGTAGAGATCTTCTGTGCTGCTGGGTTGAACATGCGTGCGAAGCATCCACGTTTTACAATTTGTAGCGTCTTTGCAGCAGCATCCATATTTTAACGATCATTACTGTCATGGCTGCAACACATACAAGGATTTTTGTTTTTGTATCTCTCAGTGAACTTACACACAAATAAACACACAGCAGTAGACCGCCTCAAGACTAAATTGGTTTTGCTGATATTGATCTTCAGATGGATGTCATCAGCATGTGATGAAGTGCTCTATCAGTGCTCTGTACGCTGTGCTCTATAAAAATAGTCTCTAAATGAAGACGGCATGTTCTCACTGGGAATTATTCACTGGAATCCTACACGTTAATAAAGTGGCTTCCATTACACTTAATACTTATATTACGTTTGCTCAAAGTTCACGATATATATGAGACAGGGCATATGTAGATGTTAACCGATTTAAGTGCTGTGTATGTGTTGCAGGCCCAATTTCTCTTGAGGCGTGTTCCTGGTAAGTCTCGTGGGGTTTGGGGCTGTACCACTGTCAGGTTGAATGGGGGCTCTCTCACTGACATTTGTTGCCCTTAAAGGCCGCAATTCGTAAGTCTGCATTTTTGCAGACATTGCCCAAGAACATTACCCACAGTTCATAGCATTTTTAACTTAAAGTGAAACTCTCGCTAAAATGCAACCTAGGATTTTTTTGTGAATATATATGAGTCAAACCTTTGTGTAAAAGCATAATTATGACGAAAGAGGCACTTTGCAGATTTACCGTATTTTCGTTTTCGGGTCAAACTCATTTTCAATGGGAGTGCTGCGGCATTTTTTAGAAAACATTATTTGTGTACACAAACAATGTTCTCAGTGCTCATGTTCATGTGTAGAGACTCTCGTGATACGAGGAGCAAAGTTTCATGTGTCGAGCCCTCTTAGTGTTTAAAGATAGCAGTTTTGATGCTATCACAGTAGTGCCCGTAGCCCTCCCATTTAAAATGAGTTTAACCCGAAAATGAAAATATGGTAAATCTTAAAAGTGCCTCTTTCATCACAATTATGCTTTTACACGAAGGTTTGACTCGGATACATTCACAAAAAAAGGCTAGGTTGCATTTTGGCGAGAGTTTCGCTTTAAACATATGGTTAGCATGGTGCTCTTAAAGCTCCAGTGTGTAGGATTTCAGGGGATTCAGAGGCTGAACTTGAATTTTCAAAACAATGTTTTCATGAGTGTTTAATTACTTGAAACGAAGACATTGTATTGGGTGTTTTTTTTTAATCCTTAGAATGAGCTTTAATGTCCACAGAGGGAGCTGGAGTCCACCATGTTGCACCACCTTGTTTCTACAGTAGCCCAGAGTGGACAAACGAACACCAGCTCTAGAACGAAACGGAAAATTAATTTAAGTTATGTTTTTGAAACATTATGGAACTTTCCCTGAAACCTTCATCTAAATCTGTTTACTTCGTGTATATGAGTGCTTTTGTTTTCTTATTTGTATTAATATATGTTTAGTAAAATTAATAGGCCCAAACCAACAAGGGGTCTCATTCCAATTTATACCAATTTGGCCCCCTTGCAGCTGCTCTCACTCAAACACTTAGCAGGTAACGTCAGCTAAGTCTGTGAGGCTTCAGGTCTTCAGGCCTTATCCATTGAGACTGGGCCCCCCAAGTCAAAGTTATTACTACATTTACACTCTGTCAGTTACCCCTGAAACACCACTGGGTGGCAGTCTTTACTTATTTTGCTTTTATTCAGGTGGACAATGAAGGATTTTGGTTGTAATTGTGCAGACACTCCTCTAATCAAATGTTTCAGTGCCAGTTTGTTTGGATCATTAGTCAATCTCAGCATCACCTGACTTTGAATCAATCCATCATAGACGCACCATCATGTGACTGGTTACTGAAAATCATTTCAGCTTAATACTAATAATTCCCAACACCCCCTCAGTTGTCTTCAGTGAATTTCCATTCAAGTGAACTTAAACAGCTTCTGGAGGACCACACTCTGGAGTTGCGGGTGGTGTCCAGGAGTTACTGTGGCGATGTGTGGCTAATGCCCACACAGACCATAAGCCCATTATCCAGTCCAGATGAGGGGGCACGATAACACCCTGAGTGACAGGTCTGTGGCAGCTGTGTGGTGAGGGAGGCCCCCCCCCCCCACAACCCCACCCCTCGTCCCTGAGTGTCCGTTCACAGAGGGAGGTGTTTGTTACTGTGTGACAGCTGTCACGGCCCCCTCGCACCCTCACCCCTTCCTCCAGCACCAGATTTCCACATCATTACCTCTCACCATAACCTGCTGTCCCCTGAAACCTGTCAATAAGAGGAGGAATCTCTGCATATAAAGAAGGACTTCGGCGCTGTGATTAAAGTCAAGTCAATGAATGAGTCATCAGTGATTCTCAGAAATAAATTGAATCCTCCAAATTAAGGCGCAACGAAAAAACGCAATCGGCGTGATCCAAAACGGGAGCCCCAAAAAAATAAACACAAAAAAATGTAACACCTGCAAAAGTTCAAACCTTTTTCAACAGAAATTTTGAGAAACCAGATGTCTCTCGGCAAACAAGTCTGATTGACGGATGACATTTAGGAAGTGTAGTGCAAAAAAAAAAAAGACCCATTGAATAAGCACTTAACAGCAAATATGTGGCAATGTGCAGCAAAAAAAACATTGAAATAAGTTTTTTTCACCTGTTTTTTCTTTAACAGGAGTACACTTTCCTGCAGTGCCTCTGGATGACACATAACTGTAGAAAACTAAAAAATGGACGCCTTATTTGCCTGAATAGATTTTGATGCAGATCAACACATAAGACTTACAATAGTGAATGGTAAAAACAATAGCACATTCCGGTTTAGCAGGTACAGGGTTTGCTATCTTCATCATCTTAAGCCCTTAAGATCACACTTGATGTATTTCCCTGCAGGACGGGTCATTTCAACAGTACTGCTTACTGTTCTGCCATTGTGTCCTGTTTTTTTCACCAAACTCGCATTTCCTCCTGTAATCTCAGTTCTGTATGGAGCGACATCCTTGTATTATAATGTGGATCTCCTGAGTGTTTTTATTATGAGAAGGAGCTGCTTGTCCTACTTTTCTTCTTTTTATCAGCTCAGTGTGAAATTTGACTTTTGTGTGAAAATGGAGCAAGTAAAAAAATGCTTTTGCTGAAGTGATAGAAGGAAACAAGCTCACATCAACATATAGGCCTACTTTATGATAACAGAGAATACAGTACAGACGCCATAAAATGTCACCAAATGTGCTGTTAATGTGTGTAATGTAATGTCGCTACAGGTAGGGGTTTTTATTTTCTTTACAACCCCGTGTTTTGCCAGTAGTTTACAATTTAGTATACTGAACTACAGTAGTTTCTGTTTGCTGTATAGACAGTCACTGGATCACTTCTCTACCAAAGAAAATGTAAAAACCTGATTATCAGGCAAGGGCTGGGGTGGGAGTTAATGACATCCTCTGAAGGTGTAAGTCACACTGAATTATGTCAACACATTTTACGTCTGTGTGTTAAGATGTCAGTTACGACTCCAAGAAGAAGTCTACAGCATCATGTAGCATTTTTAAACCTCACGCAGAGGTTTTTAGGCTCTCTTTGTGGACTCTCTTTGTGGTCCTTTGGAATGCTGGTAATTTCCTAGTGCCATCTGGAACAATCATGTCGTAGATGAGATGCTTAGAATTCCAAGGATCAGTAAAGTCTATCGTCAGTACAAGATTTTGTGCCAATCTAGATGTCGAGATGTTGACATTTCATTGGATATCACAGTGGCAGCTTAGCCCAGGGCTAGAAGTGTTCCTCAGACCCTCCCGAGCCCCGGGCTTAGAAAGCTTTCACACTAGCACAATCCTGCCACACTCCAAAGTGGAAAAAAACTCAGACTTAAGCTTTGGAGCAGAGTTATCCCTGAGATCGTGGGGTTGAATGGTGCCAGTGTGAAACGGGGCTGAAGTAAACAGCAGAGTAGTCAGGCATCATTCTAGGCCGCAAACATCAGTTGCATGTTCCAACAGACATTGAAACCAGGGCAGTGACAACCGTATGGCCCCAGTAAATCCATCAAGTGGTAGTGCAGCTAGCGTGGAAAACGACGAGGAAGAAAAAAATACGTTACACCACATTATCTAAATTCTTCCCATTGTTTTTTGCTCTAATTCTACATTTTTTTCTTGCAAAATACTGGATTTTTCTTTTACCTCTGCAGGCTCCACTGTTAGGACATAAACTACGGTTAGAGCTCACAAGTAGCTGATCATTTTAAGGGGTCGCAAACGTCCAGGAAAGTTTGAATCCGCTACAGCAGGTTAAGTTGTCTTGCCATGTCCATTTTTACCGGTTGAACGTTTAAATATTAAATCACATGGCCATCCTCATCCAAAGATGGTAAATGGATGAAATTTGCAGAGGGGAAGATCACTGAGCTGGCGCTGAGGAAGCACAGACACAGGCGTGGGGGTTAGGCAGATCATTTCAAAGAGAGCAGATGTGTTTTTTATGACAGGATGAGTCACAGACAAAGCTGATGGACACGTCAGTTCTTCTGCATACATACAGCATGGCCATATTTCATAACGACTACTCCGGGTAGGATGATATTGGCTTTACTAAAAAACCACATCTCTTCCTGTCTTGTCATGCATCCTGAATGTGATGACTGTGTCACAGCTGGATTTTGTAAAACTGGAACCAGTTTACTGAACAGGGCGCGGCACCAATGTCCGGATTAATTTAATGAAAACATTCCACAAGTGTCAGTGCTGCAATCGACTCTCAATTACCCACAAAGTCACTCCGAAAACAGAATAATCTTTCATTTGAAAGAAGTCAGCAGTGAGACGGTTTCATAAGAGAATAAACGTCTCCCCCCAAGGTCGTAAATGCCACGCAGGATTCTTTTCTGTCAGTGTACAATACATTTCTGATTGCCAAGACACGGACTATGCCTGCACTGTCTCCTTACCGCTCTGTAACGCAGAACAAACTGATACGGCACAGAACAGCCTGTGAGTCATATTATGAGTTCCTGAGTCAGCACAGCACAGAAGGTCCTTTAATCAGAATTCAAATCTGAAAAATGTCTCTTCTTGTCTATTTCAAGTGCGAGTTCAGATATGTGTGCGGTATGAGAACCTTTGCTTCTTTAATCCACTGCTTTGTTCAGAGATCACTTAGGAAAGAGCAACTCCACAATGAACTGTACTACTTTTTCCTCACACCTGAGCAGGTTCATCGTTCACTTTATAAAAGAGGATCTGAAGGTTTTCAGAGTTTGCGGGAGAGCGTTTTTCTTATCCGATCCTGAGTAGTGCAGAGGAATCCAGACGGTCCGACGGATGAGTCACAGGTTGTGCTGCTAATTCAGGGAGGAGGTTAATCCAATGACGGTAATGGCAGTCCTTCCTGTGTGTACCACCGTCCTGTTGATTCATGGCCCGCTTTCCCGCAAAAGTCCCTGGCGCTGTCACCCTATACCACACACACACCCACACACACTCAGTGTGGTAGAGGTGTTAAAAAACGTACAGGGTTTCTCAGTCCCTGGTTACGATACCCCCCCAAAAATGTGCCTACTTTATACTTCTGTGCTATCTAGTTGCATCCACACTTGCATAAGCAGACGAGGAAACAAAAGTCAATGATGCATCTTAGCTCACAGCCACATAACAGCCACATATTACACATATTAGCTCCTTAGCCTGCTAGTATCTGTCAAGGTTAAGCTGGTTGTTTGACCTGGCTAGCTGGTTTTTACAATGTTCGCTCAGACCCAACGTAATTAGACGGTTTAATTTGACAGCTTTATTAAAGTTAATATAAAACCAGATGAATAAAAAGGAGTCAAACACAGTAATGGTCTTTGTCAACCATTCACCTTCTCCAGGAAAGCCGGCAGCGACAGGCACGGATTGGCTAACGTGCCAGTGAGTCAGTCCACTTTGTTCATTTCGGTTCAAAGAGCTGTATTCACTAGGGCCCAAATAGACCTTTTCCCATGAGATAACATTGTGAAAGAAGTGGCTGTAAAATTGTGGATAATTTTTTGCTTCACATCCCGGGAAAAATGACTCATTTTGATAAACAGCAGCTTGCAAAGGAATGAACGATGATCGGAACACAGCGATATGTCCAGTTTTAGTACTGTCACCAGTGAGGAGTAGGGAGTAGGGACGATCATAGATGTCATTTACACTGGGGGGGTGCTGGGGATATTATGTCCCCACCACTTTTTGAAATGACCAATTTTTGTCCCCTTCACTTTGACTAAAGCATTGTTAAAATGGGCCAAAAAAAAAAGCTTGCAACAGCAAATAAGAACTCACCAATGAGATGAACTGAATTATGATGCATTCTGCTTTTTTCTGCTGCTGTAATTATCTACGCCGACCTCAGAAAATCACCTCATTACATTACATTTTCCACTGAGCCCTTATGTCCCCACCACTTTTAAACACAGACCCTTGGAGACAATAGTGAATAAGTGTAATCACTAACCATCAAAGATTCCTTGTTCCCTATTCCCAAACCTGAAACACAATGGCAACACTATGATGGAGGTGATGGATTTGTCACTGGGTTCTCTTAGATCTATCTTGAAAAAGAGTGGCCACCGGTTGGGACACGATAAACGAGTAATGGCATAGAATAAGAACAAATCACGGTGCTAGAAGTAAGTGCCTTTTCTTTTTTGTTAACCTTGCTTTTCCCCGTGCTTTTGTCCTGTATAATTCCACTCTGCATGACTCACCGAGCCAGCATGAAGGTAGCCTGGCACTGATTCTGTCCAAAAGAAAAGGTTAAAGCATTGTGATTCAGGCCCTGAAACACCATTACAAGCAAACAAGCTTGTAAAGTCTGATGCATATGGTGTGTGTGTGCGCGCGTGTGTGTGTGTGTGGGGGGACTGAATGTGTATTCACTTACACATTCTTCGTGGACGTGCATTGTGTGAGCGGCAGCCTGAGCACCAGGGGGCATTACGTCGAGATATTCTATTTCATCTGAGCTGTGGAGGGAAACATGGACCATAATTATTTCAGATCAGATATCACATTAAACACAGATTGTGCTAGATTTAATTAGGGGGTAATTAATTGCTGCTTTGATTAAAGGGGGTGGGGGGGATCATAGATACAGTCATTCCGGCTGATTCATTCAAGTGAATGTGGGACAGCTGAAAAGCCATTACTGGATGGCTTTAGCAGAGATTCAGCGCAGCGCTCTTTTCTGTCAGAGAGAGCCATTGATTTCTTCCCTGCTGATACCTCTCACACTGTGGCGTGTGTGTGTGTGTGTGTCTCTCTCTCTCTCTCTCTCTCGGTGTGCTCGTGTGTGTGAGTCACTCATCTCTGAGCTGGAGCTGTGAGCTGTCGATGAGATGAGTGGAAAACCTGTCAGAGAGTGAGGTGGCAGTTAGACACCACTATGGCCCGAGGGGAGTCGCGGGTGAGAAATGCATTGCCTCTCTGCTGGATTTTCGACGTCCTTCGTCAACTGGAATGAGACACTGAGTTAAAGGAGGACCTGTTTATATACAGCTAACATAGCGTTTGTTCCACTAGCATCCATAGTTGTGTTTTACCAATGGAGTCTTTGTTCGTGCGGTCTGAGAGCCGTAAACATGACATTTTTCTGGTCATATTTTACAGTGCACATTCAAAGTTAAGCACCCTACCATTTTATCCAAGTTAATAACAATGAATTCCTTTGTTAGCAGTCAGCTACTACAGATACTTAGCTATCATACTCGCAACAGTGCTGTGGCTGTTTCACTTGAAATGTTATATGGCCAGTGTCACACCACTTGTAATTCCAGTTTTGTGATGAAAAGGGAGCATATTTTAATATTTTGACAGGTAACCTTTACAAACATTTTCTGGTGAATCCAGTTTTGGAATAAAAATGGATGTATTTAAAGACACTGTTCGGGTATTTCAGTCAGTAAATGTCATCGTCAACCTTATAAGCACATATCACTCAACCTTGAAGCTTTCACATATTATGTTAAATACCCATGACCCTGATACCAAAACAGTTGGGAGTAAACCCAAACCAGTCAGTTATATTGGCCAACAACGGACTATCACAGACATACTGGAGACATATTGGTCATCAGCCTAAATATGGTAAATTATATGCCAATGTTGAAACTTTTTTTTACAGAATATAATTCAGAAGGTAATTTGTAATGATTAAATTCCCAATAGGTGAGATATTTTCATACCAATTTTCCTGACTAAAGAGAAAAATACAACTGCACACGAAGACAGGACAAGATTAATTGTTTGGTAACTCATGGTAAAATATGCTTAATGGGAGGCTACGGCTGACTGAGCTCAGTTGCCCTTTGTGACCCCCCCCCCCCCGCCATAATCTGAGTTTGCAAGCATACTCCAGTCAGCTTCTTGGGCCACTTCACTCCACGGCTAACCAAACTACTTGCTCGCAGCAGCTAGTCACACCAGCCAAATAAAAGAAACAGCAAAGAGAAGAAAGTCTAGTATAGTGAGCAGCTGTTAGCGGTTATGCTGCCAAGCCAGTTTTCGAGAGACCTTCAAATTTTGGTAATTTCTTACAAATTACACCTTTAAACAGTAAGGGTGTGTTCACACTATGTCCCTACCAGCAGTCCAAACGATCTCAGAACAAGCATTTTTTTTGCACGTGAAAAGTGAAAATGTACAGAATGAACACTCAGAACTCAAACCCCTGTGAAGCAAACCACACTTCAAATCCCGGAGGTTTACCTGCGCACTGTGAACACAAAGTGCTCCAGGCTCACTTTGCCCTTTTCCATTGTATTTATTCATAGATGACAGATGCTCAAAAAAACCAAAAAAACCCAGCAAGGCATGTTGATGAGGAGTAGTTTGTTCTGTGAAAGAAACCACTGTGTTTCACCAGAAATGAAGCAAAGAACACATTAAATGCCAACTGTCCACAACGCACAGTAATGCTAAGGTTCACCGCCGGTCTGAGCTTCAGGGGAACTAAAGTTTAACAGAAAGAGAACTGACGCCTGATTCAAGCTAAAGGGAACCAGAGAGAGAACTGACCCTTCTTTGAAATGAACCAGTCTTGTACCTATACTCTTGATACAAAGCCAGGTTGTAATGTGTGCAGAATAAGGCTTAGCAGTGTCTGGAATAAGGGGGGGTTTCCCTGCAAAAGGCGATAACTGTGCGGACCCGCGTGTGGCTCCAAAACCTTAATGCACCGGCCAGCGTCAGCGGTGCCTTCGCAGACGTGCACATTTTCATTTTCCTCTCAAACAGCCCCTCCAAATTCTTTGGAATCAGGGTTGTTAACAACAAGTGGCCTGGAAGAGAATTTCAAGAATGATTCGCAGATATTTTTCTTTGCTTGTAATATCATATCTGACCTTCATCCAAAGTGACTGCGAACATTTCCGAGAAGGCACCAGAGGGAACCGAAACCTCAAAGACGAACTCGATCTGACGCCCCGAGGCACGAGGCAGCTATTATGGACGAAGATTACACTTGTTATCTCACAAGTACACTTTGCCTTTTTTGTTGCCTAAATTCATGTTGACGTTTCACTCGAGTTGGAGCGTCCTTGATGAGGCGGTGATAGCGGGACCCCCCCCCTCCTCCTTTAAAAAAATGCCTGTGCATTTCACATGGAGAGACAGAGATAATGACTGTGCAGCTATGGGTATGAATGCACACATTGGCATTTCCTCCCTCCGGGAACACAGCCCGCAATCAAGGCCTGAAACACTGACTCATCAAGGCACGTACTGTAGGGAGAGAGGATGGGTCACAGAGACGGAGAGGAGAGAACCAGGGAGCCAGAACTTGTGATTTGTTCGGTACATTTATCGTTTCTTCACTCTCAGATGTTACCTTCGTGAAAGCGCATCGAAGGGGGGTTGAAAGGGTTGAAAGGGTTTTCACGCGCTCCCCGGAGCAGATGTCAGCGTGCTTTTCCAGCTGTGGGACGCGAATGTGAGGTACGAGCTGTGGAATGACATTAGCGGCTTCGTTTACCCACTGTGGGGAGGGCGTTGGCGTGCAGAAGACTTAGCAAGCTGTGGTTATTATTCTCCTCTGGAGCACCAGCTGATGCTGATCTGCCATACAAGGCCAAAGAATGTCAAAAATGAGGGAGAGCAGGGAGTGTATGAAGCGAGCTCTCTCGCCTTCCCATCTACTTTACGTGAGCTCGCATGGAGGCAAACTCCAGGCACCCACATGTGCACACTCACACAGAAATATTGAAGAATCAACAGTTCCCAGGCCTCGGGAGGTGGAAGCTATGCAAACTCAGCTGCTCTGACTTACAGTAAGCGAGTAAGCTCCTTGGCTTAACCACAACCTGAGTACAGATCTGTTTTCTTTTCTTCCACGGAGCTGAGCTAAGACCGTTTGCACAGACCCCCAAGCACTGGAGGCAAATCTTGCTCGGCTTGTGCCATGTCTTATTGTGTGATTTTTATCTACAAGAACTATTTGTGTCTGTACCCGGGCTACAGTCAAACCACAGGCCTTCAGGGAAAGCTATTCATATCGGCCTCCAATGTAACAGCTCCATTTGAGACACAAAGTCCACTCAACGGAACGGGTGGATCATTTGCGGTTGCATTTATACCCTCCTGCTTGCTTTGACGCGCCCATTCGTGACAATGACCAATTGGACACCGCCTGCTGACCTTTGAGGGAACAGTGAGACTTGAGGAAGTTATTATGTTAGCTGTAACCCTGCTCTGCTGGAGGGCTTCACAAATTGATGCGTCATGGTTTTTGTAACAGTGAGAAAAGAGCGGCTGGTACAGCCATGTTCCCTTGATTTAAAGGGTAGATACACTTTTTTCCCCCAGTATATGTCAACAACATGTGCTCACTGTATATGTATATTGAAACATGTCGTCCCTTCCAAATTTGACAGCGACGCAAGAGACAAAATTCACGGTGACACACAGGAAAATGAACCAGAAAGGCAAACTCACCTACTGCCAATGAGAAAAGGAGTCGATTGCCAGTCTTTAACGGTTGCAATTTTGATGTCAGTGGCATTTGTGTGTCTCTGCTTCCATTAGCTAAAGTGGAGCCACTCGATCTCAGACTGCTGAAGACTCACGCTGGCATGAGGCTAGATGCCTGAACTTGTCGTAGTAGAAATACTTCAGTGTAAAATATACTCCACTGCAATCTAAAGTAAAAGCACCTTGTATGCAGAATGTCCTCTGGGTTCATCTATTACTTTGCATAGCAAAATACTGACTGCTAGTTAGGAGGAGAGGCACAATGACAGCGATCGACAGCTTCAGTGGATATGTGTGTTTTTTTTCCTTAAGACACACTTACAAAATGAGTATCCTTTAACTGTGTGATTTTACTGCCAAGTTAGAAAGATCAAGTTGTCGTGATATCACAAAGCGTCCATAACCGCACACTGACTGACAAGATGTCTTATCGGGTTTTGCACAATAGCTTTTCTCACTGCTTCAGGCACACTTTGGTTTTGGTCGCTCACTGCTGGATTAGGCAACCGGCTCTGGGAACCGAAATCGAACAGTGGTCCCATGAGAAGAACCTCAGATTTACATTTCACTGCAGCTCTTACAGCCTCACCACACCCATATCAGTATTGGAAATGAAACTCTGGGAAGTCTTGTCTGTTCACACTGTGTGTGCTTTCAAACATGCCAATAATTCAGTTCTAATCAGATTGAAGGATGATGTAAAATGTAAAAATCGGCATGAGTAGCTCTTGTTTTAAGAGAACCTTATTTTATTGGATGTAGACATATTACTTTTTGTGTGTTGATTCTGCACCATAGGTCCTGGAGTGAGCCTGAGGGAAGGAGGCGTATTCATACATCAGCATGAGACAAAACAAGCGTCAGGTTTCAAATCAACAAGTTCTGGAAGGTTTCCTGTCGGCTTCAGCTCAACTATCCAGACATAAATCTGATAACTGAACACATCATCTATAATCAAACAGGTTAATCAGGTTGTTCACATAACACCAGTCACTGCTTGCACAATGTAATGTTAGAAAGTGCATGTTATTTAAGGCTTCGTACTTCCACTCTCAGCTCTACAGTAATGTCACCTTCGCCTCCAGCCTCAGTAATCACAGTTCTTTTTCATCCTAATTTCTAAAAATCAGATCAGAGCCTTCACAAGATCGCATAAGTGAGTCGCTGTCATTTTTGGCAGCTCTTCAAATAGGTGTGCATTCACCTAACGTTAGCCAAGCTGAGGGACTAGCTAATGTCGCTAACGGTTATCTGATTGCGAAAATGAGGCGATTATCAAAATTATCCAAAATACTATAAACAAAAGCAGATGGCGAATACTATTAATAGTGTGTCGGCTGCATAGTTATCTGTTAAAAGTGGATACTTAAAGCGAAACTCTCGCCAAAAAGCAACCAAGATTTTATTTGTGATTGAATATGAGTCAAACCTTCGTGTAAAAGCATAATTACGACCAAAAAGGCACTTTTAAGATTTATTGTAGTTTCGTTTTCAGGCAAGCTAATTTGAAGATGAAAAAGCACTGAGAGATGATCATAACGATGGAGGCGATGATGGTTATTCACTTTACTTTTCACAGTTAACCTAGCACTGTGATATTGGCTTGTCACCCAGCTAAGTTAGCATTAGGTCACTATGGCTCTTGTTTACTTGTAGTGTTTGGAAGAGCTGCCAGAGATTAAAGGGACTGACGTAGGCCGGCTTGCAAAAGACAGCAGTAGAGTCTTCATTTTAGCAGCCACCTAAGCTTGCTGACCGGCTGCAGGGGTGATTATCAAAACGTGAAAAAAAAACTGCAGAAAACACTGAACAAAAACGTCTTTAAGGATGTAAAAGGGCTGTTATCATGGTTGGAGTGTGGGCAACGTGACTGTGAGGTTGACACAGGAAGTAAAGGTGAGAGCGTGTGAAACGGATGCATACGCCAAACTACCTTTGCGCAAGTAGAGAAGTGTCGTGCCTGTGATTGTATGCAACGCTGGCTATGAACAAGGAGACTATACAAACACTCTGATCTAGGGTGTTAACATAATGTGGTGATCCCGACTGAGGCCATTTTCATTTTGGCACCTGTAGCCGCTGAGCCTCGCCCCATTATCAGAAGGCGCTAATCCACTGGATCCTGTTAACCTCACACACACACACACACACACACACACACACACGAGCATTGGACCCCTTTAGCCATAACCCCCCTTCCGAGTTAATTAGATTGCAGTCTGTTCAGCGGAGAGGGAGAGTTTTGGGAGCTATCCGGGGCTCCAGTAAGCGCCTGTTGTGGTGCTGCAATGTTAATAGTCCTGGATTAGTGAGACAATGGAGGTGGTGCTGGGATCAAGCTGTGAGGAGGCAGGGTCCACAGATGGAATCAGCAATAGCTGCAGGGCCGCGCTGTGCACACACACACACACACACACACACACACACAGGGGACAAGGGAGTCAACCCAAATGTGCAAAGATGTGTGTATGTACACTTACACAATGCAAAAGCACATTACATTCACATTCACTCCAGCGCTAAAGATCACATGATCGCATTGCAGAACACATTCCAACCACAAATGTGAGCATAAATAACACACATTCACACATTTGTGTCAGCCTTCATCTCCATAGACACATTATCATATTTCACAATCACAGACGGAAACATTTCTGACAGAATTCCCGAACCAGATTCCACACATAATCTGATTGTACAGATCACAGAGGGGAACAGTGCCTGTGTGTTTGTGTGTGTGTGTGTGTGTGCACTTTGACTCACTGTGTGTGAGTCGATGATCTTGGAATGTCCTTCTCCATTGTGCCTGATGCTATTGATGTTGGCGACATGCTGTGATTCAAAATAATAGACAGATACAGAAGGAGGGGACGCATGGAGGATAACTCTGACAAGCCATACAGAAAAAGAGACCAGAGGAGAGGCGATGCAGTAAATACCGCCACATGGAAGAAATGTGTGTGTGGACGGGAGGGAACAGCAGCAAGATGAGAGATGACAGATGGTGTGATAGGTTACATATTAAGATATTAACACATCCTGATCTGAGCGTGTGCCAAGAACCATCCCCCCCCTCCCCCTAATGTACATAACTCCATCCCACGCATTTCAGGTTAATATGTGTCAAACAGTAACAACGCTCACACAGCTCTCTGGGGAATAATCTGACGGGCACACACACACACTTCAGGAGAGGTTTTGGGTGGGGGGAAATTAAATGTCACCCCGTTGAGATGTGAATAAATAATCTAGTGTAGACCTGGGTTATTTACAAATGAGCCTTCAGGGTTTTATCTGCTCACATAACTGGCCCGGGGTGGGATCAGCTCGATGCGAAAAAACACCACAAAAGGAAGACTTTGGATAACTTAAAAAAGGAATGTTGCTTTCTTTGTGCTTGGCAGCTTGCTGATATATTTGTTGGCAAATACTGCCACGATGGAAGAACACTAAAGGCCAGAGTCCACCTAGAAAGCATTTTTAGAGACGTTTTTGTCCAACACTCCCTCGTCTCACAAAACAGATACTCTTCCCTTTTATCAAATGTGTCAACGCACGAGTACCCCGAGACCCCCTGTGGTTTTTAACTCCAAGTCTATTTGTCTTTCTCGGGCGAAATTAGTGACGCATAACCTCCACTGATGGCTGTTAAATCAACCAAATCATCAGCTGTTTATGTTGTAACCGACTGGCTCTTGGGCCGTGACAAATGTGGGAGATATATTTGTAATTTTCTTTTAACAGGAACACTTCACAGTATGAATAAATCAGGGATTACTTGATTAATAATTGATTGTAAATGAGAAATCCCTGTTTAACAGGCATCCAAGGACCATATAGAGATAATGGTGAGATATAAGAGAACAGATGCTATGTGAATGAATCTTTAAGTCATTATTAGTTCATAAAAATCTTTGAATGGACAAACTGACCAATTTCTTTCTAGTACAGATTCATTAACTTCTAATTAATCATTAAATACTATTTTTTGTGTACCTTCCAGTAAAGAAAATCATAATACTGAGTAGGTACTAAGTAGCCCCTCATTACTTTATGATTAGGATATGATACAGAAAATGATATCTAATGAAAAAGTAGTTATTTATCATTGAGTCTACTTGTTAACAACTCAGTATCATGTTTCACTTCACTTGAAGGTACACAAAAAGAGCAACTCACGATGAAGTAATTAATAATGAATTGTCACTAGTTTGTGGCACTTACTCAGCGTCTGATTCACAGTTAATCAGGATTAACTTAGTAAGAAACTGGTCATTATACTGATTTACAGATATTTATTGATTAGTCATTACTTAATGAGTCATCAATGTAGTATCTCCCAGTATGCTATCTAGTAAGTTATCATTATCTACTCTTTAGTCCTTTAATTACAGTTATTCAGGAATTAATTATTAACTACCAAGTAGTTTCTGATTGATTCCTCACTCCTTCTTTAGTAACTGCTGCAATAATATTAATATCAATGAATGAATTCTTGCTCTCACGTCTCCCTGTTTAAGCAATACTACTGACGCTGTGTCATGAAGACAGCGTTAGCAACATGGCTACCGCGAGAAGCCTGACTGCTGTCCAGAGCAAAAAACAAGAGTCTCAATTTGACCTAGAAATCCAAATCTATCAATCTGTCCTGGTGGTATGAGGGAACACATTGCAGCGGGGGAACAGATTGTGACACGACACCTGCGCTCTCCATTGAGTCAATGTCCGTCCACTCCCTCTTCTTCAACCTCCCTCTTTGCCTTTTTTGTCTCCTCCGTCAGCAGGGTTTTTTCTTTTGCAATGCAGAGAATCCATAGTTATTCCAGTCATTCCCCTGTTACCAAGGGATAGTGACCAAAGAAATCAATGCCTCTTGGTTGTGCAATGGCAGCTAACTTTGTGCCCTAATTAATCCAACCCCACTGCATTATGGAAGCGGGGCTTATAGGAAACGGTTCTACATGCAGGTGATGTTGTTTTTCAGCCATTATTCTGTATCAGTATTCACTTCAGGATGTTAAGTAAAAGCACAAACGTTGCCTTCGACAGTTTATTGTGGATTATAGGTAAGAGTCTGCAGCCAGTCTCCAGCTCTTAGTGACAGATCTGCCTTACGCTAACGTCATCATGCTAATTTGTGTGCAATAACGATGGTAAAATGTTCAGCAGGTATAATGTTTACCAGCAGCAGTGTGTCAGCATGATGACTTCTGCTTACTAGCCACAAAGAAAAATTGAGACAGACAGGAATGTCTCTGGTAGTGCAGCTATTTGGTCATAGACCAAAGTACTGAGCAAATGAAGATTTTGACCTGATAACCTGCTGCCAGATCAAAAGGCATGGAGCAATCACCCTGAGGGAGACTTATATATCCGGTTGTTATTGAGATACGTTACTCAAATCACACATTTCAATCTACTGCTGGTAATATTGGAAAAGTCAACAGGATTCATCCTCTGTGGTACATCAATGTCTGTATGGAAATTTTAAGGCATTTCATTGTTGCTGACTGGCTAACCAACCCCAAAATGCAGCGAAAAACACAGACGTTCTTGTTATAAAAGGAAATGTAAAGTTTGTTTTAATGTGATATGTGTAACGATCAGTGTCGCAAATAAAAATGTTCTTCTGCAGTTTCATAACTCCTTATCATTACTGTCTCTGTGTGACTGCTCTGGCTCTCGTTGGTATGGAGGCTTAGCAAACACAAAGGTGTGGTAAGTGCAATGTCTCCATGAATTTCCTGTTCCAAGAACACACTCATATGACGTTCAAGTGTGTGTTCTTATGCAAATGATGGCGAAACCACGCGTCTGTGTTGAACTGACTGGGTGAGAGGACAAATGGCAAGAAATGGTCATCCTGGCAAAACACTAGCAATGTTACGCAACTGTAATACAGGGCGTGTGGTGCTATTTGCAGTAGCTTAAGGAAGGTTTTGGTTTACGGCCCACAGTTTTCAGAATGTCAATCTTTTATGGATTTATGCAACAAAGTACATTGAGAGTACAGTCAAATACATTTGATGCAATTGTACTTTAGAGTATTCCTGTCACTTATGTTCACTGTTTTAGTTACTGGTTACTTTACGTTAAGATATAAAATGTATGAGGAGCTTATCAGATACAATACTTTGTTTTCAATCAGTATAGCCAAAACAACTAGGACCTAGAACGGCGCTCTGCCAAGGCCTAACAGTCCACTGAAGCCTGATGGCTTTCATCAGATTCATGGATTATTCCCTCAGAATTTAATGAAAGGGTATAAAAATGCCCTATCTGGCAATGTTAAAGAAAACGAGGAAAGATTCCTGGATCTGTCCCTTTCTCCAGATCTGCCCTAACAGTTATTGGGGACTATTCATCCTCCATCCAAGTTTCATGGAAATCTGTTGAGCGGTTTTTGTTTGGGTGACACGGTTTTTGTGTCACCCAAACCAACATTGGTAAAATCACAACCTGCTTTTCAGAGGTAATCAATGGATAAGTCAATTGAGAGAACATTGAATGGCAAACAAATTCACAATCATTTCAATTTGTCACTGATTTTTCGTCTTCCAAAATAAGAGGGTTTGCAGTCTTTCAGAGTTTTGAATCACCACGACGTCACACGTTTTTAGATTTTTAGTTTTTAGATTAGAATTAGGTGCAAACACTGAAAATATGGTTGGAACGCATTAAACAAAACACACACTGCAATATGCGGGCTGTGATCTGTTACTAAGTGTTAGTGTGCATCCCTTCTACGAAGCAGAACTGATGTGAAGCACTGTAGGCTCGATGAAACAAATCACACACTGAAACGTTGACCAAAGGAAAATTATAATGCCGTATCAAAACAAGAAGATTCCAGTGGACGCTTTAACGTCTGTGAGCAATTTGCGTCAAGAGTCATTCGAAGCCTGTTTCTGCTCGTTTCCATTCAAAGTCAAACATCACTCACGCCTGATCTCTCTGGCAATTTCACATTTAAGATGCATCTCGCTACCTGTAAATCCAGCATGACCTTTTAATTACGCCACTTTTTCATTTCCTTGGCAAACTGCATGAGCGCGCTTGATTGTTATGCAATCATTACTCAGCCCCGTCTACATTATCCTGTCATTTTGTTTTTTTCCACGCAGACACACAGACTCTCTTCCTTCCCATGGTGACACTGGCACACTGGTGGTTTAAAACCCTGGAGGATCTTTCGCCTGACTGAGGCTCCGGTAGAGGACACCACTACAGTTAGAGGACAATGGAGGAGAGTGGTAAACAGGAGGTTGAGAAGGAGAAGAAAGAGAGGGACAGATGGCAGGAGGACACATAAGACCGAGACAAAGGCTTCATTAGATCGTCTACTGTTGGAACCATTCCCTGAAAATGACGACAAATCATCATGATTCATAAAAGTCCACGTGTGTAAAATTAACCATGCAGGGATGCTGAGGAATCGCTCATGATTTCCTCCATGTTATATATCTCTGCATGAGAGCCCATCCCCCTTTCGTGCCTGCAGTGAGAGCAGGCAGGCTGGTAAAGTTGGGGGCAGGGCGCTCTGTTTCTTTGATTCTCTGGAGCCTGCTGACAGCTGCTCGCTGAGGCCTGGGGCTGCTGCCTACTGCTGGGCCAGAACCACAGCCACATCCTGGAAGATTCAGCAAGGATCTCATGCACGCTCACGGCCGAGAAAACGACCACAGACCGGGGCAACCTGAAATAAAGACGGCCTTGACAAAGAAGTCCCAATGTTTACTCAATCTGTCCACTTGTGTTAATATTTGAGGAATCCCTGTGTGGCTGCGCGGTGTGTGAGAGACACATGACTCACAAGCGCACACCGTTTAACAGTTTAAAGTCCATCGCGACGGACGGCTGCTTCCTGTCGGGGTCCAAACTGTGATTACCGAGGTCACGTGGCTTGACCCTCTGGCTGTCATGTAAATTGTCAAGTTGAGCCGCACCCAGATCCTTCAGAAATGTTTTCTAGTCTCTTCCTGGAATTGCGTAGGGGCGAGTTTGGGAAAGGCTGCATATTTGGCAATTGTTGGAGAAAATAAATTGGAAAATTGCATCATGTTGAGGAACACGCACAGCTGAAATGTCCTCAATCAGAATTAGAATCACTTTTATGGCTAACAAGGACACACACGGACATTTTACTGCACAAGTTCAATTCTATTTTCACCTTCAAGCCATGATATTTTAATAAATCAGAGAAAATGACCTACGTATAAAACATTTATTATCCCTATTACATTATAAAGGCATCGAGCTAGAGGGGGGAGGCTGGCCACCAGTGAATGTAAATGAGAGACTGAAGTAATCAAACTCCCGAATGATTAACTCAGATCAATAAAACGACCCAATTTAAAAAGCTTGGCCAGCGAACTTGGGCTGTCAATACAGATGACAGCAGTGAGAAATGACTCTGAGGCATCAAGGACAAAGGAGGAGGCAGCTCTGCTGTGCTATAGCTCTGGAGACGCGCCAAGGCCTGTTTTTGAAGCCACCATGCCATTTGCCTAGCAACTCCAGGGACAGGTGGAACACGTCAAGTAAACACAGACACGACGGGCTGCGTGGCTTTCATTTTTCTCATGACAGTAAAGCTTAGAGGAGCACATTTTCACACACTAAGAGGAAGGGTGTTCGCTGTGGTGAATACAGCGGCAACTGCATCCTCTTTATGATGTGTTTGTTTGTGTAACAGACATGTTCTGTTTCTAACAAGTCCGAGTGAAGATACTGTATATTTTACTTTGTTGTGCAAAAAAATTGTTTCTGCAGGGTCTCCTGTCAATTGAAACCTATTTCTGCCGAGAACAAGAACAAAAATTGTCAGCGTATGTTTCTGCAAACCCCAGATGTGATGAAATTGTACATTTGTTGCAACTTTTTTACGCTTCTTCAGGCTCATTTTTATCTTGTGACAACGCTTTGCTTATGCTCTGGTTAGGTTTAGGCACAGACACCACTCTGTAAGGGTTAAGAAAATATATTTTTTGGCTTAATATACCTGTTTTGGTCACCGAGGACTCATTAAAACTCCTGAATGGTGTCACTGTTACAAATGTTGAAACGCAGTGCTGAACTGGGGTCACTGGCTTGGCGGCCTTCTCGCCTGTAACCTCCACACCATCCCCTCCAACTCCTGATGTGAATAAAAAAGTAATGTGAACATGACATCAAACGTATAGAAATGTAAGTACAAATTTGAGTGGTTTGACTCACTGAGTAAAAATTACCCAGTTAAAAAATCTAAATTACTTGAGGAACCTTTGACTAATTTCATCATAATTTTGTAAGTAAATAGATAAGCAGTTTTCAATCAGTATTAGAATGATTAGAATTACAATAGTAAGGACTAACTTACTACTATATTAAAAAAACAACCTTTTTTTAGCAGAACTAGGCTTCAGTAACTGTCAACATCCAGTTATACAGTAACTTGCTGACCTCCGATTCAACCAGTCTGCTTCACCACACCCTGACGAGTAAGCCCAAGTTTTAGCTCAGTTCCGGGGGACAACTCCATGAACATCCGCATCATGTTACTCCTAACACGGGACCACCCAATGTGCCTAATCTGGGGTAGCAGACATGTCGTCTGAATAATGTCAAGGCAGGTTTGCTTTCTTAGCCTTGGCTCTGAGTGCTGCGCCTGTTCCTGCGAGCATCCCCTCGTACAGAGCACAGATAGACCAGGCTTCCTCCAAAGTTAATTACGGCCACAGCTTGCATGGAGGCATATCATTAGCAGTAATTGCACACAGCACCCCTCTGCCATGTGCCTCCCTTTTTTTGTCCCAGATTTACGCTGCACTGATCCATGAAGGAGCAGCGCACCCCTACGCATGCTGTGAATGGGAACGTGGTGTATAGAGGGGAAGGAGTGATGCAACTCCAGGCCCTCCGTGTGCGAGCATGTGCTCACATCTATCAATCAGGCCCTAAATCTGGGACTGGGTTTCAAAGGGGCCGGGGAAGAAAAAAAAAACGGCACATGTGGATGGATAGTGCAGTTCCACATCAGCTCCAGGAAATACAGGGATTACTGACAGGCACGGCGTGTTTGTTGTGTAAGCATGCGCATGTGTATAGGTGTATGTGTTTTCATATAAACAGTGGAACAGTTGTTCACTCCCGCTCAGTTGCCGAGCCGGTCGTTACACGTTGAACCGCGAACTGTAGATTTTCAGGTTTAAACGCAATTAGCCTGTTTCTCTCTGCAGTCTGGGCCGGCAGATGGTGAGGCCCAATTTGGAGAGTTCCACTTGTGAAGTAGGCTGCTGCAGTACACCACCAACACTCCACCTGTAAGGAGACGAAGCTGTGGGCTTATATAACACAGTGAGTCCACATTATAGTGTTACACAGGGCGTCTAAGAGTGGCCCTGAGATCTTACCGGGCCACAGAAAGAAAACATGAGAAAACATTAAGGAACACATTGACCGGTTTCACCGCGCAATACTGCTACAGCAAAGACCTTTCTTTACCTTTGCCTCATTTTGAACAGACATTGATTCAATGCTGTTACTACCTACGCTGCCAGCTCAATAACTCCCTGTTCCTCTGTTGTACCTTGTACACTGAACGTTAGGGAGGAATAACACTTGAAGACGCTGTGTAAAAGGGGCTGCTGACCACCTGTCAATACATCTGAAAAAGCAACCAACAATTTAAAGTCTTCAGTTTTAAAGGTGCAGTATTTAAGAACTGGCCATCTGTTGAATTCATAAACAAAGTGGGGCAGCATATTACTGGATTAACTGCTAACTCCTACTAACTATGGACTCCATTAGCCAGTTAGCTTACTTAGAAGTGCAGCTAGCAATCTGGACTTTAGCGGATATCTCTGTAACACAAAACAAAGATGTCATAATGTCAAAACTGTTATTGCTTCACATTCTGCTGATAACTGTCGATGATGTTTAAAAGTTTCTCAACTAAAATGATTAGATATCGCACCTTTAACATTCTGCTTGCCAGATTCGGATATTATTGCAGATATATACTATACACTTTACTGTAAACACACCAATACAGCCTGTATCATACTTAGTCATGGAGAAAGAAACTACAAGAGTCACATCAACGGTAACCTGGTTGTCTAATGTTGTGGTTTTTTTTGTGTTGAGTCGTTTCTTCATTTGAATGTATTGGAAGTCTACTTGTTTTCCTTGGTTGCAGTCCACTGCGCTCTCAGCTCCACCATAGTTACCTGCTCATATTCTGTTTCTATGAAAATATGGTTATATTCTGGATGAGGTATGAAAAGACTTGTGTGTATGCACATTGAGGAATGTGTAAAGGCTAATGAATTAAAATGGAATCTCATCTAAGAATTGCAGATAACATTTAAACATGTATGCTAAAAGCCCACTGTGAATAAACTGGTGCAGACATTTCCCCCTTCATAGTCAAGAGATCCACAGTGGAAGGCGATGTTGGCTCCACTTCAATAAAAACTGCCCCCAGCATGACAAATCTTTCCACTGTGGTCACTGCTGTCGAGCCTGCAGGTCTCCCAGCGAACACAGTTCCTTTGTTTCATGCACCTTGTGCATGGGCATGTGTTTATTTGTGCGCGACTCCACAACTAGGTTCAGAAAATGCGGCGTTCCTGCCTGCCGGCATTCCTCCCCCTCCGGCCTCACCTGCACAGTGTGTCGGATCGACGCTGAGCAACTGAGCAACAGCCACTGAGCCAAACACAGCCTCGGATGGCGAGGACTTGCCTGCGGGCAGAGCAGACTTAACACAAGCTCGGAAAACCAACACAGACGCTACAGCTGTAATAAACAAAGAAGAAGAACCAGATGGGTTTATCCAAACTGTGAACCAGGTTCTATGTCCACTGGGTCCACGCTGACCCGTTATATGTGACTACCATACAATCAGCTCTGATAAAAAGCAGGTTAATTCACAGCAAGTGTTTCACACGTTAATCTAAATGTTTTGACAAGTTGGGACTCCAGGTCAAACATGCAGTGTGGTGTCACACTTGTTTGACAAACTCCACTTCCTTTGTGTAGTCAGTGCAGAAATTTGCCACTTTTAAGCAATTTTTTCGTAAAACAATGGAAGCTTTTGACAGACAGGAAGTGAGACGGGTCAGCTGTGCAACCGCTTCCAAATGTGTGACACCAGACCTATAACAGGCCACGAAGGAGACAATAGAACTGCGATCCTTTGAGAAGTAACCTCACTCTGACTTTCAAACGTACTCAGGGAGATTAGCGCCCGTGTACATGTGACGATGTAGAGAGGAGGGAGGTGATTGCTATCCACAAAATGGACAGGAAGTTCATATGGCTGGCATAATACCTTTAAAGGGGGGTTTTATTATGACAAAACTACGGTTTACTATAGCAACAGTAGAGAAGTTCCTTTTTTGTGGTTTTAATTAGTAACAGGGAGTATTTTGGTTCTAGACAAAATGTGGTTAGTGTTGCTTGGGCCCTGAGTACAACCTCATTGATGAAAATAGCATCATTCCGAGCGCTTTAACACAGTCCAATACAGCTTTCTGTAGGCCTTTGCCTTAGCTAGGAGTATATTCAGACATGCTTATCTCATTTAAGGTAAAATGGTAAAAAACAAACAAACACATTTTCTAGATTGTTGACATTTTAGTAGCGTACGATGAGAAGATCTCCGTTACTCTACATCTGTATGCCAAATATGATAATACAGCCTGGAGACAATTCATTCATTTACCAGTTGTTGTTTTTTTACATTTAGCTTAGCATTTCCCTGCAGAAGCATCATCTCTGAAGAACAGATAAGCAAGTGGCATTCATCTTCTTATTCTGCTTCATCCAGCATGGAAGGAAGGCAAGGTCGACGGAACGCATTAGCCTGATTATCAGATCATAGACGCATGTCTGGCAACTGTGTGGAGTTTTTGGTTCGTAACAGTAGATTTTCAGGACTCATAACTGCCCCACTGGACTGTAACTGCAGCAGAACACTGAATAAAAAAATAAAACTGGATCTATTGGTGAAGCCCTGCTAATATGAACTTTCGCGCCCATGCCCGCCTCTGACCTGGTCTGTCTCAACACCACACCGTTTTTTAAGCTTATCCCTGTTGAATCAGTCAGTGTGCTCTGGGGCAGCTTTGGTGTGAGTGAATGAGTCAGTTATGAAATGAGAGCAGGGGTGGGGGGAGGGGGGAGATCTCCAGCTGAGCCTCTGTAGTAAAATGATCTGATCAGGAGATAGCCAGAGGGTCACCTCACCTTGACCGGCCTATCCACTGAGCCGCGCACACTAGTTATGCAACAGACATACTTAACCACTCCTATTTATGACATGGAGGCTACAAATCATCGCGCATGATATGGTCACAGCTGAGGGGGAGCCTGGAAGATGGGTGAGGAGGGCAGAAAGGAAGGAAGATTCAATGAGCGGTATAAGGAGAGTCTTGAACACAATGTTAAAGTAACCGTTGATGAATTTTCAGCTCAATTCGAACAGAAAGGATCAAAGCTGAAGTCATAGCCCTGAGGGGACGAGTCTGATACAAGCCTCTGTGAATTTCTTGAGGGTTAATGTTGCTTTTAAAAACACGCCCTGCATCAAGTAAGGGCCGAAAACAAGCAGGATGAAAACCTCAAGCTGTTGCCACACAGGATGACCACAGACAAATCAGAGCACCAGCTGCAACAAGAAAAATACCCAATGACAACTACATCTACACGCACTCTAAAGCAAGTCTTTCCGAGCTAAACGTAAGCCGTGAGCACATTTCCTAAAAATGTGCAGATATCCCAAAATCTGAGCGACTGAAGAGAACCACCAGCAAAAGAGTTGAAAATTAATTTTTTCAAGGCGCACAGCATTGACATCCACACCCAACAGGAGCTGTTAATGAGGCTCCCAGGGCATTAATACATTCATTATTCTACTTTCAAATAAATATGCAGGAGGCTGAGTAACATGAAAAATCTGCATTTTAGTGTAGTAAAGGACCCCTCAAGCAATTTAGTATTACACTCCCAGGCTGCTGGGGGACTGGATTAAAGAAAAGGATTGTCAAAACTGAAGTAGCAGAGGCCGAAATTTACTGACTTAAGTCCATAGTAGAAGGCATGTTTATGATTGGTGAAATGCCCCTTTAAAAATCTGAACAATAGAATATATGCTTTAAACTCCCTTCAGCACATAAACAATTAAAAACAATAAAAATATGAGGACAAAATAACCCGAGCTACCAAAGTAAAAGCACGTCTTCTGATCAGCAGTGACAAAGTGATCCATCCACACCAGCAGACGTATTGCTTTATATTTTATTTTATGTACAGTACATGTAAAAAAGAAAACAAAAAAAGTAGCCAATAACATTGACCAACGTGCGCAACAGTAGATAGCCATGTTGCTCATACACGGGAAAATCCTGATGACCGCTTCCCCTCTCAGGCATACATACATCTTAGACTCTCCCATTCCTCGTTGTGCAAGGCTGCCTGGAAACTAGCCGGGCTCGACAGAAGAAAAAAAAAGGGTCAGACCGCAGATTATCGTAATGGGAAGAGTGCATTACCTGCTCCTCTTATAAACACACTTCTCTCCCTAGATAATCACCAAGCTAGTTTCCAGCCTCGAGCTGAGCCCGCAGAGGCAGAAAGGGAGACGGGCTGGTTGGCTGAGCGTGACTGTGTGCAATCTTCGGTAAGTTTTTAATACAGACCTGGCTGTGCTCGACAGCCGAGGTCTCTTTCGCCTTCACTGCCGCCCCTCCCCCGATTCCAACAGTGCCGCTTTCAACACAAAAGGTCGCTAAAGGTCAGCGTTGCAGCCGGATGACTCAATAACTGCAGGGCTCTGACCAGTAGCGAGCTTTTTTTATTTTCCTTCAGCACACTCAGCAGTTGAATTCACAGTATTCTTACAGCATGTTGTTATGATTTTTTTCCTCCCAGTCATAAAGCTTTAACTGATAATGCATAGGGGGCTTTGACACATTTGTTCACCCATGTTTCTCCAGTGGAAATGTTACATTTTCTGTAGTGTGTGTGTCTGTGTGTGTGTGTTTGTGTGGCGAATAAACCGAGAGAGAAACAAGTCAAAACGCGAGAATACAGTGTGCACAACCATCCGTGTCTGGTGTCCCCAAAAATCGTACAATAAAATAAAATAAAGAAAA